>JASJUZ010000101.1:1200000-1612262 GCA_037159825.1 Tupiocoris notatus
ACTCGATCTTTCGTCTTTCACTTCATTTTATACGATTTCTTCTGAGAATTCCCGTTCGTGGGAATACCGGACTCGAAAGACCGTTCTGCTCGAAGAATTCCTCTTCGGACAATAGCAAGCGTTCGCGGGGCTCCGATATTGCCAGACCGTACCACTCTTCCGCCGACAAGGCGCTAATGAAGATTATTTATTTCCAGAAAGTCTGAACCAAGTGAAGATACCGTTGAACGCCGAAGCTTTTCTTCGTTAATTTTTTCGAAAATTTTGAAAACGTAGATCGTTTCGACTGTTTTCTGAAATGAGTTATTTCCACCGTGGAAATCTATCTGCTCCTATTTGATTGGTAGATATGAGTTTGTGAACGTAGAAGAATTGAATGCTCGTGGGCAGAAGTGACATCTGTGTTCAAGAATCGAGAAAAGGACAAAAGGGAAATTGCCAGTAAAAAACCGAAGTCCACTCGGACGGCTGATGGTTGAAAGCGATGGACCGATTTCCGTACAAGTTGAGACTCATGAATGGCTTATGACGAAAAAAATCTTTTTGAAAAAAATAAAACCGACTCCAAAATTATTTGCGTATAAGATAAACTCTGAAAAGGAAAAAATAACAAAATGTACCAACGCCACAGCAACTCAATCATTAACTACAAATTTTAAGGACTACTTTACCAACGTATTGACCTGACCTCTCCCTGATTGATTGGACCAACTCGCCTAATAATATAAAAATTATTATTCCAAACATAAAAATTCCAAAGTTGAAACTTCAAAAGTATGAAAATCGAAAAAAATTCAAAAAATATTGATAATCGTTCGATTTTGATTGTTTTCACTTTAAATTCGAATTCTACGTTTAATTTCCTGTAGGAATCGTTAATTAATCAAATTTGAACAGTACTGTAAGTATTTGCAACGGATTTTCAAAGTTGAAAAACATGAAACCGCGTAGTACTAAAACTGGGAAAAACTATAGTTGGTCGTCAAATTTCCGCCGTTTTGACGTCATATTCGGATTCAGCGTTAAATTTCCTATAAAAATAGCTTTCAAAATCGCTCAAAAACGAAAATTTAATTTTTCACCCTTACCGATGCCAGCCGGCGAAAAACTCGATTTACGGAAAATAATTTCTCTGGCTCTGTTTAAATTTTTTTCACCAAATTTTTTGCTATGTACGCGTGTAAGGCGTTCAAATGAAGACTCCTGCATAATAAAACAATTGATTCGCCTTTTTTTTGACCCCGAAAATCACGGTTAAAGTCCGATTTTTGAGCTTTCAAAAACCGATTTTTTTGGACCACTTGCAGATTTTTCCGAGAAATAAAAAAAATCACAAAAATACATCTTGGTAAGACACAACTTTCCTAAAAATTTCAGATTTTTATCTGTATTGAGAGACGAGTAAAAAATCGTTAACTGATCGGTTGAAAAAAATCGCAGGGGTCCCCCTTGGACTTTTCGCGAAAAATTTTTTGGAATAGATTTAGCTCAAATTCAGCATAATGATAGTTGATGATGTGTATACCAATAATATATGGTCCATTCTTTGTTTCTTTCGCACTAAATAGATGAAAAGAACGGTTGAAGTTGAAAAATGTCATGTTTTCGTGTATAGTCTACTAATATTGTTGAATAACGCAAAAACGGTTGAAAAATGGATAGGTGCATTACATTAGGAAAATGTGGGCAATTAAATTACCTAGCTTTTGGTATATTCAAACATCTGAATTGACGACTTTTTGTCTGAGTTATTCACTCTGCAAGTTACAAATCTTGGAAAACTTAAAGTTGTTATGTCTAATTTTGCTCCTACTTTGCTCCAGTTGAAAAACCCAATACTTTATGATACTAAGTACAATACAATCCCCACCACCTACATACCAAATTATAGCAACTACTATTACCTACTATAACAACAACTATAGATTCCCACTCTCCATACACAAATAATGAACTACTAACTACTATACCCATACCCATACCTATATACCATATACTATGCACTGTATATTATTATACTATATATAGTAGTGAAAGCCGCGAGGGGGCGCTCAGCCCCTAGCGTGTACATAAAGCTGAAAGTATGTATGACTGCTATCGATAAATTCCTAAACCGTTTGCGATCGCCATCCTCGGGATGGTTTTCTGAAAAAAAATAGAATATCGAAAAATTCGACTTTTTCTTTTTTTTAGGTCATTTCTCGGCCACTCAAAAGTAAAGTGTCAAAAACTGAATTTGAACTTTTCACCAATAAACAATCGCTGCATCAATGTAAGGGTAGTTCTAGTGTTCTTAGCGCAGTTTTTTGAGCCATGCTTTGAGAATTTGAGAAATTCATCAGATTGTTTAACTAGAGCATATTTTGAGCTATAAAAACCGTTTTTTGCTCGTTAGTCAAACAACTGCGAGTTACCAATGTGGTGGGAACGCTCACAAACTTTCGGAATAGGTACGATTGATTGTAACAAGTGAACGGTATTTTAAATCATAATCGAAACAAGAATAATGAACCACTATTTGTAAATGTGCGGAACTATGAAATAAAGTCGGATTCCGCCTCCGTTCCGAATTTGAGTTCTAGGACAGTTACTAGTACAATTGTTCGATTACTACTTACATTCATTACATTCCATTCGTTACATACATACCTGTTTATATTCGCCCTTAAATCCTTTCGGCACAACTGCTGTTTGGATTTGTTGGAAAATATTTGAACAGCCAGCCCCGGCCACGTACTGCAGAAGGAAGCCTCCGCAATCGACGGACTTGGTATTATGATGGCAAATGGAAGGCTATTAACTTATTATAGTACTGCCCAGGATAAACCGAAGCTTTCAACTCTGACATTTCTCAAAGGCATTTCGCTCGACCTTCTCTATGGAAGGACCGAGAAGGCATTCGCCGTTTGCCTACGTGGCCGCTCTTCTCATGAAACCTTATTACATCATCTGCCCGAAAAAGCGATCCGTTAAAGGCGAGCAAATAATGTTCGTTCTTTTTAACAAAATCTGGGGAAAATTTTGTGAGCATTGTAGTCGGCTAACTTGTTCTGTATTTCACTTTTCTGTATTTCACTTCCTTTGGGGAACAAGCATAATAATATAGTAACTTCACCTAGTGACGATGGCATGACGAGGGATAGAAGAAAGTAGAAAAGTAGAATAAATACTCTGCCGCATGATTCATCGAACGATCAGGATACACACAGCTAAAAATGGAAGTTGTTGCAACTCTCACTTTTTTTTTTTTTTTTTTTTTTTTTTTTTTTTTTTTTTTTTTTTTTTTTTTTTTTTTTTTTTAGTTGCATGTACCTATTCAGAAAAGAAAAACAAAGAATACCCTCAGTTTTTGAGCGTGATTGAGTCACATCAGCTTAATCTTTAAGTTACTTATACATGAGACAATACTTGAAGGTGGATTTATTTTTAATTATCCCACTTTCGGCGGAACATAGAAAATTATTTAGTCTGTTGCTCATTATTAGTCTAATTCAACAACGTTTACTAAGCAGAAAAAACATCAAGACCCACAGTATATAAATGTTATGCAAACCGGCAAAATCGGGTAAGAATAAAAATACACCCATACCATTTTGGAACGCAACACTGAGTCAATCGCCAGCTAATTGCTCTTGTACGACAACCTTGATCACCTACGACCCCGACGGTTTTTTTTTCATCGAGCTCGATTTCAATATTGGGAGGCCTGCGGTTAGCCCAACTCAGTTCGCCTTACCTGATCTTGTACAGATGTGCTCCAGTGACTGAAACGGTTGGGGATCACAAGCAGTTTGTACCGGCCTCGTAAAGCCGTTCTCCTTGGTCACCTCTCCCTTTTAAGACCCGAGCCTAAGGTAATCAGTCGTCCGTCTGTTCTGGTGTTTAATTAGAACGGAAGAAGAGTCGATGATGGGTTTATGGATGTCACCGAGAGCTAGAATACGGGCCTGGGAATATTTCAAACTCTGTTCAATTTAAGTGGACTTATGGAGCATCCGAATGTCGAATCAGTGCTCGAAAAACTGCCGGACCTTATTGATGAAATGACTATTGTCCAACTTTTGCTTCCAAATCATGCTACTCTCCAATTATTCATACTTCTATAATCGTAACTAAGATCACTTTTTTTTGAGAGACGAAGGAAGTGAGAGGTTACTCCGACGATTAGCTCAATTCCAGTCGTAGTTAATCAAGTTCCCAATTAATTAAGCTATAATTTATTTATTTATTAATAATTATAATCTGATAAAAGGAATGAGGGACAAAACCAACCTAACCCAATATTGGTGGGAGCCATTTGGACAGACGAACACTTATTCAGAAAGCGTTTCCGAGTATCGCACAATGAATTTTTTCCAAATTTACCGGCGTTCCGAATTCGATTTGTCGAGCGATCCCAATACTTTCATTTACCACGTCAGCAGGATCCACAAAATAAATATTCCGCGCGTTTTTCTATTTTTGAGTATCCTGGGTAAAAAATGTTGCAGTTTCCGTAAGATTTGTCTTTAATCGATCGAATAGTGTTCTATAACTTTTTTTATTTTAGATTTTTTTTTTTTTTTTACGAATCGAGCAATAAAGTTCATCTATTTGATAATAATGAACAACCCCTCGTACGGGTGTCTCCGAAAAATTCAAAATACTACTCAATTTGTGATTTTTCACACGACCGCTCCAAATTTCAAGCTAGAACAATTTTCATGAATTGTTCTTATTGACGAAAGTCGACCATCTTTAGAAAACCGCTACATAAGCTGCTTGATTTGAATAGTCGCAAATTAATATTGTACCTGTTGGATGAATTAAGAACTGTTAACGCGTCAATTTTTTTCGGTACTTCTACTTTCAGGGGTCGACTTTTCTGTCGAGCGTAATACCTCTATTTACTCACATGGGAAAAAAGTCAACTTCGAGCTACCCTCTCTCCGAAAATCTCGTTCCTGATCCTGAGTGATCTGTGCCAATTTTAAAAATTCGCGATTTCCCCTTTCAAAATTCTCTTGTCTTGTTATCCAAACCCTCAGAACCTTGGTTTCCAGTGAATCGAGGAATCCACCTAATGGAAACGGATAGAGATTGTTAGTCTCAGCCATTCATGGAGTTGAAATTCATCTAGGATCTGCGCTCGATCGTGAAACAAAGCTCCTGTTCTTGCTTACTGGTTTGCCCCGGTGGAAGACGACTCACTTGCGGATACTCTTGGAAGATTGTTAGCGGTCATCAGACCTCGGTCGCCGGTATCCCTGACAGTTGGTTGTTAGTGCCTTGTACAGCTTGTTTCGTCTTCGTCTCGTCCCCGCTTCGTCTATCACGTTTTTTTCAATCCCCGTCCGCGCATCTTCCTTTTTCACTGAAATCTGACTGAAAGAAGTAGAATGTATGTTTTGCTGCTTTGTTAACAAGGACGGAAAGAGAAGCTGCCTCGAGAGCTCGTAACGTTGAAATATTTCAATAGCCGGGAAGAGGTCGTTTGATTCTGATTTGTCCGTTAAAGGTATCCTAGCTAGTCGGAATATAAGATTACGGTTGAGCTAGGATTATTAAATCAGCGGTTTAATTAAATAAGAAGTTCAATCGGAATAATATAATAGTTCAATATTGTTTACTGTGCCGCACAAATTAGCTCTTTAAATGGGGAAGACGCCTATTTTTTATTTTCGTTCCTAATGGCCTGAATTCTGCTATTTGATGTCAGCCGAAGAGGGAATGACCAATTTTTCATGAAAATTGTGAGTTTTCGTGGAGAAAATCGCTAAGGAAAATCAGCGGTTTGAATAAACCCGGAGATGTAACTCCAACCGATTGAAGTGACTCCCTAGAGCGCTCTGCAGACGGCTGAAAGACAGACAGTAACAACAAGACGGTCTTTATGACTGGAGTCATGCTAAATCGAGTAAGTGACGCTAATTTCATGCTAGGTACTTGTTAGGTGTTTTTAATTGTCGAGTTAGTACCGCCCAAAATGCCTCGTAAAGCAAATAAATTGCTGAAGGGGGTTTGGTGATCTCACAGCAACCTCAAATCATTGCTACCAATGTTAGTTTATTCTCCGAAGATACAAGCGCTAGTGTCGATATTCACGTTCGACTGACTAGTTATGACGTAATAACTTACTATTCATTTTTCGTTCAAAATCATCGGTTTTCATTAGCGATTTTCTCCACGGAAACTCACAATTTTCATGAAAAATTGGTCATTCCGTCTTCAGCTGACACCAAATAACAGAATTCAGGCCATTAGGAACGAAAATAAAAAATAGGCGTCTTCCCCATTGTTCAATATTTACCGTGCCGCACAAATTAGCTCTTTCAATTCGACGCGTGAAAACTAAGGTTGTTCACTATCTAAGAAATGTTTGAATTCCCTGCTCTTGGGTCGTATCTTTTCAGTAGAGGAGCGATCTTAAACTTGAGGCCTGGGTGAGAATCGAAGCCTATCAACTCGATGGCTGCCGCAGGCTCATCATTTGGTCATGGAAGAAAGTAACAACCCACGTTGGACGCTGGGCTTTTCGATTTTTCACGCTCAGAGCGTTCTATTGTTCCGTTGAACGAGTTTCACACGGTCCTGCTTTTCGATTCAAGTACCTGCGATCATATATTACGGTGAGTTGCATAGCTCTGTTGAACTTTTCGACTCTTCATTGCATGGCTCTGCCCACAGAGAGTTCTTGTCTGGACCAATTGGACACTCCAGATGCTCATGGTGTAGCATCCTTGCTGCATAAAATGCGTAGAGTTTTTCATTTTAATAACAAGGTTTATTGTACTGGGTTGGTGAGGGGGAGAAGAACCAGGCGACATGTTCTCCGATTTTTTATTTACTGGCCGAGCACTTTCGCCCCTTCGGGCATCCTCAGGGCGATGTGGAACCAGTACAATGAGAGATGCGACGACTCAACCAAGAATAACAAGGTTTATTCTTATAAAATACACATTGATTCCAAAATGAACGTGAAATACTGGAGGAGCGGGTGCAAATATCGACTCCACTACCTCATTAGTTTTTGTTTATTCTAAGTACAGTAAGTACAGTAAAAATGCAATCTCTGAGGGAAACTTCGAAACTAAAACAGGGTTCGAAGGCTTCCCTCAATGCGTTTTCGTAGTTCGTTTTGGATTCAACCACAATGCAGAACGCAGCAACGCAAATGTATTTGACGGATGCGTGTGAACCCTGCTTGAGGGCTTAATTTCGGTTCAAGTATAATTCAATGAAAATCATTGTAAATAATCGCTCAAAGAAAAAAAAAAAAAAAAAAAAAATCTAACCAATAAGTAAGTATGTAGGTTGGATGGTTTTTCCAAATCATGATTTAGAACGATCATTTTTTTGAATCTGTACAATAATTTGTTTTTAAACATCTATCTCCTCAAAAGAATGGCTCGCAGATAAGATAACTGAATATAAAGAATAAAGATAGATAGAAGATAGAATAAAGATAACTGATTTCCGATTTTTCCCAATAAATGAACAAGAAATGGAGAGCCTGTGCATTAACCAAAGAAGCGTGATTTTCACCGAAGTCACAGTGTACTAGTCACAATCTTTCAATAGAGTGGAATTGATGTGCAACAATGCATCACAATAAAATAAAAGCAGGTGTAAATGAAGTTATTATAGTGCTTTGTACTCTTTGGAAATACTCATCGAATAAACCTAATTGCAGCTGTGAAATCATTTTTACTTCATGTTATAATGAGTATAATAGAAAAATTTAATTGCTTCTGGATTATAACATCCATAGCCCAAAAAGAAAACCGTTGTGGAGTCTTTATACGTAGGTACTTGGAGAAATTAAATTAACATTTTCAGCCATGAGTGAAGAGGAAATAGCGATATTAAATAGTAACTAGGAGACGTAGTCAGTAATGCTGTAGGTAGGGTTACAGCAATCAAGGTAAGAGGGGAGAGAGAAGATTAGACAAACAAGTAGGGGAGATTAGAAAACTGACACGATTTGAAGGATATAAAAAATACGAATGAAAACTAAAATGAAATATTAGCCATGACCTCCACTGCATTACAAAGGTAAAAGAAAACTTGGTTAGCACATGCCCGAACAATGGAAATTAAAAGACGCTTGAAATATTGTTTTTTTATTGAATTGTAAACCAAAATTTTGCGAGGTACCTATCAAGAGTATTTCACCGCCTGGAAGTTCTTTAATAGTTATCAATATGATGCTGATAGGTGAAAGCATTCAAAACGGTCATCTTGGTAGGCACCTAACAGGTAAAGTGTTGATCGGTGATTATCACCTTTTCTACTGGTAATTTTGATGCCACGGCAATCGCAAATCTAAGTACTCTAATATCGTTTATGTCACTGGTAGAGCACTCTAGCGAGGTTCTAGTGAGCTCGAAGGCTGGCGCTGATTCTTTGATACGTCCTCCAACAGAGAGCGCACAGCTGAAGACCAGCGGCCGTATCTTTTGCCACCAACACGAGAGGTCGTTGAATGTACCCATGAAAACCTGTTCGCTGCTCGTCAGAGGCAGTTTAGGTTCGGTTTGCTCTCCCTTTTGTCATGAAATGAAATGAAATATCGTTTATTGTACAACCGTAAGTTATTACAAAGGTTTTTTATACAATTTCCAATTCTTAAATAATTAATAATTAAATAATTACTGCCGCACAACATCAAACCAGGAAACGACACTTCGACTCTCACTTGTCGTTCAGTACAGAAATCCCTCGTTTAAGAAGAAGACCCTAGTTTTAATCAGAATTCTCAAAAAAAGTACAATTTCTTCAAAGTCAGGACTTCATTGGAGACCAGACAATTTTTCAGTTTCTCTCGGCTGATGCGGTCTTCCTCAAAAAGTCTTCCTCTTCCTTTTGTCATAATTATTATCGTCCAGTGACTAGGAAAGATGTTTTTTGAGAGGCGGTACATTTGTAGTAGAGTGCATCATGAGCAATTGGCCATTCATTTACACGCAGCAGTGCCCATTGTTTCGATTAGTCTATTATAAATTCAATAAAACATCAAATAAGTTGCCTTGCGACATTGTGAATGGAGGATCGAAAATGCCATTTCTAAAATATTTGTGTAGCCCATGCCAAACTTCTCATGAAAACGCTGCAAATGATTGTACAGTGCTTTATTATTATTTCGCTTCAATAATGATTTAAGAGAATTATCCATTTGTGATAGAAATTATTCCGAACATTTGTGAACGTTCCCACCGAGAAACAGGTGGTAACTATAGGAGAAAACTCCGTAGCAACTATTGTAATTTTAATAATTTTTATTTTTCTTAATTTCCTAATTAAAATCTGAAATTTTCGCCTCAAGGTATAGTTGAATAGAGTGTGTGTCTCGCTATTGCTGCTGAAAAGTTAAAAATAATCCCCACTGCGTTTTGCTGACTGGCCCACGTCGATTTTCCTATTTGAATACGTCCAAACCGATAGGTCATTCGAAAAAAAAAAAAACAGATAGGCCTATTAATTATGACGAACGTTAATAATTATATAATAACGTTTAATAAAGACGCACAATCCTGAAGACATTGAATATTTTAAAGGGAACTTTCGAAACATTATTAACTTGAAACGTTAAAATATATTAAATAGTGATAATATAAACATTTTAAACTGAACATAACCTACCTGCTAATTATAAAAAGGATGGTGTATCATTTTCTTCCTGTGGAAGATGGAGATGAAATACTTGAGGATAGGGAGAAAATAAAAATTTAAACCTCGTCTGTGAAAATTAAATGAAAGGGCTTCTTCTTCCTTGTAAAACCCGACTTATCGGTAGACGGAAACGAAAAAATCCAGAGGTGATTTATTAACGCTACTTCAAAGATTAAAAAAAAAAAAAAAAAAAAAAAAAAAAAAAAAAAAAAAAAAAAAAAAAAAAAAAAAAAAAAAACATTTATTTATAAAACCTTTGGTGCACCAGAGCCAAGGTATAAGCTCATCGTCATACCTATAATAATGAAATTTCCTCGTTTGCCAGGACTACTTGGCCCAACAAGCTCTAACGTCCCTAGAAGGGTTGGGCATTACTCGTCTGTGATTGCCCCTTAAAATTTAGCCATCTTGTGCTCGCCATTGTTCGCTGTGTCCAGTAACTCGAGTATTTTGTTACCTATTTGACTTCACTCCGGGACGGGCGGTATAAAATTATGAAAATGACTCATTGCAGTGCTTGCCAGGCTCTCACGATGATTATGCGATTTTTTACCGAGATGAGTTTTTTCGATGATGAAAACAATCGTAACCAGTATATCTGCGAATGATTTTTCTCCTTAATTACCAATATGTTGTTGTGGAAGCGTTCTCTGCTGTTCGGCTTTAATGGTTTTACTAGTAGACGATTAGTATGGGGAATAATTAACCATTGTACTGTCATCCGCAGTTGCAACTCTCAAATCGATTGAAAATCAAACAGTATAACCAATCGAACGAAACCAATAAGATTAGTCGATATAATAAAACCTAATCGGTTGATCCACTTTTGTATTAACGAAGCATAATCTTTTCGAGGCTCGCAAGACTGCATTTCCTCCTTTTCCTCATCCTCTTTCGATAAGTGGCTCTGCAACAGAGGTATAAACTCCACAATTAGCGGCAGTAATCTATCGCAATCCGTGTATCCGTTTAAAGTAAGGAAATGGTAAAGAGGAATCCCCCTCCTCAATTTATTCTTTAAACATGACTCGGTCGGATCGCCTTGTTTTATTCATAACGGTGAAATTACGAAGGTAGCATCAACAGTAGGAGGCCGGGACCCATGCAACCTCTAATTTTGCCGTAGCTTTCTGAGTAGGAATGAGACTCCATTTTCATTGGTCAAGTGGAACCTGAAGAAAAAAAACTGTTGTGTGGATTAAGGAGGAATCGGCAATGTGGTGGGAGGACTCTCCGCATTCCGGTCGGTGTTCCCAAGCCATTCCGGGAACGAACAACAAAATGATAGGTTGACCGGCGTCCGGGCTCATCTCATCGGAAGTTAGTCAACTCTTGGGAAGAACGGGTGTAGCGAAAAAATTCGAACACTTGACGAGAGAATTTGCATTCATCGCTCCACTATTGTAAAAGTAGTAAGCGACAAGTTCATCGAAATTGTCGGGAGTATTATGAATATCTAAGGTGTAGATATATCGGTGAGCAAATAAATCAGGTGTGTCCATCGACCTCATAGCACATGAAATAGTGAAAAAAACAACGTATAACATGGAAGTACGGGGTGTGACCCAATTGATGAAAAATCAAGCGTCATCTGCTCGCCAACAGGAACATGTTAAGACCTTAAACGCCGAAAAAATAATTACTCTTATAGCCAGTAAAAATCGACATTGAAGTTTTCTACTTATATATTTATTTTTTTACTAGTATTTTTTTTTCTATCTTCATGGCCCAAAATGTTGGAAGCTCCGCCTTTCCCCGCGCAGCGACGGCCCTAAACGCATTCTACAGAATAAGTTTACCATCCTTTTTAAATAGCAACAAATCCTGCGTCCAACTTTTTTTTATTTGTCAAAACTGGCCCCGCTGATTCGCCGGCATCGATTTTTGAAAAATGACAATTATACAAGCTTTCATGGAAAAAGGTGAAATTTTTATCGTATAGTTGGTTTCCAAGTTATAAGAAAATGGCCAGCTAACGAATGGAGCTGGAAAACGGCTCATTTTGTGGTACTAAAATGTTGGAAAAAACGTTCCTTTTACGAGTAGTTTCTGTGCTAGCAATGTGCAGAAAAACTTGGTTTATCGCGTTCCGCGAGGACGTTGTTTTTCTCATGACAGTAAGTTCTCATGTCGTTTGTATGCATTTAGTCAGAAATGGTAAAAAAAAGATCATTTTTCGAAAATCGATACCCGCAAAACGGCTAGGCCGAATTCGACAAATGATAAACGATTCATGATAAAAACCGCTAATCTGAAAAAAGTACCAAAATTTAGTAGTTTTTTGCGATCTTCTCAAAATGAACGGAGATATTTCTTTGAATTCCTTAAAAACGTATTTCTCGCCCGAAAAACACATTAAAAACATATTGATAATACATAAATAATAAATAAAACAAATAATAATAAAACAAATGTAATATGATTTTTACATTTTTTAATACAACATTATTACATTTTTTGTATTTATATTTTTCATATTTTTTACGTTTTATTTTTAAACAATAATTATGGGATTAATTTAGAACTAGATATTTTTGGTATCGTCCAACTACCGTTTGATTCCACTGTAAAACGGAGGAGAAGAACATTTTTGACACGAAATTATTCCTTAAAATAATTTGCGTCTGAAGACCAAGTGAAGTAGGTTTGAGTTTCTTATGAAGAGATATTCCATACATTCATTCACGAATAGTAACGAGTGACAAAAATTTCGACGAATTACAAAATGCCGGTTATATTATAAAAATACACGAAAAATTGAAACCAAGGGACTTCCATTGTGATTTCAATTCCTTGGAATGTTATAGCTCTTGAAAGTGCCTCTGATCCCTGACTGACGACAACTTTCTTTCAACCAATTCGCGAATTCCAAAGAGGAGACGAGCTACTTCTTGCCATTCTTCTTCGAAATTTCTTTTTTCTGCCGAAGTGAAATCGAGGATTTGAGTTGACGTGATCGGACCTGATTGGAAACCGCTTATCAGGGGAAACGAGAGAACTTCTATTAATCGCAATTTCCATTCTATCGTGAGGTTTCAGTCTTGCAAAATTTTTTATCACAAAAACCAATTTTTTTTTTTTTTAAGACGAAATACGTACTAAAAACTAGACTCGCAAGACTAGAGGCGAATGAATAAAAATAGTTACAAGGTTATAGCAATCAACATTAATTTTTAATAGCGCACTCACGTCATCAGAAAATACCCCCTGGCCAAGAAATAATGACAATGAATGATTTACAAATATTATAAATTTTAAAAGGATGTTTTTAAAAATGTTTTACCTTCTGTTTCAGGAGGACCGATGAGAAGAAGCGCCTGTCAGGTAACTAACCTACTCGTCCACATTCCCAGCCGTCTGATTTGCATATCAATTATATTCCTTGATTGGTACAAGGTACCATTTACGGCGTGGTTCTCAAGTGCGCCCGCGTTCGGTATTTTTTTCTCCATTTTTTTCGGTTGCTGCTCGCCTCGAAAAGTTCGATTCATGATACTATTAATACGTCGGTTAGTTTATGTATTCATAAAAACAGTCGTTTCGAAGCTGATGGGTTCAGCTTTCATGTAAACAATTGCAATTGAATTGATTCATCAAAACAACGATGGCGTGAAGGAACCTCGAATAACGTTCTAGGGCTTTTAAACGCAAAAGTTCCGGTTTCTATCTTCCCCAATGTATGATTGTCTTTACTGGTATAATTTATCAAAAAAGATCCAATGAAGATTTTATCCATCCGAAACGAAATTGATTAATTATGATTGGAAATGAAGCCGAACAGTTGAAAATAAACCAGCTGCCAAGAGCTGCCAAGTAAGAACGACATATTGGTAACTATAATTATCTACACGTTAAAACCTCAGCAATTATCCTCATTAACCGACTTCAAACAAGGAGGAGGTTACTATGGTCGTCATGCGGGATTTTTTTTTTTTTTTCGGTATGTGTTGTCCACCGGCGTTCAGCTCCTGTACGTCCGATCGGGTTACTTTTTTTTTGTTTGAAAGGGTTACTATCCAGGTAGGTCCCATAATTTTTTCAATTGGGTCCATCCAGTAGTTACGTCTCCAGACGCGGAGAAACGCCGGAAAACGTGATTTTCGCGAAAAAGGGAAGTTTTGACTTTGCAAGCTTATAACTTCTAGAATACTTGCTTGATTGTTTTGTTTCTGGTGTCATTTTGTTCATAATTTATCTGCCTACAAGGGACTAGCTTCAATCTTTTGGAGTCGGCGCCTCTCTGGCAAAATAACCGATGATTACAAATAAATATGAATTTACGATAAATTAGTAGGTGCCAGGTAATAAGTCTGGGTCTGGACATAAAGATTCTTAGAGAAATCTGAAATGGTTTTTAGGAAAAGGCGTGAATAGTCACCTTCAAATCGATATTGTTAATAATCAGTTCTCATAAATGCTGATGTGCTCTGTTCAAGAATCGTGATAACTCATGATATTTATATTCTTACTAATTCGGAATCTATAGGCTTCTCCAATACAATATAAGAGAGGCGCCGACTCCAAAAGATGATCAATCTGGAGGCAATTCAGAGGTGAAAGGAAAATCTTTTAATCATTTGGGAAATGAGAAATAGTAATTTTTATATTATTAGGGAAGGTGATCCAATCAATCAGGAAGTTGTCAGGTCAATACGAGTAGTAAAGTAGTCCTTAAAATGTGTAGTTGGCGAATGAGTTGCTGCGAAGTTGGGACATTTTTGTTATTTTTTCCTTTTCAGAGTGTATTTTATAGACAAAGTTTTTGAAGTCGGTTTTATTTTTTTTTTTTTAAAGTTTTTTTAATTATTTTCATCCCACCAAAATGAACAATCTGGGGACGATAAATATCCAATTGACGTAGTGTTAAAGAGTGCAGCAAATTACCAATGTCCTTATTTTCATAATTGTAAGCGCACGATAACCTCCCAACGGATTGAATTCAGAAAATTCCGCCCGTTTGGGGATACTTTCGGAGAGAAATTTCTTTGTTCGATGTTGAACGTAGTTTTGAGAGCATCGAGTCGGTTCCCTACGACTTTCCGCGGTTCGATTCCCTCGCACTGACTGACAGTTGAGCGTAAAAACGAAGTACATTGATGGAACAGGCTGTTCCTCTTGCGCACGAGACCTCGTGCGAACTGCTTCGTAATTGATCCCACTTTCTTCTTCGTCCCGTCGCAACCGGCCGTCTGGGAATACTGTATCATGACGGAAACGTGCTAATTCGCTCGAAAGTTTTACTTGCCATTTGGTACGCGTTCCTTCCTGTACCTGCGTTGAAGTCACATTCAGAAGCAATCGATGGGGTCTCGAAAGGCTCAACGTTGAATTCGATTCTGCTCTGAACTATAAGCCATTTTATAACCCAATTCATAGTAAATTAACTAATAATAGCGTTTATGTGTTTAATCGTTTCTGAACGAAGTATATTGCTCGTACCAAAAGTCGAGTTTGAAACTGAGGTAAATTTGGGAAAAATCACAGCCCTGAGGCAGCTAGGGTAGAAATTGTTCGAGGACACTAGCTCCTGCAGACAACGTTTTCTGAAATATTGTAATGGGAATTATGATAGCAGAATAATTTTTCATCAAAGACTTTTACATGTATATAAGAATTATACTATACAAAGAAAAATATTATACCGTATCAATAATAAGAATCTATGCTTCTGATACTATCAGACGCATTGCATTGATACTTCCCAAATCTAATAATGGATGGATTATTATTATTATTATTATGTTCATTATTTACAAAATATTTATCACCGCTCAGCGGGCCGCCTTTAGTGGGCAAGCCAAACTTGAACCAGTGATGATCAGAGCTGGAGGAACGAACGGACCAATGATGTGGCTGACAGTAACGCGGCTGACGTTATTATTATTATTATTATTATTATATATTTATATTATTATTATTATTATTATTAGTATATTACTATATTATTATTATTATATTATTATTGGATGGATTATTATTAGAAGAAATGCATCGATACAAATAGAAGCAGTATTGGAATCAAATGTATAGTCCGTAGCTTAGGTCTTCATGAAAATTATTCAAAATGATAACTAAACTAATTATTCTTGGGTATAACGTTACACGCACTCACGCTCTCGCTTCGCTCACGACCGAATCGAACGATGCGTGAAGGCAACATTCGTCCAGAAACGCCAATAATATAGCGTACATATAACAGTAAATCGGCGGAGCTCGTGAGTTTACGTTTCTGAGGTTCGAACGGTTTCTCCATGTCATTATGAGACTTGGACGAACTCCAATGATTTCCTCGTCAATTGTACGGATGATTCGAGGAACCGAATGTTCCTTTGGAGGAGAGGCCCGAAGATAAGCAAGTCGTTTGCTCCTGGTGCTCAGCCGGTTTTGTGATGAATCGCCTTCCCAGAGCGGCCAAGCGTTGTTCAGTATAATGAGTGCCAGCCGTAAAATTTTCATCTTTCGTTCGGCTTCCATTTCGTCCATTTTCCACAGCTATTAGTCACAATTTGGTTAGGGAGTCGACCTAACGCAAAGGTACGGGAGGTCTTCGGAACGGTTGAAACCTGGAGTACCACGGACGTAACAAATGTAAATCATTCGAGCGGTTTGAAGACGAGAAAGCGGATGAAGCTTATTTTTTTACGCCTATTGTATCCAAGAGAAATGTTCGCGTTTTAAAAAGAGACTTTCAACGGAAACCTCAGCCCAAAGTTCGTAAAATGATTTTTACCTATTAGTAAAGTCATAAAAAGTTTCTCGCTATTAATGCCAGTTCAACTAGACCTGCTATTGTTGGTTATTTTAGTTAGTATTGTGTAGAGGGCGAAAAAATCAATGTTGACGACCTTCTCAGTCCTTTGCTAACCTGAAAGAAGGCAAACACCGTAAAAAAAAGTGTTTATATAATATATCACTCGGTATTTTCTTATTCGGGTAAATGTAAAGAGTGACCAATTTGTTGTAAGGCCATTGACAATATTAAATAACTTTTATATTAAGAGCAATGAATCGTTCATTGCAGTTCTAGCGGTCTTCAAGTCTTGAAAAATTGAACGCGCATTTAAATTATAACCACCGGTTCCGTATAAATAAATTCGAAGGCTACTTCGATAATTTTTACTCAGCGTGCTGAACTTGTTGAATACCCACATGGCGCGAGTACAATGCGGGATGTGTAGAAAAAGCAATTAAGGTCGATCCAGATTCTCCGTCTGAGTTTCCAAGATAGTCAATGAAATAGGTAATACCGTTTTGTTTGTATGTTTATTATATTATCAAAGTTTAAAAAAAAAATGGAAAAACTAGAAGTTGTTTGATAAACTTAATTATTTCGTCCTTGGGGGGGGAAAAAAAAAACTGACATAGGTAGTACAGGGTGTAACATGATCGGTGACTGACTTCTCTCCTACTTGTTCAATAACTTGTTAATATATCTGTCGTATTTTCGACCTCGCTCCACTAAAATGACCGTAACTCGCCTAATTTGCTAAGAAATTCAAATCCGATTACACCTTGTAATGAGCGTTTAATTTCCTTTATTTTTCTACAAAAATTAATAGGTTTACCATGCGTTTGAAAAAAAATGTAGTTTTATGATTCTGACAGTTTCTAACACCATTTTCACTTCTCCATTCCAATTCAAAAAAGTTTATATTGCTTTAGACTAGTAATTTATCGACATTATCAACGGTGAAATCAAATCTGAATTATTTGTATTCAGAGTAAGGGTGTTTTGGCTATTTCAGTGAAGTAAGGTCGAAAACCCGATAAATATTCTAAATATGTGATACTTCTAGTGTAGTTACGTTGGATATAGCTTCCCTGAAAAATAGAAAAATATATCTGTATCGACGGTCGAAAAAAATAAAAGGAATATTGAAGGGCGTTTTCGTGAGGGAATTTCCTCAATTTTTGATTTCGTTCGAATTTGATTCGATTTGATCGTTTATTTGTTCAGAGATGATAATGTGCATATCAAGAATATGACATTTTCGTTCCTATCGCTCCAAATGGATGAAATAATCAAGTGGCATGACTTCTATTTGTCCAATATTCTCAAATACCAACATGAATAAGTCGAGAAATACATTTACGTGTATGAATAGGAGTACAGCCCCTGATTGTGTCGAAAACTCTTTAGACTATTCATTAGTGAAGATTATAGCCCTCGGGGCAAATTGCACTTAGGCGGTTGTAAACTAGAGTTTAATACCAACTCAAATGTGTGCTCTGTCTAACACTAATACGTTGTCTTTGTGTTAATATCGTTTTACCCGCGTTTGTCAGGTCGTCTTATCGTCGGAGTTGCTATCGTTTTATTCCAGCAGCTCTAGATGTATCAGACTGATGAACGACGTCGAGGCTGCAGAACAGCCGAGCTGCCCGTCGGTTAGTTGAGAAACGGCCGACTGTTGTTAGCCTCAGGCTGCAACTGAACTCCTCTATGAAAGGCTTTTCCCTACCGGCCCACGTCAGTGTGGAAATAATTTTGATAGCCCTGCTCGTTAACGGCTCATGTTATAGCCGTTATACATTGATACTTCAGCCGACCGTAACAGCTCTTCGATAATTTGGAAGCTTTGTGTTGCTAGATATTAATAGGCTTCTCGGTAAGAATGGTCTACTTCGTGTAGTGTTTCGCCAGGGCTTAAATTACCTTTACTGGTAGGTTGATCAATATTGTCACCCTATCCTTGTGGGGACGGATTGGATAGGTTTAACTTACATCCGATGAGCCAGCACGATTTCGTTGGCGTTTTCGGGCATTCGCCTTTGTAATCCGTTGAAAATCTAATAAACCAGCCAATAAAAGCAGAACATTGGGTAGCCAAATAACGAGGTATGTTTTTCGTTAAATGGAAATCGCCTAAGTGAATGAAACGATGGGAATCATCGAAAATAATTTGTGTGTATTTGTTACGACTTGGGAAATACTTATTAGTAATGAATAAAATTCATAGGTTTCTACTAGGTCATTGAATGAATAGATGTCGTTTTCAGGATCGTTGGGAACGCACAGGCTATACAAAAAATTGTAAACATCGTCTCCCAACGACGCAAGGAAATAGTTCTTCTTGATTACTGGATCCTGCACTGAGAATGTCAAAAATAAACTTCTCATACGTTTTGTGAAAAACATCCACGAAGATTTCCCAAGTTCAAATTGAACCGGAGGTGGTAACGGTGGTGGTATCGGTGGCATGATTATTGATTAGCAGCTCTCTGGATGTGGCAACACCGAAAAATCCGACGAACTACTAACAGTTACACGCGCGAAGTTCACTAATATCTCGTCGCCAGTGTTACGACTTGGGAAATACTTATTAGTAATGAATAAAATTCATAGGGACTTGTTGAATAAAATTCAGACGTCGAGGAAAACAAAAGAACGTGTATTCTCCTATAACAGAACAGAAGGAAAGAAAAGTTAACCATGAGCGTAGGTTATAAACATAACGGATACGCTTGTGTCTGTGATAGACAATATTAATACCCAATGATTGATCACAAGCTTTCATATCTGAGTGGAAATAATGTATTGGTACATAGCCTATCATAAAATGTCGAGAAATTCGTATTAGAGGGGCATTAAAGTTGGTAGGCTGAGAAATAGAGCTGTTCGAAAACTTAATAATCGAAATTCCGAACCCCCTTTTAGCGTTAAAAATTAGGAAAGTCACCAATTCGAAGCTTTTGAAAATGAGGTACTTTTCTAGCCAGGAAATCTGAAACTGACAAACGCACGAAATAGTTAGTAACGCGGAGGCAGTATGTGGGATATGAATTGGAACAATGGGAATGAATCCCTTCTCTCAATAACTGCTCTGAAATTCTCAACGCAAATTGTGCTGCGTTTTAGGTTCATAAGTGGTTAGAACCTCGGTAGCCGTGCCGTTTCGATACCATAAACCGCATGATATAATTTTTGGTTTATTATTCAATAATAAACCATTGTAATCGCCCAAGAAAAAAAATTTTCTAACCCCCCCTCAAAATTTGATGTTTTACGTTTCAAGGCATGTAGAATCCGAATATCCAATAAAAAAATTTCTGTCCGTCCGCCGTACGCCGTCCGCCGTACGCCGTACGCCGTCCGCCGTACGCCGTCCGCCGTACGCCGTCCGCCGTACGCCGTACGCCGTTAGCAGTTTTCCGGCCAAACTGTAAGAGCTAAAAATTTGAAATTTTCACCAAAAATCAATCTCGGTCCTACGACGGCCCAATTCTTGAACCAACTTGCTAGCTCAATTTTAAGGGTATTTTTGGGGGGTTTTGAGGGGGAGAAAATTCATATTTTCCAAGGTTTTTCAGAGAAATGTGTACGTGGTATCAAATTATATCGATTTTTGGACGCTGAATCGAATGAGACCATCGCCGGGTCGATAGCTTTATTGGTTCTCGAGTTATCGCAGCTTTTGTGAAAAATTTGGGAGATTTTCAGAAATTTGACACGACGGTATAACTCGAGAGTTCTTGGAGCTATAAAAATCGTTCTATACTCATTGGAATGGTCGTTAAACACTCTCTCCAGCTGTATCGTTAGGCAACAGGTTTAGTTTTTAATTAGGAAATTAAGAAAAATAAAAATGATTAAAATTACAATAGTTGCTACGGATTTTTTCCCTATAGTTACCATCTGTTTTTCGGTGGGGACGTTCACAAATTTTCGGAATATTTAAAATGACAAATGGATGGTCTTCTTAAATCAATATTGAAGCGAAATAATAATAAACCACTGTTTTTTTACTAAATCACTCGCGCTGAGATTGTGGAACCCCATTTTACCAGTATAGAAGACAAAGAGATTGTGACGAATTTCACTGATTTTAAATGAGTTGTATTGCTATAATAGCAATACGTTATAACGATATAACTAATTTAAAATTAGTGAAATTCGTGACAATCTCTTTGTTTTCTATCCTGGCGCAAAGTATAAATTTCGTTAGGGCGTCTGTTTTCAAACCGGACTAAAAATACCCTCAAGTCGTTGGCTACCTTGATAACTTTTCGCATTTATTTTTATAATTTCATAATGAAGTGATTTTTTTCGACGTCATATTAATTTTATTATGGTTCAGAAGTGCTGCGAATAGGTTCATGTTCAAAAGCGCCCCTCAGCTCTGAGAATATAGATCTCTAAAGAGATCCAGATGTGCTAAAGTCAACCCCATGCTGGGACGAAATGTGAAAATATTACCAGTTCGTACCTGTTTGCAAATCAGTTACGAATGGCGACGCTTTTCGGCGAAATTAGCTACTGGGGCGGATTAATTATGACGGATAGTATTCATAATCAAGAAGGATGGCACGCTTCTGGCAAGAGGTTCGAGCGGCTCAAAGCGAAAAGTTGCTCTAATCTCATGCGAATGCCGGTTTTGGCCAAATAAAAGAGGTGTTTGGAACGGCCCTTCCTGCGCCGTCACTCAGGAAGAACGAGTTTTTGGTTCGCTCTACATCTCCTACCACCGATCACCCGCAGTTAAATCGCTCGAAGAGCTATGGTTCGATAAGGGGAAGACCATTGGTAGCCTCCGCTATAGTGAACGATAGTGTTGCAAGATTGAAGGTTAGTTTCACTGGTAACGTAGCGGTCGGTGACGTTTCAAACCAAGAGTAATATCATTCCATGCCGATAGGTAGCATATCACTATATATGTTAATAATATTTTAAAAATATTATTGGAATACGATTTTATGATACAATATATTGATTATTGTTGCCAGAAAAAAGCGAATTACAAACTAAATGCGAATACCGCGGAAGTGCGGTATGTGACCCTGGCAATAAAAATCAGCCGTCATCAACTTGCCGGAGCAAACATTTCAAGAACTTCAGCGTTCAATTGGATAGATTTTTGCGGCCCACGAAATCAAAATAGAAAATACGCACTGGAGAAATAGCGAAAAATGCTTATACTGTAGAACTAAGGTGTGGGAGCCTTAAATTTAAAAAAATCAAGCGTCTGCTTGCCATAAAGGACATTTTAAAAGCTTGAGAGTTAAAAAATGATTCTCAAGGCCTGTAAAATAGGAAATAGAAAAAAAAATTCAAACGTGGGGTCCTCCGACAGTAAGTAAATCGCAGCCCCTAGCTTGTGACGCGCAAAGTATGCGTTTATTTAAGGTCGAGGTTGAAAGCCACTATTTTCGTCGAAAATTTTTTATTCACGATATTTTCATGGATTAGTAAATCTGTTCTAGTAAATGTGTAATAATGTATTTGAATACCCATTCTTGATAAAAAATAAATTAATTTTCAGGCCCTCACACGTCCCACTACAACAGACTACACGATTAAGCGACTTAGGTCAACACAACAGTCCTCCATCAATACCTTCTATGTCACATTTTGCAATTCGCGGATGAAATTCTACAGACGAGTTACTTTTATACTATAATGCCTACAATTTGAGTAAAATGTCGTCCTTCTGCAGTAAAACGGTAAATTTGACCGTTTTGTGCTTTTTTCTTTCAATTTTTCAAACCGCTTTTAGGACCTCACCTCTACTCAGTCCCTTACAGTGAGATGTAGGTAACTATAAAAACAGGATATAAAATAAAATAGATAAATTTCGCTATGGATTTCCGCAAATTGAAGTTAGTCAATTGACCTGATACTACACCACCAAAAACGCTTTGGTGATTTCGACTCCCAAAGTTCCCTTTTTTCGGATAATCACCGGAATTAATGGAATATCTCAGAAATAATGCTCTCGCATTGAATGTACTAAAATGGCCGCTATACAAAATTCAGAAACGGCTAATTTTGACGATTAACTGAGGGAATATTTTCTGATAATTAACTCAAGTTCCATTTTTTTTTTCACAGACGATATTTGTATGGTTATGACGATTTTTGTAATTTTTAACCACGGACGGATTCCGTCGTTTTATTAGAGCTTTTATTTGGGCTATTTAGAGCTTTTCTCTCCAGGCTAGAAAAAGTTTAATTTTCATCAGATTCAAATTGAGATCAATGTTTTAAGGGCTTTACACAATCGTTTTCAGTCCATCAAATTCAATAACACTTTTTACCAACTTTAATAGCTGTTTACATAAATTTCTCGATATTTTATGATAGATTAGGAATAGCCTTTCGTTACATTTCGATGACAGACAGCCAGACTACTATGCTCAAAACTCGTCCGTTTGGAATTCGAATTTTAAGACGATCGCTATACAATTCCATTTACTGCGTGAACATGGAAGTGAAAAAGCCGAGCAGTTAATTAGCCGCAAGTCGCGGTCATAAATACCACTTTTCCTTGCATCCTGCTACTTGCGACGAAAAAGGAATTCCCTCGAGACGGGTAGGTACTTCACGGCCTTTCAGAGTGCGAGAGGGACTTTTTATTCAACGTGAAATAAATGGGATTGGGAAAGATTGGAATGGTAGATCGTCGAAGCGTACAACCGATTATCCTATGCAAGCCACGCAACCGCGCAACATCTCCATTCGATTGCTACTGCTGGAGTGAATCTTATTGGTGGTGTAAACTCGTCTGAGCTATCTTCTGCGAATCAGATACGAAGAAACCTGAACGAGAGCTGGCGGGACGAGGTCGTCTCTAACAACATTTCTATCAACACCCACACCTGAAGTCCCGTCCTTCGTATCTAAACCATCGAGGAGCTCGACGAAAAAATATCATCTTCCATTTATCAAGGCCTCACTTCGTCGGTAAAATAACGAAAAGAATAGAAGTAAATAAATAAGAATAAGAAATAAAATATCTTATAAATTTCGTCTCCACAATCTCAACCGAAAAACGTGTGGAACATTGTTTTCAATGTTGATAGGTATATATGTGCTATCCGTTTATCATCTATGAAATATCTTCCTCTTTAAGGTAAAACTGACTATCGCCAATTTTAATGTTTTTCAGTATCACAGTCTCATGTTTTAGCTATTGACGTCGGGCCAAAAGTGACCCCGAAGCCGTCAATGTGAACCGTATCTTGAACTTTTCGACAAGTGCCGATAGGTAGAACCCTGTTTCTACGGAATATTTATACGCGTTAGTTCATACTTTTAAAACGCAATTTATTTGCAAAAAACGTTCCCACCGAAAAACAGATGGTAACTATAGGGGAAAACTCCGTAGCAACTATTGTAAATTTAATCATTATTATTTTTCTTAATTTCCTAATTAAAAGCTAAACTTATTGCCTTACGATACAGCGGGAGAGAGTGTTTGATGATCATTCCAATGAGTATAGAACGATTTTTATAGCTCCAAGAACTCTCGGATTATACCCTCATGTCAAATTGCTGAAAATCTCCCAAATTCGGCACAAAAACTGCGATAACTCGAGAACCAATAGAGCTATCGACCCCACGATGGTCTCATTCGATTCAGCGTCCAAAAATCTATATAATTTGATACCACGTACACATTTTTCTGAAAAACCTTGGAAAATATTAATTTTCTCCCCCTCAAAACCCCCAAAAATACCCTTAAAATTGAGCTAGCAAGTTGGTTCAAGAATTGGGCCGTCGTAGGACCGAGATTGATTTTTGGTGAAAATTTCAAATTTTTAGCTCTTACAGTTTGGCCGGAAAAATGCTAACGGCGTACGGCGGACGGACAGAATTTTTTTTATTGGATATTCGGATTCTACATGCCTTGAAACGTAAAACATCAAATTTTGAGGGGGGTTAGAAATTTTTTTTTCTTGGGCGATTACAATGGTTTATTATTGATAATAAACCAAAAACGAGCGATATCTGATTGCGATAATAAACATTTTATGACCTTGACCGTTCAATTATATTTATTTTTACCTCCTGTAAAAATCAAATTTTAAACAATACGAGGGAAATATTAACGAGAAGACAATGGAGAACCTTTCTAGTGTGGATTGATTCATTTGTCATCTCTCCATTTCCTCTACTTAAGTTCTCAGCAGTGGTTTTGTTGGGAAGCTCTCTCAAAGCTACCGGTCTGAGGTAAACACAGGTCCTCAAGGATACATAGTGGAATGTACTGCTGGAACAGGAGTGCTATTTAGGAAGTTGGTGAGGCGATGTCAAGAGTGGGGAAAATTCGGTCACGCCTTGTACTCGTAGATAGCTATCTGCTCACGATGAGAACAGTGGCCAATTCCACCAAGCAACAACCCCAGCATCGGCTTCTCGATCATTAACGTTGCCTACAACTAATAATTTCATGGAAATGTTCGACGTAAAAATATTGCTATGAATTAATCTTTTTCAAATTAGATGCAAACCCTGTAGATCGGACGTTTGGCGAGTTGTACTATTTAGTCGAGTAGAGGATAACGTTATTTTGCTGTATTACATTATATGTATTACATTTTATCGAATGAACTAAAAGCCATTTGCACATTATTATTTTCGCTATAATGTTTACGTTGTAAGCATTGCAGTCCTATCAAAGGTCGAATTTGGTATGGGAGGTGAATTTGGGGAAAACTATTTTGAATTTTTGAATCATACTCAGAAATTTTTACTCAACAAGTGTCACCGTTTCTGTTTGTTTGTGTGGAAAAAATTGGCAGGATTCATCATTATTTCCTGTTTTATATGATTTTAGATGGATTTCACGCAGTGAAGAAAAGATCACACGCAATTTGAATTTTGGATTAAATACAGTGCTTCCATGCTTAGTGTTCGAAATGCGTTTACAATATTGACTTCTTCGGATTCTCAAAAATTGGTATTCGTATTATTCCACGTTTTCGTGGTATCCTTGGTACTGACAATGTGAAGTGGAACGATAAATTAATTAGTACAGCTACTTCAGTTGGTGACATTATGCATTCATTCCTATCATCCACTATCTCGAATCAGTTAAACCAAGTCCCGAATAGGTATGTGTTAATTATTTAAAAATTTCCATTTCCCAATTGTTTAAACAATTTTGATATTACCACTCTAAAATTATCTCCAAGCTGTTATATTATTAAAATCTGTAGATCATTTCATTTAACGATAAACAACATTTAGCATAGATAATATAAATTTTATGTATATTAATTTCATTTCAGGACATATCTAACAAAGTGAAGAACAAGGCAAATGACCTAGCCGAATTTACAGTGGGCGTAGTTCCACGTATTATTGATAATTACCTTCTGTATACCTACCTTGTAACCTCATGAACTAAGCGACAATCTGGTAAGGAGGATGATGCCCAAATGGGCAATAGTGCTCGGACAGCTAACAAAACTTTTAGTGATTGAGTCGCCTGGTTTTTCGCCCTCTCGACTCAACAACAAAATAAATGATGCGACACAAAAAAAAAATTGGTTTTTTCAGCGACACTTGTGCACGATTACCGGAGTCGACGAAAATGTCATATATTTCTTATCCAATTCACGAAACTCAGCTTTGGCCACGTGCACTTGAAAATATTGTACTTGAGATCGAAGACAAATTGTCGTTCTTTGAGTTCCAAGGCTTGAGCGATTTGCTGCTCTGGGGGATAATTTCATCCCGGAACGTAGCAGCTGGCGAAGAAAAAGCGTCGGGTTTGAAGAAACGGCTACTATCTCCTGGTGAAAGAAAAAACTGCAAAATAATGCGAAGCTCGCTTCCCAACTTGACTCGGAAAAATGAGCTTTTTCAACATCTTCCTCGAGCTTCGGTATGAGAATTGGTCTGAACACAAAGCGAAGCCCACTTAACTTTTTTCCGAGGGCGGATTTTTTTTTCGCGAACGTTCGAAATGGATTCGCAAATGAGCGCCACCATTAGAGAAAACTGACGTGTGCAGATTACATAGTAATTCCATGTTCGGATGGGTAGATCGGTCATTATGTGTGCCTAGGGGCTAGGGGGCCAAGCCCCTGGCGCCCGTCGGGGGGCTCTGTCCTTGGTTACACATAAAAAACGCTGCGAATGATTGTACAGTGGTTTATTATTGAAGTGAAGGAATAATAAACCACTGTACAATCATTTGCAGCGTTTTGGTTTATTATTATAATAAACCATTGTAATCGCCCGAGAAAAAAAAAATTATAACCCCCCCTCAAAATTTGATGTTTTACGTTTCAAGGCATGTAGAATCCGAATATCCAATAAAAAAAATTCTGTCTGTCCGCCGTACGCCGTACGCCGTTAGCAGTTTTCCGGCCAAACTATAATAGCGAAATTCTTGAAATTTTCACCAAAAATCAATCTCGGTCCTACGACGGCACAATTCTTGAACCAACTTGCTAGCTCAATTTTAAGGGTATTTTTGGGGGGTTTTGAGGGGGAGAAAATTCATATTTTCCAAGGTTTTTCAGAAAAATGTGTACGTGGTATCAAATCATATAGATTTTTGGACGCTGAATCGAATGAGACCATCGCCGGGTCGATAGCTTTATTGGTTCTCGAGTTATCGCAGCTTTTGTGCCGAATTTGGAAGATTTTCAGAAATTTGACTTGAGGTTATAACTCGAGAGTTCTTGGAGCTATAAAAATCGTTCTATACTCATAGGAATGGTCGACAAACACTCTCTCCAGCTGTACTGTTAGGCAAAAAATTTAGTTTTTAATTAGGAAATTAAGAAAAATAAAATTAATTAAAATTACAATAGTTGCTACGGAATATTCCCCGATAGTTACCGATCTGTTTTTCGGTTGAAACGTTTACACATGTTCTGAATAATTACTATCATAAATGGATAGTATTCTGAAATTATTATTGAAGTGAAGGAATAATAAACCACTGTACAATCATTTGCAGCGTTTTTTCTTCTTCCCTTGGTCTTGCTGCCTATGTAGCAATATCTGCGACTGTAGACACGTTGCTCAATACCATTGCGTGCTCATCCTGAGCAATCCGTGTTCCTAAGGTTGAAATTCTGAAATTTTATCCTCCCCTCTGCTACGGCGTTTTCGAACCCATTTCGCCCAATCCGTTTTCGAAGCGTCTGAAGCGCTGAGGAGAATGCATACGTCCATCTTAATAGTAGTTGGGAGATTCCTTGGAGTTATGAGATGGGAGGGCGAAAAATAAAAAAATAAAATAAAATGGAAGCCAGTGGCAGAGGGAAGAATCTGGAAGAAGATTGGAGAAGTACGAAGACGAGGAAGCCTACGCGGAGGAGGGAGGTTGGGTTACCGTTGGCGAGCGTTCTCTAAGGCAGTGCTGGTATCTGTGGATGGGAGGATGGGAGTCTAGAGCGGTTTGGCTGGGCTTGGAAAGGCTTTTGCTTCTTGTGACTTTAGTGCTGCACGGCATCTCGGTCCGAAGGGTTGTGAAACGCGGGCGAAATCGTTCTTAGACTGTCCAGTCGGTGAAGGATGGCTGGCCCGGGTACCTCAAATGTTCTCATTAGCCGAAGAAAGTGGTGGAAGGTGTGTTGGGTGTACGGTAGTGATCAAGAGAAGTACTACAGAGCCCTTTACAGGAAAAGTCAAGCGACACAGACGATGATGACGCAAACGACGACGACGACAACGACAATGATATCGCAGTGAGTGAAGTGTTTTATCGGTCCCAAAGGATAATAATTTATTTTCGTTTTTGATCTTTTTTTTTGCGGCGATTGGTTGCTTTTCCAATTTTTGTGGGTGTAGTGAATCATTATCATGCTTATTCATCACCACAGTCAATACCTTTACGGCAGAGCAAAATCATGTGCTCACAAAAAAAATTTCATAAATTACGCCCGTTCATAACGCAGCTTTCAAAGAGTATTTTTATATTTCATTGGAAAGGTACAGGAGAACCGATCGTGTAATCGGCAATCATTAGCCGAGTATTCCATATTTAACGTCATTCGTTGCGAAACATTCATTACACTAATTTATAGACACACTATACACATAAATAACTGCAGAAATGGTGGTATACGACTTTCGCGAAATAAGAAATTAAAATGGAACATAGAGCACAGATTTTTTTCGAGACGGTGGAATGACTAATAAATTGAAAATAGAAATCGAAATAAATAAAATTGAAAATTAGTTCATGAAAGTAGGTTAATAAAAATATATGAATAATATTGAATTGAAGATAGAAATATTCGTGAATTTTTCCATGCATCACAACAATCGAGTCGACTGATTGATATCGTGATTGAACTTCTATTATCCTTATCGGTTCCGATTATTTTTCCAAGATTATTTTACGGCAGGTCAATTCGTCGGATGCGTACAGCAAAGTGAGGACGCTTCCACGAATATAAATTGTCAAGCACTCATTCTATTAATCATATCTATAGTAAAAAATAACGTTAATGTTATTCATTCTTTCTTGCATACCTTCCAAATTTTGGCGCAGCGGAACTTTGTTGATATTGGACATTGATGCGTAATGTCTTGGGTTTATCACGAATAGCGGGCTGAGCTTATGATCTTGATAAAATTTGAATTCGTGGAGAAGACTAATGTTCAAGAGATTTTCCGATGACTTGTCTCATTTTTCGAACTTCAGTACTAACCAATATCTTGATGAAAGTTTTTTTTTTTTTTTTTTTTTTTTTTTTTTTTTTTTTTTTTTTTTTTTTTTTTTTTTTTTTGCACCCTATATAATTGTCTCTGCTTAGCAATATTTTTCGCAACTCCGTTGTAGTGACATAAAAATTGTTTAATCGCTAGAGATGAATATTCTACTCAGGTGGTTTGAATCAGCAGCTTGCGACCGACACAAAATTGCGCACGGATGGATCGAATTTTCATGTTGAACTCGACAGACTGGTTGTAACAGTAATAACAACAGGTTTCATGTAAATACGCTATAAGGCTACTAAATTACTTCTGCTAATCGCATTGAACTCGTGTAGATTACGTGAATAATGAGGGGTGAAAAGCCGCGTTTACACTTCAGTCTTCTACCAAGTTTTCAACAAGTTGCGGCAAAATGTTGCTTAAAAAAACTTGTAGAGTAGTACATTTTCCACCGTCATTCAACTCATCATAATATATTATCATTTCTGTATATCTATTTAGTTATATAAAATCAAGCGTGATTCCCCGCTGTTAACAAACATTCCTAGATTTTGAGCGTGCAAATAATTTCTGCTGCCGAAAAGCATTCTAGATGCAAACAATATTTCGACAACAAAGAGTAGTACGGTATGTGACATTTACGATAAAAATATATCGCCATTTACCCGCCAAAGAAAATATTTCATGACCTCTTAAACGTTCGAATATGATATGTGCCTTTTTGGAGTATATGAATATTTCCAAGACATGAAATGACTGGATAGCACGGATGTACGGTGTGCCACCCTAGCAATGAAGATCAGGCGTCATTCACTCGGCATTATAAACATTAGCGTCAAATATATTGATTGTTACGGCCTGTAAAAATCGCAACAGCGAAAAAAATGGCAAACGCCGGAAGTACTGTGTGAGATTCCCACTATACAAAACAAGTTTCGTAAACTTGGTCTGAGTTGGTCATATTAATAGCAACAAGACCCGAAAAATACAATAACGCTCAAAAAAAAAAAAAAAAAAATAAAATAAACTGAAAATGCGTTTTACGAGGAAGTACTGTGTGTGACCCGATAAAAAAATTTAGGTGACATTCAGCGGTCATATAGACAACTTCAAATACACCCAGCGTTCAAAAATTCATTTTTGTGGTCTGTAAAACCCAAAATATTGTCAATATGCAAATAACATGGAAGTACTGTTTTTGACCAACTTGAATCACAATACTTCCATTTACTAAAAGTAAAAATCGTGAACCCTGGAATCATGAAATTACTCTCGTTGATTCAAATTTGTATGACGGCTTTCGCTCAACTTCTGGATGGGCATTTTCCGTATGTTTTGTTTGATTTTTAACGTTTTTTATTCAGTAATTTTTTACACTTGTTCAAAATGTGTTCCGAGTGTGGGACCAAGAAACTTTCTCTCCCAATTCACCTTCGTTGAGGATTCGACTTTGAAACGAATTTACTATTCACTAATATAATAATCACAATTAATTTGCATCACATTAATTTACTGAATAGAGATTGAAATTTGTTTTCGGTGTTGAACAGAATAACACCGCTTTTCCAGTGACCGAAAGTGTTCGAATTTCGAAATCGATATCTCCTAATTCGTTTCTGTTGACGATTTTTCGTTTCTGATCCTAATGGAACCGATTAATTTCGGGACCTGTCCGAGGTAAGAAATGTATAGTTCGGTTTTTGCTGCTTTCCGAAGACGCAAGAAGTTGTGAACACAACAAAAAACCGCCCAATTAGTCAAGAGGAAGTGGCTGAGTCTTAATGTTGGCAGAAGAGAGAATCTATACAAAAAATCGCCCTCTCGTAGCAAGTATATTTTTCAGGACTTTCCCAAACCGGTTGGTCTACGAAGGAAGTCGATCGTGTCAAATTGTTCCATGTCTAAATATGTCAAAACAGGTGCTGCGTCTGTCGGCGTGGATATAATATGCCGAGATTTAGTCGGACACTTCATTCGAGAACGGTTTTGAAAAATCGGCCTCAATTGAGCTGGTTACTGGTGTTTGGAATTTGCCGACGGTTGGTAGTCAAGTAAACTTGATCTTAAGCTCATTGATAAAAGTAGCTTCGCCATCATTGAATATAAATATATAGGACTAATGTTAAATATGGAATTAAATATAGTTGGAATTGATTTTAGACAAACCCAATATTTAGTTGGCTTTGGGCATAAATTACCCGAAGATTAATTAAAATTAAATTAATTAAAGTTAAAATTACCTCAAGCTATAGCGGTAGTCCACCATTAAAAATTCTTTTTAGTATTTTTATTATCGGCATTAAAATAGTCCATCTTCCTTCTTACTTCTATACCGTTGATACGATTGTCGTGAAATTTTGGGAAAATGTCGAGTACATCCCCAGCGCAGTTTTCCACTTTTTGATTTTTGTTGGAAAAATTAAAATTAATTCTGAGAAAGAATTGAATTTTATATAATTTTTTAGTCCGATTTGGCCAGTTTTCGAACTACAGTTTTCGAGAGGTTTTGATTTCCGTATCCGTATGTTCGTACCCGGGAAGAGATCGAGCTATCGAAAACCTTTTTATAGGTATAGTAAAAAATATTATTACGTCGGTTCGTTTACGAATTATTTGTGTTTCAAGTAATGTGGAAAAGCGTTTTTCGATCTTCGGCTGTAAATGTTTGAAAACGAGAAGTGTTGTCACATTTTTAACAGATTCTACATTAACTTTCTTGGACGTTTTCAAAGAGTTGTTCTTAAAGTATTTGCCCTAGTGCCATGAGAGCTGCCAAAAAAAAATTAGTTTAGCAATAGGAAGAGGAAAACTTTACGCTATTTTCAACGGTACTCTCAGAAACAGCGAAAAAATGCTGAAAGTGAAATTGCTCGAAAACGGAGCGGAAAAATGTCGTACCTATAATATGTTTCCTAACGTCCTGTTTGTTTGCGCAGTTTCGCAAAAAATAATGCTATACGGCTCGTTCCACTTGGTCAGCGAATTTCGACCCAAAAACACTCACGAAATCCATTAAATTCTAGAAAATGAACGTTTTATACATTATAGGTCATTACCTAATAACTACCCTTCATTTTCGCGATGTAAGTTGATTTTAAAGAACCAATAAAGGTACTGACCCCGCTGGAGGTTTGTAGCTTTATCAATTCTCGTTTTATTGCAGTTTTCGTGTTTTTCGAGCTTTTGAAAACTAAAATATTTATTAAATCGCACTGTCACTTATTAAGTTGTAATATTCCTTCTATATTCGTTAGAATATTCTTCAAACGGTCTCCTCTAGTGCCTATATATTCTTCGACAAGTGCCGATTTTTGTATTTATTATAATATTCCTAGAGCGAAGAAAATCGCGTTTTAATATGGTTTAGATGTGATCGCATTGTATTTTATTTTTTCCTTTTTTTAAAATTTGGAACTCGTTAAATTTAAGTTAATTCGCGTTTTTCTATTCAGCGTCTCCTGTGTTAGGTTTCCGAAAATCGTAGGCGCACGAACTGTCAACCGGAAACTCATCAACTACCTCACATGTCGAAGACTGTAACAGGTGGATGTAGATACAGTTCCCACTGCTAATTGCACCCTTTGTTGGCCACCTGTTGTGCGTGTATAGTGTGTCTGAGTGAAAACTATTACTTCTTCAGTAAAATGAACTCACGGTCATTGCTTTCTCAGCCCATCTTCTCCCCTCGACTCGCTCCTTGTAAAAATATTTACACATTATCGCCAGACTTGACTAAAAAGTGATCGATTTGAAATTTAAAAAACGCTGCAAATGATTGTACAGTGGTTTATTATTTCTTCGCTTCAATATTGATTTAGAAAGTGATAGTAATAAATTATTTCGAACATTTCGGAACAATCCCACCGAAAAACAGATGGTAGCTATAGGGGAAAACTCCGTAGCAACTATTGTAATTTTATTCAATTTTATTTTTCTTATTTTCCTAATTAAAAACAAATTTTTTTTTGAAAATATGAATTTTCTCCCCCTCAAAACCCCCCAAAAACACCCTTAAAATTGAGCTAGCAAGTTGGTTCAAGAATTGTGCCGTCGTAGGGCCGAGATTGATTTTTGGTGAAAATTTCAAGAATTTAGCTATTATGGTTTGGCCGGAGAAGTGTTGACGGCGTACGGCGGACAGACAGAATTTTTTTTTAGGATATTCGGATTCTACATGCCTTGAAACGTAAAAATCAAATTTTGAGGGGGGTTATAAAAATTTTTTTCTTGGGCGATTACAATGGTTTATTATTGAATAATACGTAAACCAAAATCGTCGTACGTTGTAGGTTCGTTTAGGACGGGAAAATTTATCGCGATCGATGTAAAACTTGAATCGAGATTGGTTCCTAGAGACAATGAATGCGAACAATTTTCCAACCAAAACTGAAAATACCTTACACAATTTTTTTTTTATGAATTCCCTTCTCAAATTATAAAAATATACGGCATCGTCCCTCGTTAGTTGTGAATGTTCTCAATAATAAGATAAAAATTTGGAATTTTTGCTTTTAACGGTGTTTTTACACGGTCGCCGTAGGGAGTATTGGTTGCTTTGTAAAATCATACGCATCTAATGGTTAACGTTATATCGACCGAGCACTGTGGTTTCTCTTATAGACGTATGATTTTACAAAGTAACCAAAACTCCTCACAGCCACTGTGGAAAAACACCGCTAAAAGCAAAAACTCCCTAATGTCTTGATGGTCTCTTGGAAAATGTCAAACGTGATTTCTACGCAAGTGATCAATTTTGAAAGCTTTTTTTTAGGAGATTTGTCGTACAGAATTTGAAGCACAAAATATAGTGAGTTTTCGAGTAGTGAAAAAATGTGTTATTAATTGAATTTTTTTTTCTTTGTTTTTAATCATGGTTACTCCAAACTGGGAGTTCGGTAGAAAGGTTCAAGATGGAGCGAAATGAGCTCCATATCCGAGTAGAACAACGGCACTTTGTTTTTCAGGTTACCTCAACGAACTGAACGTATCGTGCCTTGTTAACTAAATGCTCCACAAACGTGGATAAACTATTATGAATATGGCTTGAACCTGGGAAGGCAAGTTTTGCTAACGGTGTGCCCGCTCTTTCTTATGCTAGTCATTTGTGCCATAATAGTGGAAACTCGTATGCTCACCCTCGCTTCTCGAAGGTCGGCCAAGAGAAGTCGACCTCATCGCTTCTAAGGAAGTGAGTCGGCCCAAACTGGCGAGCAAAGGTAACACACATCGCACTCAGAATCGACTGGTCTTCAAGAGACCGGTATATGCCTACTTTCACCGTTACGAGTGACGGTCTTCACCCTCTGATGTGTTTCCTAAGTTCCAACTCCGCTAGACACCTAGCGACGAGGTTCATTCTTATTTTGAAAAAAGCTGAAACGCGAATGGAACTCGAAGGATGAGTTGAAAAAAAAAAAAAAAACATTTCAAACCACTGTCACGTCTCAACTTGTACTCGTCCAGGAAGCCCATTCATCCTCACTTCTTTATAAGCTTGAGAAGTTTAACTGCAACCGCCTCCGAGGCAGATCGGAGAAAGAATACACTGCCCGAGTATGGGAAGTGATTTATATTGTCATCATACGCAGACAACTGCTGACTCGATCAAAATGCAAATTGGGGACCATCTAATAAGCAGAAACTTTGTTGATTACAAGGATTTATGAAGCGTTTTTTATTATTGCCCATGCGCTTTTGGATATTTAATGGAATTATATTTAATGGAAGCGTATTGGGATCAATGGACGTGATACGGTGTTATTGGGTTTATAGGGTCGATTGTCAACTATTTGAGTTGGAGAAAATTCGGGCTTTAAGATCGAGGGATGTTCAAGGATTTTCAAGATCACCGCTTGCCCTATCATATCGAAATTTATAGAGAACTATCGATGAACATAGCTCGGAATCCGCACTAAAATCCAAGAACTCTCGAGTTATACCCCCAGGTCAAATTTCTGAAAATCTCCCAAATTTGGCACAAAAGCTGCGATAACTCGAGAACCAATGAAGCTATCGACTCCGCGATGGTCTCATTCGATTCAATGTCCAAGAATCTATATAATTTGATACAACATAGGTACCTATTTTCAAAACATTGGAAAATGTGAAATGCCCCTCAAAACCCCCTTAAAATACTCTTCAAATTTAGGTAGCGTTTTGGCTAAAGAATTGAGCCATTGTAGGACCAAGCATGATTTTTGGTAAAAACGTCAAGGATTTAGCTCTTATAGTTTGGCCGGAAAACTGCTAACGGCGTACGGCGTACGGCGGACAGACAGAATTTTTTTTATTGGATATTCGGATTCTACATGCCTTGAAACGTAAAACATCAAATTTTGAGGGGGGATTTAGTTTTTAAGTAGGAAATTAAGAAAAATAAAAATGATTAAAATTACAATACGGAGTTTTCCCTTATACCTAGTTCCCAATCTGTTTTTCGGTTGGAACGTTCACACATGGTCGGAACAATATTACTACCAGAAATGGAGAGTCTTCTTAAATCATTATTGAAGGGAAGGAATAATAAACCACTGTACAATCATTTGCAGCGTTTTTCAATTACAATAGTCTACTGATTTGGCCTTAGCATATATAAATGTCTTGATTTTACGATTGGTTGCCTGTATGTCGACTTCCTGATTGGTTACTTATCGTCTGAGAACTTCCCAAACATTGAAGTACAAATGATTTGAACACACCATTTTTACCTTCTCCTTTGCGCTTTTCGGTCGTACTGTTACGAAGTCGCCTCGAACGAATTATCGATGAATGATACAGAGCACTGACCGTTACTCGAACGGTTGGCGAATTGATGAGAGCGTGAGCATATTATTATCACTGTCTGGCCAGGGACGTAGAAAGTTCGAATATCTCTTTTAGGACCCCCTGCAGGGGATCCTTTCAGTTCCCGGCCTTATCCGAAGTCCTTTTGTTGTCTAACTGCTCTCCGGTGGAAAAATAAGGGAAATTTTCCCACTTGACGTCCATGAGCCGTGTTGACCGTGGAATCGTATTTTCACGGTACATCTTCTGTTCAAGCGATATCGGGTCGTTTTTGGAATCTCGGACGAAGATGACGCCCTCAGGAGTTCGTTTCTTCTCTAGGACCGTGTAAAATCTTATTGTTTTATCAATTGTTCGAATTCGATTATTTTCACTTTAAATTCGAATTCTACGTCTAATTTCCTGTAGGAATCATCAATTAATCAAATTTGAACAGTACTGTATGTATTTGCAACGAATTTCAAAGTTGAAAAACATACAGGTAGTGTAATACTAAAAATATGAAAAACTAAAAGTTGTCTTCAAATTTCCACCGTTTTGACGTCAAATTCGGATTCAGCGTTAAATTTCCTATAAGAATAGCTTTCAAAATCACTTTAAAACGAAAATTTAATTTTCGCTTCCAGCGGAGCTCGAGATTTCGGCCGGCGAAAAACTCGATTTACGGAAAATAATTTCTCTGGCTCTGTTTAAATTTTTTTCACCAAATTTTTTGCTATGTACGTGTGTAAGGCGTTCAAATGAAGACTCCTGCATAATAAAACAATTGATTATCATAAATTTTGACCCCGAAAATCACGGTTAAAGTCCAATTTTCGAGCTTTCAAAAACCGATTTTTTTGGACCACTTGCAGATTTTTCCGAGAAATGGAAAAAATCCCAAAAATACATCTTGGTAAGACACAACTTTCCTAAAAATTTCAGATTTTTATCTCTATTGAGAGACGAGTAAAAAATCGTTAACTGTTCGGTTGAAAAAAATCGCAGGGGGACCCCTTGGATTTTTAGCGAAAACTTTTTTTAAATGGATTTCGCTCAAATTCAGCATAATGATAGTTGATGACGTGTATATCAATAATATATGGTTCATTCTTTGTTTCTTTTGCACTAAATAGATGAAAATAACGTTTAAAGTTGAAAAAAGTGATTTTTTCGTGTATAGTCCACTATTATTGTGGAATAACGCAAAAACGGTTGAAAAATGGATAGGTACATTACATTGGGAAAATGTGGACAGTTAAATTACCCATCTTTTGGTATATTCAAACATCTGAATTGACGACTTTTTGTCTGAGTTATCCACTCTGCAAGTTACAAATCTTGGAAAACTTAAAGTTGTAAGGTCCAATTTTGCTCCTATTTTGCTCCAGTTGAAAAACCCAATACTTTATGATACTAAGTACTTTACAAAACCCACCAACTACATACCAAATTATAGCAACTACTACTACTAAGTACTACCTACTATAAAAATACCTATAGATTCCCACTCTCTAGACTCAAATAATAATTACTATACCTATACCTACACCTATATTATAGTATACTAGGGGATGAGCGCCCTTGGCGGCTTCGCCGCCCACCCCCCTCAGAAGAGGGCTTCTCGGGCCTTACATATCATTTTGTGGGGTTGTTGTCCTTGTCACTACTATATAAAGTATGATATGTATAGTATATAGTATAGGTATATAATAGGTATTGGTATGGGTTTAGTAGTTATTATTTGTGTATGGGGAGTGGGAATCTATAGTTGTTTTTATAGTAGGTAGTACTTAGTAGTAATAGTTGCTATAATTTGGTATGTAGTTGGTGGGTTTTGTATTGTACTTAGTATCATAAAGTAATGTGTTTTTCAACTGGAGCAAAGTTATAGCAGAATTAGACGCAACATCTTCAAGTTTTCCGAGATTTGTAACTTGCACAGGGGATAACTCAAACAAAAAGTCGTCAATTCAGTTGTTTGAATACACCAAAAGATGGGCAATTTAATTGTCCACATTTTCCTAATGTAATGTACCTATCCATTTTTCTACCGTTTTCGCGTTATTCAACAAAACTAGTAGACTATACACGAAAAAATCACTTTTTTCAACTTTAAACGTTATTTTCATCTATTTAGTGCAAAAGAAACAAAGAATGAACCATATATTATTGATATACACGTCATCAACTATCATTATGCTGAATTTGAGCGAAATCCATTTCAAAAAAGTTTTCGCTAAAAATCCAAGGGGTACCCCTGCGATTTTTTTCAACCGATCAGTTAACGATTTTTTACTCGTCTCTCAATAGAGATAAAAATCTGAAATTTTTAGGAAAGTTGTGTCTTACCAAGATGTATTTTTGTGATTTTTTTCATTTCTCGGAAAAATCTGCAAGTGGTCCAAAAAAATCGGTTTTTGAAAGCTCGAAAATTGGACTTTAACCGTGATTTTCGGGGTCAAAATTTATGATAATCAATTGTTTTATTATGCAGGAGTCTTCATTTGAACGCCTTACACACGTACATAGCAAAAAATTTGGTGAAAAAAATTTAAACAGAGCCAGAGAAATTATTTTCCGTAAATCGAGTTTTTCGCCGGCCGAAATCTCGAGCTCCGCTGGAAGCGAAAATTAAATTTTCGTTTTAAAGCGATTTTGAAAGCTATTCTTATAGGAAATTTAACGCTGAATCCGAATTTGACGTCAAAACGGTGGAAATTTGTAGACAACTTTTAGTTTTTCATATTTTTAATATTACACTACCTGTATGTTTTTCAACTTTGAAATTCGTTGCAAATACATACAGTACTGTTCAAATTTGATTAATTGATGATTCCTACAGGAAATTAGACGTAGAATTCGAATTTAAAGTGAAAACAATCAAAATCGAACGATTAATAATATTTTTTGAATTTTTTTCGATTTTCATACTTTTGAAGTTTCAACTTTGGGATTTTTTTCGTCACGTTCCCGAAATGGGACAGATTAGGAGCTGTGGAAGAAAATGAAGGAAATTTAATATAGAATCGATAAACAATAAGAAAAGGATTTTGATAGCTCTTTCTCGCCTCTGAGTAATATACCTATGTAAAAGTAACCGGTTCAAAAGTTATTTGCGAAAAACATGCGAAAAAACGCAAAAAACAGGGTCATAAAATTTCAAAGCGCAATAAAATTTGAACAGAGGCCTAATTAAAAAAAAGACGACTTTTCCAGCCGATGAAGTTCTCTCAAGCGAAGCTCCCCTCTGAGGAGGTTGGGCGGCGAAGCCCCTAGTATTTTTAAAATAGTGCAAAATCCGTCGTTGGTTGATTTCGGATTTCACTCGGTACCTTTCTGATATTCATTACTCTGGATGACTTGGGTGTTGACAGTAGTTAACATCAGCATGACGAATGGCCTGCAAGGTTTTTACACTGTTCAGCCGTTAAAATTTACTGGAACGTTAGCACAAAACTTACTAAATCCCGGAGTGAGATTCTATCGTCGTTAATTTAAAAATCAAAGTCCGCGATTCGAAGAATAAGAACATCAATTAATGAAAGGTAACTAGGTTTATTTTCCTATCGTGTTAAGTATCATTCGACCAACCATCGTTGGATGCTGAAAGCCGAATGGCTCATCATAAAATTAAAACCTAAGAGCTCCGCTCAGAATTTTAACGCTGTCGACGTTTTTACGAGCGAACTTGTCCGCTGGCCTTCTCGTTCTGTTCGAAAAGATTTATTCTCCAATGTCTCGATACCGTTGCGATTTCTTTATCAGCTTTTGGAACTTTCTTTTCCATCGCCTTCGCATCAACGGAAATTTTCTCCCAACTTGTACTACGTAAATACCGAGCCGATGAACTGCAAATGTTTCTTCTATGAAATACTGTTTCGCAGATATTTGGTTTTCTTGAAGATAAATTAATGTCTCTAACGGTTAGTCGAATAAGCCATCTAGCGAGCACTACGTGTTCGTAACGGATGGAAAAGATTTTTCATCGTTTGGTGGTGGAATCGCTGTGGCTCGAATTTCATGTGGGACGTAGGTAGCCGACTTGGGCAATTTCGGCTCAAGAAGTCCCGAAGGAACATGCTAGAAGGTGCTTAATTGCGGAGTAGGTGCTCGCGCTCTCGATCCGCCTAAATCGGGAGCCGGTACGAAATGATCAGATGCGCGAAAATTACTATAGCAGATTTGGCCCGTCCGTTAGGTTCGTATCTCGGGCGAAGTTCTCCTCTATCAGATCACGCACTCCTACATCATCGCAATTTTCTTACCAGAATTCATCAAGACGCCGTGCGAAGGTGCATACATTATAATATGCACCGTTCCATGGCCGAGAGGAGTTTCCCGATACGTTAGGCACCGCAACAGGCAAATTAGTCTTCATCTCTATCGCGTGATCGAGAGGTGTATACAACATACAACACAGCAAGTTGGTAGGTATCCGATGGCAATCTAATTTCACCCGTGAGAAATTCTCCCGACATTCCGACAAAGCTATTCACAAATCGCGAATCCGACTCCTGTCGACAATTAATGTTACTAGAATGTGAAAGAACGTGATGGATTAAATCATAGCATTTTTATATTCTGTTCCATTGTAATTGATTCAAACGGATCTTATATATTGATGTAAAGACTTGGTGTATGTAGATGGAGGTTTCAGAAAATATCTGACGGTATCTACTAGACGTGAAAGATATTTGAGAGATAAATGGTTTTCATCCGGTGTAAGTTTGGTTCCACCAATCCTAAATCACCAGAAGTAAAAAAAAGGAATATCAAGTTCCAGAAAACAAAGATGAAAAAATAATTGAAGATGAATAAGAAATTTAAAAATATATATCTGATAAAAACTGAAAAATTTAACAAATCAAAAAAAGTATAATTAATTCCTGATCATCGTGTCCATCGACATTTTTTCCTGCTCTTTGAGATTCAATATTTTTTCGTGGTTTCGACCTTATGAGTCTCAAACGGCCATTAGTAAGTTGTATCTAATCCGAGGAGCAAACATTACATTTAATATCGGACGGAAAGATGCCGTACTTCTTCTTTTGTTTTATTCATTTTTCGGAAAATTTAATGGTCTTTACAATGGTGTCTTCAGATTAGATATTTCTTTAAAAAATGAGTGAGCTCTATGGCCGTTTCAAAGTCATAAGGTTGAAACCACGATTTCAAAAATCGCATAACTGAAAAAATCTGAAAGAGTTAAAAAATTAACTCATTCTCCAATTCTTTATTTGCTGTTTTTTTTTTTTTTTTTTTTTTTTTTTTTTTTTTTTTTTTTTTTTTTTTTTTTTCTTTTCTAGTGGAGGATGCTCGACCGGGCTAAGTGCTCGGCCAGCAAATAAAGAATCTGAGAATGAGTCACCTGGTTTTCGTCCCCCTCACAGACAATCCTCCCCCTAGACATCAAAAAATGCGACGACAAGGAAAAGAAAAAAATTAGAAAAAAAATTAGTTGCAGAACTGATTCCTGTTGTACGGCATATTTAATGTGTGTACATGTTGTTGTACTATCACGTCAACCGCTCACTGCTCAGTAATCGAACCTCTCACGAATTGGTCTTGCTTGTAGTTCGACTATTTTGGTCCTATCAGTAAAAAGGTGATAACCTAGTTAGTGTTTGAAGCGACGGTTCCAGGCCTTGTCTTGGGAATCAGGTTGCTTGGCCGGAATGATTAGTAGCGTATTCAGATTGTTATTGATGGGAAAACGACCGGGATGAACTCGTTCCGTTCTCGCATCGCGCTCAACTCCTGCCTCATCTAATTCAAAAGGCGAAGAAGTGACCGCCGCACTTCTCTAATAGCTCTGCGACTAGAAGCTCTACATTCGCGATTCAACTGCACGCATTTCTGGTCAAAAGTAACAAACGCCATCACATCTCCGTGAAGACTGATGAAATTCGATGAAGTTTGCAGATAATGTTCCCCCAGTGAACGTGCAAAATTAGCCGTTATTGGATTTTGGATAATACATAGAATTTCCGGGAAGAATGTGTTCAAGTTTTCTTTATTTTGATCTTTCCAGGCCATAAAATGCAACAGGTATTTTGAACAGTTACGATCTTAAGCAGCGAACGCAAAATTAGACGTTTCCGAATTTTGGATACACACAGTAATTCCGGGTTGGAAGCATTCGACGTTGGCGTTCTATTTCGATTTTTACAGGCCGTAAGGATCAATATTTTTAAACGGTTGTGGTCTTAAAATGTTCGTTGTGGCGTTCAGATGACGCTTGATTTTTTATTTATTGGTTCGCACACCGTACTTCCATGTTATGAGGGGTTCTCCCTATTTCAGTTGTGGTTATTTTCTATTTTAATTTTTACAGGCCTCAAAAACCAATATGTTAAGTTTAATGTATAGTTGATCAATTGCGTTTTTCTGTTTCATTTCACGAATATTGTTGAATACCGGATAAATAGTTGAGAAATGGAAATAGGTGTATTACTAAGGGAAAAAGTTGAGAATTCAATTACCCAGCTTATCTCCAAACAATTGAATTGACGCCTGAAGTTGAAGTTATTCAGGGTAAAAGTTACAAACAGAGGAATACTTTATAGATTGAAAAGATTATTTGCTCTAAAATTTAGCGAAAGTAGAATATTTAATACTTTATAATACAGAGCATGCGAATCCCACTACCTAATTATAGATAGTGTACCTACGATACATTTCGGGCAACTATACATAGACAGATAAATTTAAATAAACGAAGGAAATTATAGTTAAATTGTATGATTGGGTAAGGCATCGTTTCTTATTATAGTCCATTACCCACGTGTAGGACGTTATATTATAGGAAGTTAAGGAGGAAATAAACCATGCGGCTTGTTATGCTATAATTACACTTCCGAGAGCTTGCGCCTTTTCTGGGATTCGTGAATTATACCCTTGTTCGTCTCCTATTAATTTCTTTACGATCAGATCAGCGGTCGCTTCATCGCATGATGACGAGGATGATTCGCTTATCGGAATTTGAGGTCTTGCGGCCCTGTGAACAGTGTGCTATGAGCTTTATGGTTGTACGTGATTTCTTCATTTATTTGTTATTAAAGCTGAACTATATTAGTCTTGGTCGGACTAGGTTCGAGCCATCCAGTTATGGAACTCGCCTTCAAATAGGACTATTAAAATCGTCTTATACCTCATAGCGAAGGCATTTCTTACCTCCTGGTGCAAACCGTAGAAGTCACGCAGAGATGAACGATGTTCATTAACCTCATATTGATTCAAATACACCAATAATAAATTATCAACGTTTCTAAAGAGGCAGGCCAACTGTAAATTATCGATTCAGTTGTCGGATCTACGAAAGGTTTTTACGACCGTCCCTTGTAATACGAATAGCCAGCTGACCTCGTCCCGTAAATTATCTTTATGGTGCTCAAGTTGACCAAAGCAGCGCCGAGAAATGATCTGTGTACTCATAGGGAGGAAAAGCTTCTCCGTTGGCAGTGACACAGCTTCCAGTAACGAAGTATCTCAAATATTTTTTCTTCGTCTGTTGGGTGATGTCAGATTTTATACTGTCCGTATAAAAGAAAAAAAAAATCCCTTATAGAAATCCTTCATAGTTCGCCTCTGATTTAAATAGTGTAATAGCAGTTGTTATCATCTCATGTGTTTCCAGCTTTTAAATTCTGCTCATTTTCAGCCGAAAAGTTCTCTTTACGGAATAAGTTTTCCGACATTTGTAACTTGAAATCTCTATATGACAACGAAAACGCCAATTTAAATGCTTAACACTAACAACAAAAGGCAATTAATTCTCTCCTATTACTCTGATTAATACACTTCAACAGTTTATGCGTTATTCAACATTATTGGTCGAATGAATACAATAATTTTACTAATACCAATTAGTTAGGAACTAATACCAATTAGTTAGGAACTAATACAAAAGGCCACGAGTGACTTCGAATATTTTTAAACAATTGGATGCAGCAGAATTGAAACATGTCTCTTCTTAATTTCCACAATTATCAACTGTCGTCTTGCCATATTTAAACGAAATCAAAATTATGGAATTTTCAAACAAGGCTCTGCCGAACCACGTCTGAAAATGATCGGTTTTGTATTTTACACTCAGAGTTTAAAATGAAAAATGTAGACTTTTTATGAAACATTATTTACACCCTACTGAAATATGATGGAGTGGCTTCTTTTCTGACGTACAAGAAAAAAAGTTGGAAGTTGCCCAAAAAAATTCTATTCAATTAAATTTGGCTTCATGGAGCGGTTAAAACTTGGTTCATGGCACGGGTGGCTCATCTCAATGCCGCACATTGTATTTTTGCCTCACATTGTAATTTTTCCAAACCGCCACTATAAAGATTGTTAGTCAACCACTATCGGAGTTTTCTTTGTTTCATGTTTCACGACCTTTGGTTTTTGTAATTTTGGTAGTGTTTTATCGTACATCCTTCATCAGTTTTCTTTCTTATAAGACATTTGCCGTCGATTGCTGTGGAAAAGTCCAATAGTCACTGTACGTCCGCCAAAAATCGTACTGAATCAACTTTCCGGCTGTTTCGTCTGAGGAATTTATTCACCGACAAAACACCGAAAGCAATTAGTTGAAACAAAATTTCCAAGTGAATTGCGAGAAGACCAAAATACGTGACTGGTAAAAGTTCAAATTATTCCTGTAGGTTGAGGGGGAGAAAAACGAGGCGACCTCTTCTCCATTTTTTATTCAGCCGAGTACTTTCGCCCGTTCGGGCTTCTTCAGGGCATTATAGGACCAATAGGTACCCATAGGTGGGCCATAGGTACCCTTGGTCCTATAATGCCCTGAAGAAGCCCGAACGGGTGAAAGTACTCGGCTGAATAAAAAATGGAGAAGAGGTCGCCTCGTTTTTCTCCCCCTCAACCTACAGGAAGAAGTAATGCGACCACCTGGAGAAGAAACCAGTGGTGTGCATAGATCACACAGTACTTCCATGTTTGAGTCGGTAAATAGTATAACCAATTATAAAACCGAGAAAATCGTAAGAAGGCCGAAACGTTAAATTACAACAGCTGTTATTGAAAAACTAGCCAGGAGACCCAAAAATAGCGGAAATATGGTATACGGCGACTTCAATGATAAAAATCGATCGTCATTCACCCGCCATAGATAACATTTCACGTCCTTTCAAACGTTCAACTAAATTGACTTTTGGCTAATGTGAATATTTCTGATCGAAAAAACTACTGGATAGCATGGATGTACGGCGTGTGACCCTAGCGGTAAAGATCAGGCGTCATTCAGTCGCCATTACAAATATTTAATACCTATAGCGTCAAATAAATATATTGATTTTTGCACCCTGTAGAAAGCTCAACAGCGACAAACGGCGTACTGCGGAAGTACGGTATGTGATCAAAACAAAACAAAACATGGTCGTTGTTGGTCATATTTAAAGCAAAGAGACCCGAAAGTTACAAAAGCGCTAGAATGAAATAACTGAAATTACGTGTAACGAGGAAGTACTGCATGTGACCCCAGTAATAAAAATCAAGCAACATTCAACTGTCATAAAGAAAAATTTAAAGTCGAAAGTATATTCACTCTTGTGGTTTATAAAAATCTCTAATGCAAAAAAACGGCATACGGCGGAAGTACTGTGTGTTATCCAAGGTATACAAAACAAGTTCTGTGAACGTGGTCAGAGTTGGTCAAATATATAGCAAAGAGCCCCAAAAAGTACAATAAATGAAAATGCGTTTTACGAGGAAGTACTGCATGTGATACCAATAATAAAAATCAAGCGATATTCAGCTGTCACATAGAAAAATTCAAAGTCTAAAGTATATTCACTCTTGCCGTTTATAAGAATATCAAAAGCTTAAAAACGGCGTACGACGGAAGTACTGTGTGTTACCCGAACCATACAAAACAAGTTTTGCGAACGAGGTCAAAGTTGGTCATATTTATAGCAAGGAGACCCTAAAAGTACAAGAACACTTAATAAAATAACTGAAAATTCGTTTTACGAGGAGGTACTGCAGGTGACCCCAATAATGAAAATCAAGCAATGCTCAGCTGTCATATAGAAAATTTAAAGTCTAATGTATGTTCACTTTTGCGGTCTATTCTCAAAAGTTAAAAAATGGCATATTGCGGAAGTACTGTGTGTTATCCAAACTATGCAAAACAAGTTTTGTGAACGAGGTCAAAGTTGGTCATATTTAAAGCAAAGAGACCCAAAAAATACAAATTAAACAACTGAAAATGCGTTTTACGAGGAGGTACTGCATGTGACCCCAATAATAAAAATCAAGCGATATTCAACTGTCATATAGAAAAACTTTAAGTCTTCCAGCGTTCAAATATATTCATTTTTGTGGTCTATAAAAATCAAAATGTAGCTAATAGGCAAATAACGCGGAAGTACTGCATGTGACCCATTTGATAAAAATCAGGCATCATTCAATCGCCGACCCCATCATTTTAGGACCTTGAACGTTCAAATACATTGAGTTTTGCAGCCTGTAAAAATCAAAATACAAAACATGCACTAGTGAAATCGTGAAAAACGCTCATAACGTGGAGGCATTGTATGTGACCCACTATACAAAAAATCAAGTGTTTTCTGCTTGTCATAACCGACATTTCAAGCCCTCAAACGTAGAAAAATATTGACTCTCATAGCCTGTAAAAATCGAAACAGAAAAAACTTTGAACGCTTATATCTCGGAAGTACTGTGTGTAATTCAAAATTCGGAAAAACCTAATTTTGCACAATTACTGGGAAAACATTCCCTCAAAATTTCATAGGGTTTCATCCATTTTTCAGGGAGATATGGCGATTTATGTCAGTTTGTGACCACAGACACACAGACACACAGACACACAGACACACAGACGAACAGACACTTGTTCAGAAAGTGTTTCTGAGTATACTACTATGAAAATTTTTTCCAACAGGACCTCGGTTCCGAATTCGACTTTTCAGACGATCTCAATACTTCCATTTACTACGTAAACATGGAAGTAAAAGTTCAAATTATAGTACTATGTTCTCTATGAAGAAAAGTATTGTTGCGGCCTCGAAAGTTGTCGGAGAATTGTGATGTTGCCTGCTCTTGCCTAACAACTGTGGATTGTGGTCGAGCTTCTTATTGGCAATAATAGGCGGTCAGCAATACCAAATGTTGGTGATTTAATGGCCGCATTACTTTGGCTGTCGATTCTATGGGACTAAGTGTGATAACACTGCAGAAAGGCCCACCTGTCTAATTTTTTTTCCTCTGCTATTGCAATTGAATTAACGATTTCATGGACCGCTCCAATTCTCAGTAATAAATATTGTTCTACAAAAATTGTAAACGCAATAAAAGTACTATACTTGTAGTATTATTGTAATAGACTCATATTGTACAACAGCTAGCGGTTTCGTATTGAAAATTTATTTTACAGTTTTCCAAGCGTGAGTATGAGAGACGACTCAAAGAATCAGGATTATTTCAGAATAGTCCTTTGAAACGATGGTGAACAATACAGCGTTATGAATGCTTATTTCACTGTCGGTACTGGTCAGAAAACTCGGTGATGTTGGAAGATTGGGCTTGGTCCTGGGATAGCTTGACGTGAAGGGTCGCGGGTAATGATATACCCGAGTGGTCCACCTTGGTCGGCTGTCGGCCCCTGCAGGGCATACGTTGCCGTTCGGGGCTCAACCTGTAACGATCTGGTTCGAAACCGAATGAGGTCTGTTCGGTGTTTGTAAACACATGTACAGACTGCAGCGAGAGCGCCGAGCGAAACTTTCATACATTATAGTTTGTATCGAATTCGCGCCGAAAATATGCAGTTGTTAAAAAAGTCTGATCTCGCAGTACTTCCATGTTCGAGTCGGCGAACAGGTACGAGACCAGTTTTGGAATAAGATATTTTTATAATGGCAGTATGAAAATAGTAAGGCGATTGTTATTGAAGTATGAAAGTAATTTCTGACGGTCTTTAAGCCTCATAAATGTGAAGAGGTTTGTAAAAAATCGATGAAGTCGATGTGAGTCATGATTTGAATATGTATAGATAGTAATCACATGGGAGATCGTTGATTATAATTTATAGGAAGGACGCAATTTTTTGCTGAGTGTAGATTCATCCGAAATCAAAATCGGTGACGTAATTAAATATTTTATTGCTTCAAGACAGATTCTTATGAAAATTAGACCATTTTAATTTTTAAAAACCCCCGAATGGTGTGAATAACTCGGAAGTACGGTGTATGACAATATCCATCAAGCGTCTTTCACCTGCAATAACATTCCAAGGTCACGAGCGTTCGAATTTATAGATTTTTCCAGCCTTATCGCGTCGTTTTATTTTCGTGAAAAATCAATTAAAGTCGAAAATTTTTTTAACGAAATGTTCTCCAACTAAATGTGCAAAACTAGCCGTTATTGAATTTTGAATATTGCTCACTAATTCCGAGGAAATTTTCCAAATTCAAATTTCGTTCATGTACGTTCAAATTATTTTCTGCATTTATTTTTACTGGTCAATGCATTCAATATTTTTCGACGATTAAGGTCTTGAAATGTTCTTTATAGCAAGTAAACGACGGGTGATTCTTATCGTTCGGCTCAGACGCCGTACTTCCGCGGGATTAAGCTATTTGGTGCGTTTTTATTCTGACTCCTGATCCCCCTGACAAGAAAAAGGTCTAATTTTAATAAGATCCGAACTGAGCTCATAGTAAAAAGAGTTTCTCACGACCGTTCGATCGTTCTAAATGTTAAGGTCAGAAGAAAGCTCGAAATAATTTTCAAAGTTTATTTTTCATAGTCTACCAACTTTGATATGCTCGAAATTATATGAATTTCTTGATATTTTATGATTGTTTATAACTTTCGCTTACTCATACACGGAAGTACTGTGTGACCTAAGCGCTCCTTCGGTCTCTTGGCCAAGCACTTTCGCACCCTGAAGCTATTCAAACTTCTCCAAGTTCTAAGGAAAACTAGTCGCGTTGAGTATCCTACTGTTCAATCGAATAACTAAAAAAAAAAAAAAAAAAAAAAAAAAAAAAACTATATAATACGCATTTGTCAAGTATTAATTATCCGATGATATTGATAAGTGATAACTCAGCTTTATTGAGTCTCGTTAGCTTATATTGTTCCTAATAAGTTCTTCATTGAATGATCCAATCGGATATCTCCCGTCTGACGTGTCATGGGAAGCGAAGAGGAAGAAAGAGTCATTTGAAACGGCCTGTCTCGACAAATCCTTTTGGAGGCCATCATCTTGGATGTATACGTGTTCTTAGGACGGGAAGTCGCCTATTCTTCCTTCTCTTCACCTCCTCTTCGTCCTCTAGGTTGGGGGAACGTCCCCAAATGATACCCTTTTTCCCACGTGACAGGGCAGCTTTCGAAAGGCACTTCGCCCAGCTCCTGCGAGCGAAGGCCGCTGTTCGGTCCTAATTACGCGCTCAGGTGCTCCTGCCAAGACCGAACGGTGGAGCGCGTCGAAAAATCACCTTCCTGGAGGTCCCGGCGAAGGAAATGATGTTCTGGAAATCTGCACCATAGAAAAATTACCACCCATGATATTATCATAGACGTTACTCTGAAAAAATGCTACTACTGATGATACGTTGTCATATTATTTTCTAGCTCATAATTTTGCTTATCCATAGTCTTGTAAAAGTAGTCAAAAAATATTCCTACCTAGAAGTGATTTCCTGCAGGCTGAAAATTATAAGACATGGTGCACCATTAGTAGGCATTCTAAACTGAAAATAATCACAGGAACTTATCAAGTAGAGTTTTTACCTGCGGAGTTTTTCGTAAATGAATCTACTTGACTTTTTTTTAATGTAGTTTAGGAACATTAGGTAGTTATTAATCCACCTTTTCGTCATCCCCCATCTTTGCTTCATCCGCCGTCTGGAAAAACTCTGAAATCGGCAGTTTTTGGGCCTCTAGTTCATTCTCAGTTATTTTGTTTCGCGACGAAAATGTAAGTTACTAATTAGTTTTGAATAATTTGATAGGAGAGGTTTTTTTTTTTTTTTTTTTTTTGTAGGACCAAGGGTATTTGAGCTACGAGAAGGCAAAAAAGGGCCAAAATGAGCGATTTGGCAGATTTTTCATTTTCCCTCCACTTTTATCGCAGACTTGATCTCAGCAAAACTTTTGTTGAATTAAAGTTGTAGAGAATTTAATTTTGTTTAATATTCACGTATCGAAAAAATGTTGAGTAAAGCTTCTGGCAAAGTAAATTCTTTCATTTTTCCAAGTTTTTTCATTTTTCCAAAAATGAAATTCTCCGTTGATATTGTCTTTTCTAAATGCAGGAATTTCTACCTTTAGTCCAACTCGTTTTCATCTTTTTGGGCGTTGAAAAAATTTCCTGAACCATTCGGATGTTTATCCCGGTCTTCGCTCGAACGAGAAATGTGAAACTGATCCGAAAATCGCCATGGTTGGTCCAGCGTTTTCGTGAGAAAAAAATGCGTGCATTTGATTTCGCTCATATTTGGCGGTTTGGCAGCTGAGTACATGCATGTGACATATTGCATTTATATCGTCTATAATGGATGGAAAAAAATTGTTCAAATCATAGAATATCTCATTTTATAGGAAAATGATGATATTTGGCTCTTTCTTTAATTTATCCAATCAATATCAGATGCATAAGCTGAAACGATTGAGCAAAGTACGATTATTAGTAAGGCGTTCAAATGCGTAGGATTTTACGTTCTCGCGAGCGCTGAGTCTACCGCCGATCCGATCGCGCTGTGTTTGATAATTAACCGACCCACTTATAAACCCGAAATCCCTGAAAATTTATCGGAATCAGTGTATTGATAATTAGGGAAGAAAACGACTCGATCTCCAATTTTTCATTACGTCAAACTATCGCTCCTTTGGGCATCATCAGGGCTTAGTAAACTAGACCGTAGATACCCAACGGCTCTAGAAAGAATGTCTGAAAATGCGAAAGCGCTCGGCAGGTTGTCAAAAAATCGTAGTGCGAGTCGCTGCCGTTCCTTTCCCTCATCCTCCCGCATCGAAAAAGAAACGTTTAATTTAGAGTTGAATAACGAAGGACAATATATTTACAAAAGCCGGTTATTTATGCTCTAGTAGGTGTCGGACTGGGAGTTGGTCACTTAATCGGGCCATTCTGGCCTACTCTAGAGGAACCGCGAGTCTCTGTGAGGTGGAGACGATGAAGAAATAAGGCGAAAGATGGGCGTTTAACTGAGACGGCAGCCGAAGCCAATCCGCGTCAAAGGAAGAGAAAGCCGCTTAACGGGCGAGTTCACACGAGAAATAACCGTCGAGCATGTAAAGGTTACCGTTGTCGTTGGTTCAATAGGTAAGCGTTGATTGTTTTGAGAAACGCGGCAAATGATTGTGCACCTAGTTATTATTCCTAAGAGCGATTGCTTCAATAATTTAGGAAGATAATTTTGCACCCATAGGAACTCCCAGCCCAAGAACTCGTATTGCTGAGTAATCAACAATGATAATGAGACTGATAGTAATTATAATAATTTATTGCACCAAAAACAACCCCGATAAAGGACAATTGACCCATAATGGTTCACTCGCTAAACCACCGCCTTGAAAATTAATATTACATCAAATAAAATAAATAATATATAATCATTAATAATGAAATTATTTGTACTTCTATGTTTTCGGAGTCCATGTTTACATTATATTGGAGTATTGTGATCATCCGAATAGTCGAATTACAGACGGTGGTGAATTTGGAAAAAAATTGTAGTTCTATACTCAGAAACACTCTGAACAAGTCTAAGTATCCGTCCGTCCGTCTGTTCGTGTGCCAGTGGTCAAAAAGTTAAGCGCTAAACAATGGTGAGGCAGTGCTCATAGAATCTCTTTATTGTTACAATAGACCGTGCAACAATTTTTCATCCAGAACCAGACAAGAAAAAAACACTAACAGAATTTATGAGTAATGCTAGGGATTATCAAGGCATAATAATCATCTATAGTAATCATTAAAATGCTCGCCAGACACACTATTACACGATTTTTACATTTTTGTTGGGAAATTGATTCGACATTAAGTTTATAGCATTTGGAAAAAAATCGAAATTAGAATATTTACTTAGAGTATAGTACATAATATGTGCGAATAAGATATAGCAATAAGCTGTTTCATGGAAGCTTACAGTTTGAGCACAGCTTTTAGTTACCATGACAAACAGAATAATCAATTTTTTTTTTTTTTTTTTGGAGAAGAAAAAGAATAATCAAATAAGTGTAAGCAAAGGGCACATTAGAATTATAAACCGCCATATATTTTATGGCATTTTGAATTGATTTATATTTTTCTGTAGATGAGAGGATTAGATTGAAAAATCATTAAAGTACAGTCGCCATAGGAGGTCCTTCCCTCCGGACCAGTTTTCGTCGTCTGTGACCTCTAAACGACCGCATAAACCGTGACCTTTTACAAATCCATGTTCATTCCTCAACTGATTTGCGACTTTAACATCGAACAGCGGTACTAGGACAGATACGAATCGGCATACGACAGAAGACACTGCTCAATTAAAACCTCTGAATGTTAGCGACTCGAATGGGATGTAAGAATTTGTGGGCGTTGGAGGAACAAATGCGATCGTATCACTTCGAAGAGGTAGGGCAGGACTCCTCACGGAAATAAAAACGCTGCAAATGATTGTACAGTGGTTTATTATTCTTTCGCTTCAATATTGATTTAAGAAGACTATCCATTTGTCATTTCAAATATTCCGAACATTTGTGAACGTTCCCACCGAAAAACAGATGGTAACTATAGGGGAAAACTCCGTAGCAACTATTGTCATTTTAATCATTTTTATTTTTTTTTAATTCCCTAATTAAAAGCTAAACTTATTGCCCAACGATACAGCTGGAGAGACTGTTTGACAACCATTCCAATGAGTATAGAACGATATTTACAGCTCCAAGAACTCTCGAGTTATACCCTCATGTCAAATTTCTGAAAATCTCCCAAATTCGGCACAAAAACTGCGATAACTCGAGAACCAATAAAGCTATCGACCCGGCGATGGTCTCATTCGATTCAGCGTCCAAAAATCTATATAATTTGATACCACGTACACATTTTTCTGAAAAACCTTGGAAAATATTAATTTTCTCCCCCTCAAAACCCCCCAAAAATACCCTTAAAATTGAGCTAGCAAGTTGGTTCAAGAATTGGGCCGTCGTACGACCGAGATTGATTTTTGGTGAAAATCTCAAATTGTTAGCTCTTACAGTTTGGCCGGAAAACTGCTAACGGCGTACGGCGGACGGACAGAATTTTTTTTTTATTGGATATTCGGATTCTACATGCCTTGAAACGTAAAACATCAAATTCTGAAGGGGGGTTAAAAAAAATTTTTTCTTGGGCGATTAAAATGGTTTATTGTTGAATAATAAACCAAAAGAGGTCAACTTATTTGATAATAAAAGACGCAGCAATGGCTTAGAAACTTCGTCACTTCGGACTTATTAGGATTGGATAAGCACTAATAATTCACACTAAAGTTGTAATTAACGTAAACATTAGTAATTAACGTTCACCAAACTAATCGGTTTTCCATTTAATCAATAAATTGGAGATCGTTTCACTCTCAAAATTACCCGTCCATTTCCTGAACGCGCTATTTTTTGTGTTGATTTGAACTAATCAATCATTTTCAACTCAAAAAATGACATAATTTGCTGGAAATGGCCGAATTTCCCAATTTTCTAATATCAAGTTATTTTCACACTACGATTTTTTTTAAATTGATTTTTGGTTCATTATTCAATAATAACCATTGTAATCGTCACGAGAAAAATGTCTAACTTCTCTCAAAATTTGATGTTTTACGTTTCATGCAGTAAATTCCGGATATCGAATTACAGAATTCTGTCCGTCCTCTCTCAACCCTTTTTTTGAGGGGGATAATAGGACTATTGAAAAATATATGTTTGTATAAAATATAAAATAATACTGAGAGGAAGTTTTGACCCTGCTTGATTTTTTACAATGCGAGCTCTTAGAGCGGTACGGTTTCGGGCGCGTACATGAATTTTTACCCGCTATTTAAATTTTAAAAAAGGCGAAAATGTACAATATTCCGGATTTTTATGTTCCAGGGGCATTTGGAACCACATGGCTGAAGTCAAAGGTCAGCTCCACTCCGACGATGACTCCGGCTGTGCTCTCGAAGAGTACAGCTGGGTTCCTCCCGGCCTCAAACCCGATCAGGTACTGCTATTTAATTCAATTTTTGTTTTGAAAAAAGTCGATGTCGATGGACTTCTCCCAGACCTACAAATTGAGACTCAGAAACCCAAAAAAATCCCCTAGTTAGTTGATGTTAGTTAAAAACAATTTACGATTTATAGATAGGACCAATAATAATCAGTTCATCATTTTTAATAGTCTCTGCTACAATTTATCACGGTTCACGGAAAATATAATCAATAATTGGCGATAGTCTTAGCTGAAAGCTAGGAATTAATTATAGTTAATTCATAGAACTTAATTTATCCTTCTCCAAGATTTGTAACTTGCACAGGGGATAACTCAAACAAAAAGTCGTCAATTCAGATGTTTGAATATACCAAAAGATAGGTAATTTAATTGCCCACATTTTCCTAATGTAATGTACCTATCCATTTTTCAACCGTTTTTGCGTTATTCAACAATATTAGAAGACTATACACGAAAACATGACATTTTTCCACTTTAAACGTTATTTTCATCTATTTAGTGCGAAAGAAACAAAGAATGAACCATATATTATTGATATACACGTCATCAACTATCATTATGCTGAATTTGAGCGAAATCCATTTCAAAAAAGTGTTCGCTAAAAATCCAAGGGGTACCCCTGCGATTTTTTTCAACCGATCAGTTAACGATTTTTTACTCGTCTCTCAATACAGATAAAAATCTGAAATTTTCAGGAAAGTTGTATCTTACCATGATATATTTTTGTGATTTTTTTTATTTCTCGGAAAAATCTGCAAGTGGTCCAAAAAAATCGGTTTTTGAAAGCTCGAAAATTGGACTTTAACCGTGATTTTCGGGGTCAAAATTTATGATAATCAATTGTTTTATTATGCAGGAGTCTTCATTTGAACGCCTTACACACGTACATAGCAAAAAATTTGGTGAAAAAAATTTAAACAGAGCCAGAGAAATTATTTTCCGTAAATCGACTTTTTCGCCGGCCGAAATCTCGAGCTCCGCTGGAAGCGAAAATTAAATTTTCGTTTTAAAGTGATTTTGAAAGCTATTCTTATAGGAAATTTGACGCTGAATCCGAATTTGACGTCAAAACGGTGGAAATTTGAAGACCACTTTTAGTTTTTCATATATTTAGTATTACATTATCGACTATCATTAACCGATCAGTTAACGGAATTGGAATTGGTAATGGAATTTCTTCCATAGTATATTCTATGGCTTTTCGTGTGTTTTCGAGTCGTTAAAAACCGTCGAATGTGATGGAAAATAGGAGATAATTTGAATATATGAGAAGTTTACCTAGTTATTGATTTTTTTTTTAACCCTAACGAATTTAAATTTTTGTCTTCATCAAGTAAAAGCAAAATTTTAATCTTCAGGTCTACGTGTATTTTTCGAGTATTCCTGAGGACAAAATTCCCTACGTCAACAGCGCAGGCGAGCAATACAGACTGACTCAACTACGCTACCAATTGCCACCTCAGGACAATGATGCACGCTACTGTACCAGTCTCTCCGAACAAGAGAGGCAGGAACTTCACCTGTTCTCGTCTCAGAGGAAAAGGGAATCTCTTGGGCGAGGGGTAGCAAAACAGGCAACTACCCATTCCAAATGCCCTCAGGTAAGAGATTTGTATAAAATAATAACAAAATCCCTCATGTTGAACAATTTTCGTATTCTCCAAAAAAAAAATCACCAAACTTTTTGGGACTTTTTGACAGAGTGTCAATAAGCCCGCGATCGCCACAAAAAGGTTAATAGTTAATGCTTGTTTAGGTCACGTAATCCGTTCATACAATATGTGCTCAAGTATTGTCGGTAATCAGTATTAGAATGGTACTAGAAGGATCTCATGTATAATATTGTTCAAAAAATTCGTATGGGATTTCGAAATTTGTTTCCAAATTCACCTCCGATCCGATTTTGACTATGCAAGCGTGTACGTAAAATCAGGCCAAAATTGGTAGATACCACAAATACTAAGGCTGATGCCTTTATTGGTATATTTTTGCACACTGGAAAAATAATCATTTCGCTGCCCTAGTATAATCGATGCGATGTCGATAAATATTCATTGTTAAAACAAGCCGTTTCTTAATGTGCTCATTTGACGTTCCAGTGTGACGAAACCATCGCTGCTGGGGATATTTGTGTTGAAGCAAGTCGAGCAGCATCTTGCTGGCATCCCGCATGTTTCGCATGTTCCGTCTGCAAAGAACTTCTGGTCGATCTCATCTACTTCTACCAAGACGCGATGCTGTATTGCGGGCGTCATCATGCTGAAACTCTGAAGCCAAGGTGTTCTGCGTGTAGTGAAGTAAGCAAATTTTTTGTCAAATTCTGATAGCCAGTTGAGCCAAGACTACCCATTATCCAAGTCCTACGTTCTAAAAATGTCCAGGTACTGCTTGTTAATAGTATAGTGTTCAATAAAATCTTTCGTCTCCATTGCTCAGATCATTTTGGCCGACGAGTGTACCGAAGCTGAAGGAAGAGCATGGCACATGGATCATTTCGCTTGCAACGAATGCCTGAAACAATTGGGCGGTCAGAGATACATAATGCGCGACGGTTGCCCATACTGCCTCAACTGTTTCGACACGCTTTTCGCCGAATTTTGTGACTCATGCGGGGATCCAATTAGAGTTCATCAAGGTAAAACCGATAAATATATAACTCTGAGACGATAGCATAATCAATATCAGAAACTGCACTTTCAGTATAGTGTCAAAAGAAAGTGTCTTCTTTCCCAAAATTCATCAACTTCATGATCACTTCTGTCGATCTCCTCAAGTAATCTTATCCCAACAATCTCACATGATCTTATTAAAACAAATAAAAAGACACCAGGAAACTAGGAAAGCCAAGTAGAGACTGTAACCATTGGTAGAACACCAATTGCTTTAAGATTGATCTTTTTCGTAAATCTAGCCAGGAATCAAAGAAACAATTTAGGGTATTAATACTGATTAGCAAATTAATTTGACTCTATGGCAACTACCTAATAGCAATATTGATTGTTTCAGGTCAAATGAGCCACGAAGGGCAACACTGGCATGCGACGGAGGAATGCTTTAGGTGTCGAACATGTGGGAAATCACTTTTAGGGAGCCCATTTCTCCCTGTGCGCGGGGCAATATACTGCTCAATAGCTTGTAGTAAAGGAGAGCCCCCGACAGCTAGCAAACACCCGCCGCTACCGCCGGATGTCACTGCTGTGAAGAGCAGGTGTGAAAGTGCACCGTCTCCGAGGGCCAAACCATGCGAACCAATCTGCACCGACCTCAACGTATACACGCCCAAATCAAGGTAGGTTCTCTCTTACAAACATAGTCCGTATTGTGAATGGAAAGATGGGTCATCTGTGGTAGAGTGATGCTATGAGGCATGTCCCTCAAAAAGGTCTCCAGAATTACTAAAAACGCTGCAATGATTGTATTGTATGGATTGTATTATTCCTTTGCTTCAATAATAATTTAAGAAAACATTTGTGATAATAGCTTGTTAGAACATTCGTGAATGCTTCCACCTAACAGATTAGTAACTATCAGGGAAAACTCCATAGCAACAATTGATTTTGCTGAAAATCTCAAGAATTTAGCTTTTACAGTTTTGTCAGAAAACGTTTAGTATTAATAATAAACCAAAATTGGAAAAAAAAACTTTAGTTGAATGTTTTACATAGTCCTGTGCAATGTTTTTTTTTTTTTTTTTTTTTTTTTTTTTTTTTTTTTTTATTTGAGGGTGAAGGAATGCTGCAGCGTGAATAGATTAACAGACAACTGTGGGAGATGTAACTAACCATGTTTGGCAGCCATTGGTTGTCCCAGTCTTAGACAAGGGGGTCCCTCACCAACAAATACCAAAATAGTGGCATTTGGCTCAAAGTGCACCACAGAGATAACATTCCACTTCATGGGTGAAATGTTGGTATCTGTGAAACAACACCTGTGTTTCAGGGCAGTAGAGGAAGGCAGAACTCTTGTCAAAATAAAAAGTTTGCCATCAGTCAATTATTTATATTGATTGTTGAACACGCATTGGTGGATTGAATGTTGGAAAAGTGCTGGTTATATTTTTCAAGATATTATACAGGCTGCCAAACAGAACCCCGAATATTGCCAAGAATGTGACAGCTTCCTTCCATTTCGATCCTTAACAAAATAATATGGTCTTGCATTTCCCACTGCGCTATGAAGGATAGAATAATTATAAACAATATAATATCTCTTCAGTACAGCATTACATTGTAGAAACTGTTTGACTCGTCTTTCATATTTTACAGGCGCTCGGAGAAGAAGATGTCAAATGGACGGTCCAAACAAAATCCTCTCGCACTGTCTAGGGTGCACAATTCGCCCAAAGTCGGAAAGCGGGTGCTACATGTTTCATCAAACAGGCGACACCACAATACTGTTCATAAAAAGCACGATTCCACCTGCACGGATATAGTGAAAACGCCGAAGAGCCACGGTACCAAGAGCCCCCGCAAACCACCGACTGATAGTTCATCTGCCCTGGAGAGGCTAGTTCCTGATTTTTCATTGAAATCGTCGAAAAAAGGAAACGACAAATTAGCGTTCGGTGTGGACAATAATGGCATGCCAAACGATCTATTCTCGAATGATAGTAAATTCGATTTTATTCTGAGTACTGTGAAGCGGGAAAGCGGTGTCATCGATGAAAGGGACATCTGCTTGAAGAATATAGGGTCCTTGGTATTTGACAAGGAGCACAGTCCGGTTCACGAACCAAACTTAACACAGAGTTTCAACATCACACGAACAACTGTGGAGCGTGTTACAATTGACAACTTTGAAGTCGGTGGCAAGGAGAAGGCAATTATCGTCGAGAAAGAAGTTGATGAACTGTTGTCAAAGTGCAGTGGCCGTGACAGAGAATCGGTCCATATTGGAAAGAGCACACCTAACCTGGAAACGTGGGCTGCTGTTCAAAAGAGCTCCAGCGCCAAAACTCAAAGTAGCAGCAAGTCGAATCGGTTGTCTGATGTTTGTTCTTCTGGGACTGCATCGACAACAACTCCTGCTGTAACAGGGAGCGGAACGGCGGCTGGGAATGGGAGTGGAACGTCAAAGAAAAATCTTAGCGTCCGTTTCCGTTGTGTTGTCCCTGAAGACAAACCTGTTGAAAATACACCGACGACCGCGTACCGAAATGCGCCCGCGGGAGACTACGATTCAGACAGTTGCAGTAGTAGTTGTTCTACTTGTTCGTCGAGCAGTTCCAGCGAAGATGTGTACAAACTACCAGTCCGACGTGCCTACGGAGGAGTTCGTATCTCATATGTGCCAAACGATGCCATTGCCTGCGCCAAACGCCAACAGTCCGCGTCCAACTTGCCAACAGTATCGGTCGCAAACCGGTCCAAAATCGATGAAAATGGATGTGTTATCTCTTAGCAATTACCATTAAGGGAGCCTTTATACCAGGTTTTGCAACAATAATCAAAGCCAATTATCTGTGAGATCAAGGATTCAAGATCTGGATTTATTGCTATTTAATTGATGAACCCGGCAAGTGGAACTTCTGGATTTTTAACTTTTCAACTGACTCGAAACATATCCGACTTCAGTAATAAATAGAACGTTAGTCTCCCAAGTTCATTGTTTCCTTTCACGGATGACACGATCTCTCTTATCATTTCATGCCCTTATGGCTGCTTAAATAGTGAAATTGGCTCTAAGCCGAAAATGTTGACTATATTGTTCAGGAACATCACCATTTACCAAAACTGGGCGGTTGAAATTGAACAATCGCTATTTGGAACTACTTGATGTCGGATATTAACATAATCGAGGGCTCGAGGTTGCACATTTAAAGCAAGTTACAAGTAACAATTTAACTTGCTCGAAATTGGAATTTGTTCAGAAATTAGGCATCAGAAGATAGACGACATAGCAAAATAGATTGGACTTTTGTAGTTTTTTTTAGCCATAATTCGCATTAATTGAACAGTTTTTCATTTGTGAGTTATTAACCCATAAGTGGCTCTTGCGCCTGATGTAAAAATATTTATTATTCCACTAGACGTCTCAGTTCCTGAAACGAGAACTGGAGTGAGTGAATTAAATAGTACTATGTACACATGAGTTTTACTCTGTATATACTTGAATTGATTTAGCGTTCAAAATGAATTGTACATTGTACAGCAATTGATAGTTTATAGTTGTCCAATTGTAAGTAATTTCCGAAATAATTTGAGCTATTTCTGCCATCTATGCGGCCAAGAATCCAGCTATTGTTGTGTTGTGTCAAGAATAATAAATTGAATTGTACAATTTTCCATAGTTTTGTACCTAATTGCGAACTTGTTTTCTAGCTCATTGTTTAATAAACTTGAAAAATATCTTTATCAATGACACGAATTCTTCTTTTACTTCTTTTTCCATGTAGTAATTGTATTGGGAACGTCTGAAAAGTCAAATACGGAAAACACTTTTATAGTCAACACCGGTGCGAAAAAAAAGGCCATGTGTCAGCAAAAGTAACGTGTGACTTCAAAAATATAACCCACTTCTTTTTGGAGTAGCAAACACAAATCCAAAGGAATCCATCAAATTTTCCTTGTGCGTTTCAAATAATCGCGAAGAAAACGGCATTTTTGGCACTTATGCCAGTTCTGAAATGACACATCTTGTAGAACATTTTATACAACCCTTTTTTAAGAGCAATATGAGCTCCATCAAATCGTTTCTTATTTGTCAATATCAGCCGAGCCGTTTCACCGGTATTAACCTTTAAAGGATGACTATGTTTTAAAATTTCACAAGATTTATGTTAGATGAATCGAATATGTAAGCGAAGAACCCACAAACTGAATAAATTGAAATGGAAATACACGATAAAACTAGTAATCGACTTGTGAGAGGGTCGCCAACGAGGACACTAGAACTAAATTTGAGAAAGATCTTGCTTTGAGCACAATAGTCAGCGACAGGTTATCGGTTGAAGCCGAAATTGGCCATTTTGACAGCGCGCAGGAGTAGAATTTGTAGCACGGTCAAATGCAAAACAAATTTATTTCAACAATAATGTAGGATTATACATAATATATTTCAAATAATCAAAAAGGTAGTGATTGGTTAGAAGTCTGCACGAGGTCTCCTTGAATATGCAACACAAGAAGACGTGCTCTCAGTGGAACATGAAGAATACTATCTTTGGTAAGTAACAAAGTGGTTCACCACGATAGATAGGTTGAAGTAAACATCCTTCCCATATGAATGAATGGAACACAAGTACAAGAATGTTCAAATTCGACACTATTCTCCAAGCAATAGGTTTATTCGCCTACAAATTCGTTTGCAACAGAGGAAATAGCAATGTTTCAATCACGAACGCAACAGACCTTAAGGCTGGTAAGACTACAGTGCTAGATGTCAATAATATCACAGCTTCATAAAAATACAATACATCGGCTCGAGACGAAGTAAAAAGTCGTTTTGAGCAATATAAATCACAAAAAAAAGCATATTTATATTAGTGAGTTTCCCATTGGTTATGAGTTGTTTTCTACTACTTGAAAAAAGAAAAAATCCCACGCTGATTGTTGGAATCCAATTGAAGAGTAACAAGCAAAAATCCGATCAAACTAAATGCAAATTATTCTATCGAAGAGTTGAATCATTATCTAAATTAGCAATACATTGCCTATTGTTTCTCTTTTAAAACGCTACCGCATTGAAACTAGTACAGTCAAGAACTATAACAATTCAAGACAGCGCATGCAATACAGGGCCATTTCAAGGCAAAGATGGTTCAGCCTGTAACAAACCGATTCAATCAAGAATTATCGTTTTGATGATCCCTTGATGGTAGAGCAGATTTGTATCAGTGAGGTATTGAAGAAATGCAGGAATTCAACCGCAACGAAAATCAAAAAACAACAGCTCCTTTGCCGTTTGCATATTGAAAATGAAGATTGCTAGCAGATGAATGTGAATCAATATTACACCAGTAGCTCCATACACTACACTATTTCCCTTGAAAACCCCCCAACAAAATGTCAAGAGGGTAGTTCATAATTTTTCACATGATTGACCGAACACACTTTGCAAATACCAAGTCTCAAATATGCACAGTTGATTATTATGTAAATGAAAAACTATTTCTGGATAAAGATAAAGGCAAGAACTGCGAGTTGGTTTCTGTTGTCATGCAATCTTATAATAACACTAACATTTGAGCGATTATCTCAGATTGACAACAATCTTCCCAACGGCATTGGGTTTTTTGGAGGTCGATGAGGGGAATTTTCTCACAGAACCCCTCTCCACTAAATCTAAAAGATCTGTTGTTTAAGGAATCACAGAGATTGGTTCTGAGGAGAAAAAATCTTCAGGAAAAAAACAAAATATTCATGCTAAAGAGTCTTTGCAGAACAAGAACACCATTTGCATTAAGATGTTTCCTGACCGTTGAGGTTCGTTAAACTAATGGTCAATTAGCATTGATTTTGTTATTTTGAACGTTATCACCAAAAATTACAATACATCCCAAAAATCCTTAAAAAAAGAAAAAAAGTTGAACAAGGAATTATTGAGAGAAGTTAAGCCCGTTATAAAAGGAGCACAAAACAAAGGAAGATAGCAGACGTCACAAGCCGTTACACCAAACAGAGCGTCTACCTACCACACCACATTGCTGCCATATTCTCCCTCGGAGTTGCGACTCCAACATTTATGCGCCACAATATTTTTGAAATCATGTTTCCACCTACCCATCAAATTTAGTACAATCTTTTCCTGGCTACAAAATTCCTAAATAAAAAAGACTGCTTTCTAAAGTGGCAGTTTATTGTTACACTTTATGAAAACTTGTGCAGTACACTACACTCAGCGCTAGAAAACTACTGACGAAGGCAATGTTGTAGCTCCCTTCAGTTCAAGCCATTTTTCAAACTCGACAACTCACTAGAATTCCTGATTTTTAAGGATACTATTTTAAAGCCTTTGAGCTATTATTCGGTTATCAGTGTGGCATGTACTTTTGAAAAAAATTAATTAATTAAAATTCGATAAAAATTCTCTATCATCTCCTTTTTACAACTTGTGGGTTTTGTCCCCAGGTTGTTTCAGCTTTAAATTATTTTACCTTTACAGATTATTTTCTTTTACCAAGTCTCCTTTCAGAGAAAATCAATTCGTTTGATAGCACAAGGCGCGACAGGTTGTTAAGTCATTCCGTGACACTCCAAAGATCCTCAGTTGATTAAAAAACCGTAAACTACCCTAATTTCAACACTCGCAAGAAGCCCTAGTGAAATTGAAATTAAGCCAATGAAACTAAGTACCTGCAAAATGCGTCCGTCTTGAACTATTTTAGATGAACAACAGATGCTCAACGCATCAAAATGGAAATCAAATTGATTCTAAATGAATTTTTTGACTTGAAGGTAACAAGAATTGATAAACTTGACCTTCCTACATCAACTCAAACGTTCCACTACTGTGGAAACCGATCCAGTCATAGCTTCAGGCATGTCAAACTGTTTCTGAAAATTTATCATAGCTTAGGCCAATTTTAATGATCTGGTATCAATAAAAAAAAACACTTCTGGGAGATGGGTTCAAACCTAATCAGATCGTAAAATATCATCTAGATGAAATGTGCTACTAAGTACCAATCAAATGTGCACTGTCATCATTGGACAAGTACGAAGAGGACGTTATGCTGTCTCTGCTGGGTGAACTCTGGTTGGAAGTTTCATTGCTAGGTGGCGGAGTGGGTGGCTTGACAAGAGGTCTTGATGGTCGGCTGCGACGAGTCCTTGATCGACGGCTGCTCGAGTCAATCTCAACAATGCCGGTCATTGATAGATCCCCTTGGCCTACAGCGACCGAGTAAGCTGGGGGTGGTTCTCTACGGAAGAATTCATCCTCCATCGCAGGCAGTGATATAGAGTTGGCCATACTAAAGTAATCAAAAAGGCTCATTGTAGTGGTAAGAATTATGCAACCCACTAAGAGTTCCACAACAATGAAATAGTCATGAATTATCTGCAAGTTCGATAAATAATACGAACTCATCTTTTGCAGCAGTCTGGAATCAGAACTAGGTAACCGACTATTAGCCCAATTCACTCCTCGAGTGAGTACCAGGGGCCTGTTCCTAAAGACTTTCACTCTTCAGTTTTGACTGTGCAAATCCACACTTTGCAAAAGGATTTACACTCATAAAAAATGAAGACTCTTCCAAAGAATAAGAGTGAAATGAACTATATGAAATTGTAGAGTTCTACTCTTTTTCATCCCTAAAAGTGGCCTGTTGTAAAGTGCTGAGTCTAAACTTTGCATTTCATATGAAGAGATGAGAAAATGTGAACACGTTTCGGACCCAATGTCATTGAATAACTTAAACTTCTATCCATTTGGAGCAATAGAAACCAAAAAAAAATTCATGTATACTTGATATGCATGATATCAACTGTCATTGAACATTTTAACAAAACTAAAGTATAAAATTGCAATAAAAAACAACCAGTTGTCAGTTTTTCGCTTGACCGTGGAGGCCAATAAACTTGAAAAACTCAGTTAAGGTGCATTATACTTATTGAGTAATTTTTTCCAATTTTGGAAAAAAATTGCAAGTCAAACTGAGTTATTGAATTCAGAGAAATTGAGTTTTAGAAGTTAATGGAAAAGCACTGCTCATCTAAAATCAGTAGAGCTCCATCTACATTCAAAGCTAAGTAAGGTAAGACCTTGAGGTGCAAGTTGAGTAGTAGTCAGTCTAGTCGTTCCGATTCTGACTTAAGGGTACTTGAGAGAATGGGGAATTCGTACACAAGAATCTATAGTTTCAAGGCTTAACCCATTTTCGGCCAAGCGGTCGTATACGACCGCCGACTTCGATAATTTTTTTAGACTACATAAAACTGTTATTATTTCCGCCTCTTGTTTTTAATTGCTCCAGGCTATTCTGGAAAAGACTGCTAATTTTTTTGGACAGGCTAAAATTAGTTTTCATAGGTGAAATAAATTCTCAAAGTTCGTCAATTTCAGCTTTTTAAAAGTTGGAAAGTTGACGTCAATTTGATGCGTCTAAACGATTTTTATAAATAAGTTGATGCCACCCACATCAAAGCGTATCTATCTAAGAACGAAATGGCACTATGCAGGGAAAAAAGTTGAACGCGGGAGCACCTTGAACCTTGTACTTATGAAGTGCGGTCGTGAGCGACCGCTTGGCCGGAAACAGCATCATCGCCCATACGACTTTCGACACTATCAACGCTGCCGCTCCGCAGTTCGGTCGATTGATTCTCAGTTTTTTTTTTTTCCAATTTTGCGTTGAGTTCTCGCTCATTCCTCTCAGTATTTTCGAAATTAGCTCTGTGTGTTCCTCATACTTTCGTGATGGAGTTTTATAATCCGGAAAAACAAAAAGCGTGGACGACGGAAGAACTTCCAGCAATTCTTCAGAGCGAAGATGAAGAAACCGAAATTGATGCTGTTTACATCCCACCCGAAGTAGACGAACTCACAAAATAAAAACATCGACGAGGAAGTTATTAGAGAGTCGAACGTTGAGCTAAATAAAGATTTTTTTTTATTTATTTATTTATTTTTTTTTTTGTGGATTTGTCGCTTTTTTTGTTCTTCGTTGTTGGGGTAGAGGGGGAGAAAACCACGGCGACCTGATCTCCTGTTTTTTATTGCTGGCCTGCCAAGCACTTTCGCCCATTCGGGCATCATCAGGGCTTCGTAGCACCATTATAAGGTATCCACGGCCACCGTGGACAGGCTAAAATCCACGGCCACCGTGGATACCTTATAATGGTGCTACGAAGCCCTGATGATGCCCGAATAGGAGAAAGTGCTTGGCAGGCCAGCAATAAAAAACAAGGAGAACAGGTCGCCGTTGTTTTCTCCCCCTCTACCCCAACAACGAAGAACTAAATAAAGATGTAGCTGGTAAATACATATTCACATACCTAGAATTACTTATAATAACAGTCTATTTTTTTTCGATTTTTTCATCTTCTTCATATTACATGTACATTTCAAATTCACCGTCATTACAACGAGTCGGTATGTGCCACACGCTTAGATGCAAAAATAAAACACTACCAGTGCGACTACTGCGAGGTGCACTTCCATCCCGACTGCTTCAAGAGGTATCACACGCGATAGCGTTTCCGGCCAAGCGGTCGTATACGACCGCTCAAGAATTTCGTACTTCTGGATATGTCAAAATTTAAATTTTTGTATTTTCGTTTAATTTGATGTTAAACTAAATAAGAATCGTGAAAAAACGCAATTTTTTTTCATTATTTCTACCCTTGGCCGAAAATGGGTTAAACTAACAGAGCGCAAACTCGGTTCTACATCAGACCATCTTATGCTGATGCAGAAGTGCAGAGAGCGAAGCTCACAAACGCAACACTCAGTTCGCATTATGTTGGTTCAGACCTTAAATATCAATAATTAATATCAAACTCCTATGAATGGGATCCTCACAGAAAATTCACAACTGCTGAGGAAGATAATGCAACACAAGCCTCGTACACACCTGAGCCTTGTGGCAATGTGTTGTGGAAGGGCAAGTCTGTAGTTGGTAGGTTCATTTCTGTTGGAGTAAATGCGAAGTGCGCACATGACTGCGATCACGAGCATCAGTCCGCAGAACAGGCAACCCATAATTGTGGCGCTGATCATTGAATTCTGAAAGGTGAAGTCAGATAAGTAGTTAAAATAAATATTCGTAATGAAGGCACTTCAGCAGGAGAATAAAAAACTAAGGCTGGGATGGCGAAGTCATAATTCACTGATTCAATAGATGATTTGACGAGTCCAAAACGATTTTTGTGTGATAAGCCACTCAAGCTAATTGGCAAAATTAACAGGTGCTACAAGAAACACAGAAAACACCAATATTCACTCCCCAACTGTATTGAGTCAATTACTTAGGTACTGTTTCAAATGGAAAATCATAATTAGTTAATAATAATAGTAATATCATTTTTAAAGAAGATAAAATTTAGTACATTATGAGATTGACCAACGCTTGTTAGGTCTAATAGTTTCTGAGTTAGGACTTTTTAAAGTAAGATAATTTTTTCCAAGAAATTAACCTTTTTATTTTTAAACATCTTATGCGAGGAAAATTGGAATATTGGGTGGAAGGATGGATCTTACAATGAAAGGGAAGTTTGTGTTTTCACAATTATTACCTACTCTTAGCAATAAACTGGTATTTTTTTATTGATTTGAGGGCATTTTCTTAAAACTAACAGTTTTCTCTAATTTCCTTTTTATTTTTTTATTTTTTTTTTTAACGAGAACTATAAAATCTACAGAACTGGTTCTGTGGTTAAATGAAAGCAGATCAAATTCCCTAAAACTTCACTTTCCACCCAATATTCCTGGAAAATTTTTGGGCAAAACTAAAAATTGGACTTTAAGGAAAAAATTACCTACCTCAAGGGCTCAAATCTCATAAAATATTTCTAACTATACCAACTATTTGTAGAATAATGTTTGTTGATGTCTTACCCGTATACAGTTCTCTTCGTCCGAATTATCGCCGCAGTCATCATTCCCATCACACCACAACGATGGGTGCAAACATTTAGCATTGTTGCACTCCTTCTTGGTACCAATGCATATGCGACCATAGCAGTCAACATCGTCACACCCTGAAAATAAATACATTCAATCACCACAAAATACTGTAAGTCCGCTTATCAGTATTTACAATGCACACAAAGTGAGATAACATGAATCCTCTAATCGTTAGAGGTTGAAGGGAAGAGTGGATATGCAACTTTCTCTTTGATTTGTAATTTTCCTGGGACTTTCTCTTTGATTTGTAACTTTCCCACAAATGAAATCAAGTGCTCTAGCTGCTATGAAAGCCTTTCTAGGATCTTTTAGTTTAACAAATTGTTAAAATCAGTGGTTGGGAAATCGGGAATTTCGTGACTAACCCTTTTAAAAATATGTAAGAATGGAAGATCCTGGAGAGGCCCATAATGGAAAAAGCGATCGGATTGTAAGAAACTGGGGTTGAATTCGATTAAATAAATTAAATATCGTACAAAGTCAGATGATTCAAACGAGTAGTGAACGATTTTTGTTTGCGCAATCAAATACAGCGAAGATAATTTTCGGTAGCAACGGTTAGGTTGAAGGAGGAAATCATCCAAAAAATTTCATAACGGTGTTTCCAAGACACATCTCACCAGTAATTTTTGGCCGGATGATGCTGGCAAAAACATGTTCCGTGTAAAGCAACTGTCCTCGGAAACAATCATGGTGTTTGGTTACAGAAATTATTTTGCTAAGCGCAAAGTGTATATGTGCAGAGTGAAGTGTACACTCTAGAAATGGGCCTTACGTCTTGAGAAACTCCGATAGAGGCCTTTTCAGATAAATTCAGCACTACTAAGACTTAAGTCAGAAAGGAGAACTATCAGGTTTGTTAGCAAGAAATGCAAGATCTAATTTCAAGTGCCATAATGAACATACCGCATCCAAGTTCGTCAGTCGAATCCAAACAGTCAAACACGCCATCACATCTTTGGGCGGTTGAGTAGCATCCAAAAGAGCGACAGCTATGGGCACACCAGCCACTTCCCTTTCTATGACCGAAATTGCAATTTTTCGGGTCGATTCCAGGAGGACATTCTGAAGAAAGAAAATGAAAGGAACAAGAAGAATGTTGAAAAGACCTGTGCTCAAAGAATGTCAGGTCATTTTGACCATCAAAAAGACCTTGACCGATTTATAGAGCAGAGAGCAATTTTCAAATGTTTAAGTCTTCTGAGCCAACAACACTAAGTAAGATAGTAATGTAGCTTAAGTAAATTTAAAAAAGAAACATAGGTAATGTAATAGCAATAAATAACTGACTCATATAATATACGCAAAATATAATACACTCACCTGGACATCCCATTTCATCGGAAACGTCATTGCACTGCACTATGCCATCACATCGCATTGATTCAGGGATGCACAGTAAGTTGTGACACTGGAACTCACCTTCACGGCAGACGACATTCCCTCCAAAGACTGGGGCTGTGGAACAATAGTTTCTCATCAAGCTTGCGTATATTTCCTACAAACATCCTCTGAAAATTTCATTGAGTTTCATTCATTTTTCACAGAAATTTAAAATGTATAATGAATATTGATTTTTGCGGCCTTTAAAAATCTCAACAACAACAAAAAAACGGAATACGGCAGAAGTACTGTGTGTGATCAAAACTATACATAACAAGTTTTGTGAACGTGGTCAAAGTTGGTCATATTTGAAGCAAAGAGACCCGAAAATTACAGAAGCGCTCAAATAAAATAACTTAAAATGCGTTTTATGAAGAAGTACTCTGTTTGACCCCAATGATGAAAATGATGCCACATTCGGCTGTCATATAGAAACATTAAAAGTCCCCCTGGTTCAAATATATTAATTTTTGCGGCCTGTAAAAATCAAAATACAAAATATGCACCAGCAAAATCGTGAAAAAGGCTCATAATGTGGAGGTACAATGTTTGACCGGATATCCATCTGTCCGTATTTAAAATGAATGAAACTCAATGAAATTTACATAAAATGTTCCCCAGCGAATGTGAAAAATTAGCGGTTTCTGGAATTTGGATAACGCACAGTAGCAATAAGATTCAATATTTGTTAACAATCCAGGTTCGTTAAGGCGAGCAGATGACCCTAGATTTTTGTTCAATTGGGTGGCACACCGTACCTCCACGTTATGAGCTTTTCTTGCTTGTGATGAACTTCTTGATCAAGCTTATTTTGTATTTCGATTTTTACAGGCTGCAAAAAACAATATTTTTGAACGCTCAATGTCTGAAATGCATGGGACAGCGACTGAATGACACCTTCATTTTCATCGTTAGGCTCACATACTGCAGTTTTTCTATTTTTGGGCCACCTGGCCAGTTCTTCAATTACAGTGTTAGAGTACTAATACTGCAGCTTTTGTATGAGTTTCTTGATTATATAAATGTCTATACCTGCTAAAAATTCAAAAATGGAAGTACAGTGTGATCTATGCACACCACTGGTTTTGAAATTTGTGGTAACTGAGAGGGAAAACGTTTCCAAATAAACTGGTCTGTATCTCAATCGATCGTTTTTCCAACGCATGTTATGTTTTTAAACCTAATGATATGTAAGCGAAACTTACTAATTATATACGTCAAATTGAACCCTCTTGACATCATATTCTCTCGCGACGATCTGTATTTGATAACCGTATTGTTTTTCTTCAAATGCAACGGTCCTTTGGGCTTTTGCTGGCCGCAGTAATTCATCAGAGTTTCAGTGCCGTTGGTCGGAAGGGACAAATGGTTTTGATGGCAACAAGGTGGTTTTTGACAGTTTGCATCTTCTCGAATGTCAAAGTCGATCAAACTGTAACAACATAAACTCTCAATTTAGTCGGTGTTTGAAGCAAGATGAGCCATTCTTGTTTTTTCATACTGTTCACATTTTCAGGTAGCAATTCACAATAATACTACATAGGTATTGTAACTAAGACACTCCCGCTGAAGATTTGGAAACGATTAGTGGAGAATATCCTGATGTTGTTGGGATATCGATAATTTCTCCCGATATAATCAATTCAACAATAAAGGGATTTTTCTGAATCAGATCAGGGTTAAAAATAGATTGTTAAAATAACCTAAGAAAGGAGGTGGAGGGAGTGAAAGGCTATTATCAGTCTTATCACAAAGGTTTATTGAAGCCAAACAATTTCCGCCCGCTCCAAAAATTCAAAAATTTCCTTTATTCAGTTAATATATTGCACATATATACTGATTTTTAAGTGCACTAAAATTGAAATAAATCCCAAAATTGTTTTCCTCAAAAACAAACAGAGAATGCATACGTTAAAAAAAAAAATTGGTATAATCTAAAAACTAGAAGCCATTTAAAATCATTTTGGCTTTTTTTTAAAGCGACTCCCAATTTTGAATGGGACATATTATTGTAACCAAACAAAGGGTAAATTAACCATTAACAAATTAACCTTCCCAGCAGTGTTGCTGATAACCCCTTCTTCCGCTCAGGACTACCCAGATTGCCAACTATTTATTTTCAACTTTTTCCTTCTTCAAATTTGTACCTACAGCATTTTTCAAATTCATTTAAAGTAAAAATGAGATACTACTAGCACACCAATGAAATTGAGTGAAAATGCATTTTTGTACTGGTATAAAACCTCAGTAAATCTGTCTAAAAAAACTTCCTATAGAACATAAAACTGAAACAGAAATTGAGCAATTTAGAAAATCTGACTAATATTCAAAGCCGAAAATTAAAATTAACAATATTCTAAAACTCCACATAACGGACTGGATTACCAGGAAATTACTCGAAGAAACCACCTCACCCCTCTCAATTTTCAATATCGAACCTTAGCCGATAAGTTATTTGATAATTATATTTATATAATCAATTTATATAATTGAGTTATTTGTTTATTGAATAAATGTAATAATAATAAAAATATAAATGAATAATGATTATTATTAGTAATCTAATAAGTAAAAAATAAGATAAAATAAAATAATAAATTTAATTTCTCTAATAATTGTGTATTTATAATTTACATAATTTACACAACAATTTATATATTTAATAATTTTATTTAAATAATTACGACAATATAATTTTGTCATCGATATTAGGTGACCGATATTAATGTCGGTATCAATTTCAATATTTTATTTATTTTTATTTTTTTTTTTATTTTTCAATATTTTTTTCAACATTTTCGTTGGATATCCCATTCCTAATTTAGTTATGGCAACCATAGGAACTGCGTCTGCAAAGGCTTCAGATAACTTATTTAGAAGCACTGACGTGACACTTACAACACAGTGAGACGCGATTGAGGAGGAATGAGTATCGTCCATGTACATTCGACAAGGCTATCATGAGAGTGAGGATAGTACGGGCTGTTGATGGACCCCCGCGTAGTGAGGAAATGTTCGGGGCCGCATATTTCCAATCTATTGCACTCGATGAGGCCTGGAAAATGCCGCGAATTAGTAATGGGAATATCATTAGGAAATAGTAAGAGATCATAGTCAATGTTGGCACCTGCTAGAAGGCAGACGAAGAAAAGTTTGCACTCCGCGCCAATCATGTCAAGCTCTAGGCCGCATCACCAGAAAAACGACCGACTCGCATTATTCGTTTTCGGCAAAATAAAATAGCCGAGCGGGCATTTTTTTGTTCGCGCATAAAAAAATAATGTCGCTTCAAATCTATTTGTAGGAACGCAATTTGGTGTTTACATCCTGCACAATGATTGTGAGCAATGGTGTGATAACAATGTTATCGTAATTCTTCACTCTTGTCACTTGAAACTACCGCAGCGCTACTGTGATTCAACTTTGGAGATCGGAGGAATTATGGTGGAATGTTTCGGTAGGCGGAGCTAAAGTTACTGTTAGGCCACACTTCACTGGCTCCATATTATACGCTTTATTCTCTTGGAACGGCTCAAATTTAATTCAAATCAATAAAACCGAATACGACGAGGGGAAAACTCTGTCGCAACTATTGTAATTTTATTCATTTTTATTTTTCTTAATTTCCTAATTAAAACCTGAATTTTTCGCCTTACAACATAGTTGAAGAGTGTTCGACGAGCATTCCAGCGATTTTTAAAGCTCCATAAACTCACAAGTTATTCTCTCATGCCGAATTTCTCAAAATCTCAACAATTCTACTCGAAATCTCCGATAACTCAAGAGCCAATAAAGCTATCGACACAGCGATGCCCTCATTCAATTCAGCGTCCAAAGATCTATAGAAATTGATACCAAATACACCTAGAAAGAGGCAGCGATTTGATTGAAGAATTAAGCCGTTGTCATGCCAAGATTGATTTTTGGTGAAAATTTCAAAAAATTTAGCTTTTATAGTTTTTTTGGAAAAGACCTGAAATAGCAAGTGTAAAAATCAGGGTTCTTAGTGACGTTTTACAGTTTGAAAAATGGCTCGAACCGATGTGAGCTACCATGTCACTTGTTCTCAAGCCCTAGAAATAAGGCAGTGATGTGGTTAGACGGGTAGTACATGCGATGGAAGGTAGACGTAGTGTGTGGTGAGACGTGAGAAATTTTTTGGGCGCTTACAATTTTCAAAACCAAAAGGAATGCTGTCTTTGGGTAACTATAAACAATGAGAACTGAAGACCCAACAACCACCAGTTAAAACGTGCACCCAAATTTTTGATAAGTTCTCGGCAAATCAACAGAACTTGAAAAAATCAAATTCAATAAGAGAATCTAACTAAGTTTTCATCCATTTACCCATTTACCTCAAGTGAAAGCATTCTCATAGTTTGTATTCACCTCATGCTGAACATGTATACAATTTCATCAAATTTCAAATTCAATTCTATCTACATGGGAACCAAAAACGGACAACTCAGTTATTTTCCAGTAAAAACTTTTATTTCAAATTACAAAATATTAAAAATGGTAACATAGCTATTTCTATTAGCATATAGTAAACTAAATGAAATACAAGGACGTTAAGAGCGTATTGTCGATACAATGTTTATGTAGCTGAACATAAACAGCATCTTAACATAAACCATGCATGGTCAGACAGCTGCTAAGAACGTATTGCCGATACAATGTTTATGTAGATGAACATATTTTTTAACAGAATACACACAATACACTTATCGACGTTTGACCAGCGAAACAGCATCAACAACTATGGTTGGAAACCTTGGATTGGAAATCAATAGTTCAGATGGTGCTCGAAGCATCGTAGCACTGGATATGGGGGTTTTGGTTTTGACTGGTATTGCTAATTAGAGAAAGACAACATGTGATGTAATTTTTTATGGAAGCGCCTCATGATCAGTAGTCCTGTTCAATTCCAACTCTTAAGTATTTATTATTTATTGTTATTGCAGGACAAAGTATTGCAGGAGGTGATACTGTGTAGAAACAGTAAATAGACATGGTATCCTGGTACACTATAGAATAACATCTGAACAATAACATCAAGAAAAATCTTTTCAAAAAAATAATTTTGAGTTGCAATAATTGGGTTTGTTCTGAATAAAACCCAATGTTTGTTAAAGCCGTGTTTGTCAATTACAAAGTTGTTATCAAAGTTGATCAATAAGAGGGTAGCAAGCGAAAGCGGGATACGCTACACTAACAGGAGCTGATCCAGCAAGGGTCTGCTGAGGAAAAGATTTTCCCTTCATAAGAGAGTTAGCAGATATTTTTGCTGCTAAGGGGAACGGATTGTAGGAGTCAAACACAAGATATAGGTTTAAGTGGAAGCAACAATCAAACTAAGACATCGACAGGTACCAGCGAGCTACAAACAGATCAAAGTCGGATCACACCTTTTCAGAGATGAGGATCCGGGGTGAGAATAAAACAAGGACAACTCCACTGCAACCAGTGGACTGATAGAGCGGTTCAACAGAATACTGATCTGGATATTCAATCACCAAAGTTGTCCAAAACAACCAATCTTGTGGCTTTTAATGGTTAAAAATTCCAAAGCTCAGAAAAGCCAACGTTGAGGCATTTAAAAAATCAACTGTTTTCCAGCTATTGCCACAAAAGCAGGAACCGGTGTTAGGAATGAGTTGCATATTGGCATCAAAAGTCTCATTACCACCAGTGGCTAAGATTCATCAAATTTCCAAACAGCCTAAAGACGATTAGAAAATCTTCTACATGACAAATTATTGTGTAAGCACACTGACGATTCACAATATTCACTTTCCTTAAAACAGTGTTGACCTAGAATTATGGGAGCAGTGTTGGTCATTCTGACCAACATCCATTGATCTGCTCTTGTTTGATACTAGGTACTCTCTTTTTTTGAGGCCACCAGCATTTAGGCAAAAATTTGGCAAACTTCCTCTTGTTTGAATAGAAAAATACTTCCATTTACAAATTTAACATGGAAGTAAAAAAAATTTTGAGGAAAAAATGGAATTAAAATATTTTAGCGATTTCCCTGTGAGCAAATTATTTTGAAGAATGCAGCATTAATATTATAGAGACATTTGAAACTAATCATACACACGTTGATAAATAAGACAAATGAATGGTGCCAATCATTTTGAGCAAATATTCTCCAAATCCCGATTTATCATCGTACCGACAATACGCCCATTTAAAAGGCAGCAGATACATAATTTTGATTATTGACTTAGCATAGAAAAATTTCTGGAACTTGGCGATAACTGCAGATCTCCAGGCTCTACAAAAACATTATTCCGTCCTTAGTTTGACCAGCTCTCATGAAAAATAAAACCGGACAAGTTGGCAGAATTATAATTTTCATATCACAGAAATCTTCCAACTGTCATGCGGATTTATCTAATGAGCCAAAATTAGATATGAGGTTTCTCTCTTGTTCCAAGCTTCATAGGTCCACTTCTTGACTTTCGTCTTTCTTCTTTATGGTTGGTAACAGCTCTAGTTCGGTTAAAAGGTTCTTCAAAAGGTTCCCCTTTTGTGGGTTGAGTAGGAGAAGAAGGTGGATCCGTCCTTCCAAACGATTCGTCCTATAATTACAAAAAATTGGTTTCCATGTTATGAGGAAAATTGAGAAAAGGATTCAATTGATGAAACAATTTCAATGGCGAGTCGAGGAGAAAAATGGGGTGAACTCGCTCACAACAAATATTTTAAATTGTTGGTCAACAGCATCTCCAAGGCTACCCAGAGATTCATTAAGGAACCCACATTCATTTAAGGTTATAAAAAATTCTATACAGCCCTTGGGACACCCTAAAAAGAGCTAAGATATTAACAGGGATCTATTGATCAATCGGGGGAAGATAGTATCAATAATAAATTATCTATTAGAGCCTGTACCCGTATGTCCTGTCGTACTATCACCAGTGAACATGCATAATATGAAACAACAGCAACACCACAGTTGACGAGTCAGTTAATTTATTACTACGTTCACAGACTTTCTAGCAACATTTAAAAGGTAAGGTCTTCGTTTCAGAAGTATGGAAAATTGTATATTGCTTCGGCAAGACATCAAAATCCATTTCAAGCATCAAACAACCCAAATATAAATCTTTATTCCTGCATAAAAATAATTAGGCAACCGAAGCAATAAAAAAAAATTAATAAATAAATAAAAATGTTGGCCCTGTAGATAGGTGCTCAAATTTACAATTTAGGGCTCCAAAAAATGAATAATAATGTTAAATCCCTGAATAAGGACGAGTAAAATTGAAATTTTGAATGAAATTTAAAAGTATTTTCTTCGTTTTTATGCTAAATTGAAACAGAGGTGAAGGTTTTTTAGTAATGCAGCTTGATTCAGAATTTTTGAGTTGTTGAAAGATGCCACATTTGAATTACGATAATTATTACTCAATTGTTGATAAAGCAATAAAAATCAGTCTATTCTTCTTGGATTATTTGACAACAAACTCTTCTCTACTCTATCAATTGGAAATAGATCAAAAAGTATTTCTTACTATCAATTACTATAAATATGAAGGATCGCTAATTGGAAAATTTCCAGCAACCTGCATTAAGTAACGGTTAACTACGAACCAATTATTTCCTAATATTTATATGGTGGAAATTAAAACTGAGTGAACGACTACACTTCATAGACCCTCCAGTCCCGTTGAGGATAAAAACTGAGTCCTTAATCAGTGCGGTATTGTTGAACAAGCGTATAACAAAAATAGAAGGTGGCTCAGACACCGGACGGCTGGTGAATTGTTGCGCTTCGGATTCGGGACTGCTGCACTAAATATGTTCATAAATATGGCGGAAAATTTTCACCATATCAACCTCTTCTCATCACGTTTTCACTGACGAGATAGTCGAGCAAGGATGAAGTAGCTTGAATGAGCGTGCACATCAATCGTTTTTCATCATTTTCTTCAACTTAAAGATCCGAAGAATAATAAACCCAAGGGCACATACTGTAACCTAATCCCATGCGAGCGGATGTACTTAATTGGCCAATAAGTAAAAATACAAAAGTGAGCTGCTTGACACTGAAAAGTAGTAGTAATAGTAGTAATTTAAAATAAGTTGAGCAAATATTGATACCTCAATAGGTTCCCAATTGTCACCATCCCAATTGTCATCGTCGGCATCAAAGCCGGTGTACTTCATTTGCTCGCTGAGACTGTTGGTTGAATCAGTAGGAGATGCTCGTTCGTTCACTGAGACTACATTCGCATCTGTAAAAGTTTCTTGCGGCGGGAGTTCTTTGATATCGCCGCTAACAACGCTTTTTCTACGTCCCTTTGGCGTCTCATTATCTGTAACAACGAAGCAAACTTGCTGTCAGCTTACAAAACCACGAGTATAGCCGGATCAAGGCCAGTTTTGATCATTTTCTCTTAGGGTTCAGGGGGAAATGATTACCACAAGTTCAGACTGTAATGAACCATCAAAATTAACAAAAATAATTTTCCATTTGATTTAAGGCTAAAGCAAATTTATTTTATTTTTTTTTTAATGATGAAAAAATGGATACAAAGCACTATGGAATGTCGGGTTGGCCAAGCGGTAAAGAGGAGGATCCTCTCAGCTCAGCTTTAAGATCAAACTTTAATCGAATGTTTGGCATTTGTTGATTGAAAATTACCTCCGCCTGCCACCCGAGGTTGCCTCAGGGCAAACATTCCATAGCTACAAAAATATTAGGCCAAAAATTATGAAAAATTCACCTATTGCATACCTAACAAGATGCTAGACTGCAAATTTTGTTCTTAATGTTGATTCATAAAAAGAAAGGCATAAAGGATCAGATAACATCCCAATATGCAAATGCAAATTTAATCACAAACCGAGAAGGCGAAAAACGAACAGGAAAATGTTCAAAGAAACTTCACCTTTTTCTTGTTTTCGATCCATTTTGAAACTGAACTTGGAAGTCAAAGCTGTTGTTGCCCATTCGGCCCATGAAGACGTTGGTTTTTTGGATGAGAGAGCTTCTTCCTCTAAAACAATAGAACAGACAATAAACTAATGACTGGTCAACACTAAGGATGGAAAATCAAGCCGATCGATGGTTGAAAAAGTCATCATCAGTTCGTACCTAATTTCACTTTCTAGGACCATAAAAGGAAATGGTAATTTTTGGTTAAAAATCAATTATAGTCTTTACAATACTCACCCATTTGCGACTTCAACTCTGGATTTTCTGAAATTTTCTCCAAAGTGCTCAGGTATCCCTTGACAGTTTTAAAAACGCAATCCCTCACTTCTTTTTCAGGATCCACAGTGTGGGTGATCAGAGCAGGCAGAATTCGCTTGATAATGTCTTCTGTCGTGAAATACTGTTGCGTTGCGGCAAAACCAAGAGTACCTTGACAAAATTTATCATATTTATTTATCGCGACTGAACGCAGAAAAATGAGGTTATTTTGAGAAAGATAAATTCATATGGTTAGAAAAATAGTTGAGGCACTGTGTCACTCAACACTAACAGAGATGAAATTTTAACTTGCATCATAGTATAAATGGAATTATATGCACCGGCATAGCGAACGGGAAAAAACGGATCGTTGAGCGATCGAAGAAATGCAGACTGAAGGACTGTTCGACGGTTTTGAGGGTTCATATGATGTCCGATTTTAGTCAGGCAAACGACCGTATTCGTTCTGATGCCACCCTGCAAATAAATAAATGGCTAAATGTGAAACATATTTCTTGCATAATCATTGTGGGAAGAGTTGTGAATGAGCAACGTTTTCTCTGAAATTTACTAATTGGCTGTCGTGTAACATTTATATCCAAACCAAGTTTATAGGCACAGGCAGCGGTAGTACACGTTTTCAGGGAATATAACATGAAATCGATAACAAACTGCTAAGACAACATGTACACAAGGGAAACAGTCGAGACGGCTTTCCTCATTAAAGTAGTTGCAAGTTTTATAGTGACTATTTACAAGCATTTTCCAAATAGTTACCTCTGAGGAGCATATAATCAGGAATCGAATGACCTGATATATAGGCATAAAACTACTCAACGAGGATGAGGAGAGGTATACGATTGATTAAGTGGCCGGAGGGATTTAGATTAAAAAAATAGGGGTTGCTTAAAATCGACGTTTGAATCCAAATTCCTATCAAAATTATCTCAATCAACTGGTGAAACTTAGGCAGTATTTTTTATCATTTTTGGAGATTTTACACTTCTACCAAATACTACTTAGCCTCTAGGAATAATTATCTCGATAAATGATAAGAACTGTACTTGAACTTTTCCTTTGAGTGAGCAAAGATTTGTTCAAGTACAAAACATCGGAAGAATTTTGTTAGCAAAGTAGCAAAAAACTGGGAAGCTAAAAACCTTGGATATGAACCACTTCTACTAGAGTCAGAACTGCTATTCCAACAAAAACACCATGCTAATTTTCTCAAATCACTCATAATAGCTGTAGCAATCAAATTTTGTTCAAGGGACAGTGCCTTTTTTCATCAGAGTTATTCAGTCAGTAGAATACAAAAATACTAAGTATGGAGTAGCTTAAATAACGACTATGTATAAGGTGATATTCAAATACCTGATCATCTTTTGACAAGAGGCGAGCAAAGTGCACCATCAATTCGCTGTTGAGATTTTTTTCATTCAACTTGGGTGCAACATGGACCATAGCCTTAAAAACACAATTATTTCAAAACGGTCAATAAATTTGCAAACTAATGTAACCTCGATTTCTTACCGGTGTTCAATAAAAACTAGTTGTTTTTATTTTTCACTTACTTTCAAGGTCTGTTCACGGATAACTGGATTTGTGTCGAGGAAGCCGTTCAAGACTTTTGGGAAAAGACTCTCATTGACCACGTTTGCCGGTATTCGCTCTGAGAAAGAAACATTTTGTTAACACAAGTCTTCAAGGGGTTCAGTCACTTTTTAACATAAGCCAAGGGACGTTGAATGCTTGAAAATCAATATTAGGCAGGGCCCCCCATATTTTCTCCAATGTAGAGCTTGAAAACTTTGGGCAGGCCCATTTCACCCCATAATTTTCAAAGCGTTGCAACTTAGCTTAATCGCAATTTGCAAAAATATCAACTTTTGAACAGCTCATAATTTTTAGAAAAATTGCTAATTGTTTTGTTTTTAACGTCATTCGGTTTATAATTTATCTGCCTATAAGGCCCTAGCTCAATTTATTGTTCAGTATTCTGATATGGCATGTAGAGAAGAAAGTGTAACAATAAACGTGGTAACGATTTCCACATTTTTGAGGTTTTTCAAGCACCATTCCAAACCACGTCAAGAAAAAAGTATGAACATTCTTGTAGTTGAAAGTACTCAACAAACAGCTTTCCAACTATGGTAAAAAATTAGTTTTAGATAACATAATAAGGAAGTAATTGATCTTTTTATGCACCTTAGTTTGAGACCCTATAACTTCTGAATAAAAACTGATTTTTCATTGTTTGTAAACTAAAGTTCACAAATTTGAGTTCAGTTTGCATCATCGAAGTTTTTTATTGATTGGACTTGAAACTAGATGCTTTTTAGGCCGTAGTTCTGAAAAAATTGTTTCGAAATCAGGTTTTTCGGAATACTTATGGACAAAGAAAAAGACTACATGAGCCGACTCCAAAAAGTGACCATTATGGCGCTGAAAGAGAAAGCCATTCAATAATTTGGGAAATGGTAGAAATAATCATTTGTTTATATTATTCGGGGAAGTGGGCCACTCAATCTGGAAGTGGTCAGGTCACTACGAGAAGTAAAGTATTTTTTTTAGACAAGTAATTTTGACGTCGGTTTAATTTAAAAAAAAAAAATTAACGCTTCCACAACATTGTTTTCTCTCTAGCACCAGAAGAGAACTTATCCGGATACATAGCATGCAAGTTATTTAATCACTGAAATTGAACAGTCAATACAGGCAACAAAATATCATAAGAAATCTTCTCACCAATGAGGTGCTCCAAATTTTGTAGCAGAAGACTCCGAGTTGCTCTGTCATTCGAATTGAATGCTTTTGTCAAAAATGGGACGACTTCACTTTCAAAATGTGAATCACTGATGTAATTTACGATCTGGAATAATAAAATGGGCAAACCGATAATACAATGCAAGGAGATTCACAAAATTTTCAAATCCTTCCAACAATAATTTCAGGATCTCAGTAATTGACATCAAGATACTGTAAGCTACTGTGGTTTATTCTCATGAATAAAAAAAGTTCAATTATACAGGTAAATTCTTGTCGTTCAGCGTATTTTTTGTTGATTAATATCAAGAAGCAGCGAGAGAGATTAGAGAAAAATTGTTCTTCATCCTAGCCTGTATAATCAAATTCCTCAAACAAATAAATTCTTATCAATTACACGCTTGGAACTGTATTAGCTAGTAGCTATAAGATAGTTATGTTTGGAATAATTGGATACACCGACTCAAATCAGACTAATCAGGTTTCAAATGATAAGGGGTAAAAAATGATTACAATCCTCATACTTTTTAGCCAGACACCAAAAATTACAGATTAGAAAAAATTTAGTTTAGAAAAAAGTTAGAAAACACACCTCGAGCAGTGGAGGAAGTACACAAGCACCGTCGCACCCATATTCATAAGCTTGAATGAGCTGCGGGAGAATTTTGAATTTAGCTGTGCATTCTGGTATATCTTTTATGAATCCTCGAAAATTGTTAAAGTAGGATGAATTGCGGAAATTATAGATTTCATCTTTGTTTTTTATATGGATTTCAGCCAGGAATTCCATTGTTATTACAAGGTCGTTTCGAAAACATCCTCCAGGTGCCAAACCACTAAAACAAGGTACAGAAGAACAAAAATAAGCATTTGGTCTAATGAAAGTCAGGTATAGCTGAAACGATGAGGAAAAAATAACCAGCTTCCATATTAAAGCCTTAGTTTTTTTCCAAAAAAAGTTCGCAGCGATTACTGCCGTGGTAAACATTATACAATACAAGCAATAAAATATGCATAAGAAGCATTAGAAAAAACTATATCAATAAAAAATATCAGCCATAAAACAATATCAACCTTTCAAGTATTTTGAAGGCACTTGGTCGTGAATGGGGTGATGAAATCAACTCATCGAATACTCGTCGGAATGCAGCTGGTATCTGGAAATGAGGAATAGTAGTTTTAAAAAGTTGTGAATCGAAGTGATAGGGTTTCATGCCATAGTAGAATACATTGAAATCGAAAAGGGGATAAAATATAATAATTTAATTCTAATTATCCTCAAACAAGATGAGCTAGGGGCTTTTTTCATGCATCTTAACAACTAGCCAAACTGAAATCTTTTAATTACCTAGCGTTTCCAAAAGAGCTATATATGCTTGGAAAAATAAGATGTGCACTTGATGGAACGATGGTTAAAACAACATGTTTGGACCTTTAATAATGATTATGACTATTATTGAGCAAAAAATTACACAATCACACTCCAACTCAACGTAGAGCTTGAAAAAACATTATTCTTTCGATGGCAAACTAAGATACAAAACATTTTTGCTTTTGTGAGCTCCTCTAAAACAGTAATTTGAAAAGGAGTATTAACAGAGTAGTGATAGAAAACACTTGTGTATCAACCCCCTTGGAAACACAATGAAATTAAAAGCGAAAATTCAAGGATACTGACCCAAAAATGGCGTTTACACTGACCTTGGACGAGTTACTGAGCTGATTTCCTCTAGAGTTTCTCCTTTTGGTGTTATATATTTCCCAGATTAACGTCCCAAGACCATAACTGTCGTCAGTCCTGTGTAAAAAATATAAAGAAAATGGCAATTTCATCTATCTACTCATCAAAAATAGATAATCTTCTTGAATAACTCACAAAAATGTTATTTCTTCTCAGCAATATTCATTACAAGAAGTTGAAGGGGAGACAAACCAGGCAACTTGTTCTTCAAATTATAATATCCCTGGGGTCACTAGTACCTGCTTAAAAAGCCCGGAGGATGCCTGAATGGGCCAAAATACTATAAGAAAGAATTATGATTGGGAGATAAAATGGTATGATGTCTCTCCTTTAACTTCCTGTGGATGAAAGTACAATCAACTAAGGAAAATTACTATTATTGAGAAACGAACGACGAAAAATCATTTGAGTAGATGTATTGTACACAAGAAAGATCAAACTTACCAGGATCTGCTCGCATTAATGTCAGAAGCCAAATTAAACCCGCCCAATTTCCACTCTCCGGCGTTGTTGACAAATACCATGTGAATACCCACATCATTATGAGTAATTTTTGCATTTTGATTCAGGAATGCGACTGCTTTCTACAAAAGCCATGACCAAAATGACCATCAACATGTTGACCATTATCATGATTGGGTAAGTATCAAACATTACATATTCACATAGAGTGTTGGATTTGGCAATTGATAAAATACCACAGCAAGGTTTCCAACTTAAGGAAAGAGAATTGATAAGTATTTTGTAAAAAGCAAATCATGGTAAAATTCACTGTGCATTTACTATGACAAAGGACATCTTAAAATCGATGGATACAATTGGCATGTGGTAAGAGAGAGAGGCATTGCAGCTTATCACACATGTGAACTCTATTCGAGTGAATTTTCAAATTATGTCAACATACACAAATGGACATAAAGCCCCAGGATAAGTAAAGCTGTTTTCCGCTGCCTTCAGGGATAGTAGGAAGGAAAGCGATCAGCGGCTTTACAGGCTCAGTCACAATCAACAGGTATGAATCCGTCTGAAACAATGTCAAGAGAAATTTACAATGATATAATTATGGTACAAGAGTTATTTTCTAACTTGACATATTGAGCAGAAAAGCCTTCATTTTTATCACATCAACGCCTAAAAAATTCTTGGCAGTGCTCATCAGAAAACTGACGATAGCCTGCCAAACACACACGCTCTCTCCCTTTGAAAATCACAGTTTGTGGAAACCACCAAGGGAAAAAAGGGCAAAGAAAGTGCGATGAGAAAATGTACAAGTTCTCTGCTGTTTAGGTAGCTTAGCGGAGTTCAATTGCACTCATTTCCTAGGTACAATAGTTTTCGTGCCACCTTGACAGCAGCGAATTTCAGGATTCTGGAAACATTATCCTCTTCTCAGAATCAGCTCAGTACCATTTCTAGTCAACGCAACTCAATAGCTTTTTTTTAATAGTTCTGGTGGCCAGATAGGTCAGAATCTTCAACATTGAGTTGTATTCTTGCTAAATTTGTACCCAGCTGAATGGAAAACAAAAACTAAAAAATTCACCATTGCAAAATAAATTTAACATACCTTCTAAACCAACAATATTAATGACAGGATGTTTCTCAAGTGTAAATGTATAAAAAGAGAACTCAATTACAATTCAATACCCAAAACGTAATTTTGAACAAAATGGGAAAAAGGGCCATCTAAACACAACAGGTAGGGCAAAGACCTAAGATGGTTTGAAGATACCCAAAAGGACAAAATAAAATTATAGTAATAGAGAACTTTTGACAGAACTGTTCTATTCCTTGATCCAGAAATTTTCCAGTATTACTATTTAGTTGGCTCAAGTTGTTCAAATCATGAAATTAAGTTGGTGACACGTGTTACCAATATAATAAATGTAAAACAGCTCTAGTGGTACTGTATGTTAATATATGAAACCATAGAATATTTGTGTGGATTGCAATGAGAATGGGATTTATTAAAAATGAAATTTGATACATACCTCATGACTGTCAATGTACGTTAAAACGTTTGGATGGCGAATCGTTTTCAGTCTTTTTAATGCATTTTGGCCTTTAGCTAGCGAGGCAGTTCCTTCATCTTTTTTACTGTAGCAAAATATGCTCACTGCAGCTTTGGTTACCTGGAGAGAAAATTTGTCTTCAATAGTAGATTTTGTCATGCTCAACTTGATTCTGAGGTCTTCCAGCAACAAATTATCACACATACAGTGAAAGACACTCTTCAAAGACCGATTTTTACTTCCATGTTTACGTAATAAATGGAAGTATTGAGATCGTCTGAAAAGTCGAATTTGGAACCGAGGTCCTGTTGGAAATTTTTTTCATAGAACTATACTTAAAATCACTTTCTGAACAAGTGTCTGTGTGTCTGTCTGTCCGTTTGTCTGTGGTCACAAACTGACATAAATGGCCACATCTTCCTGAAAAATTAATGAAATTCAACGACATTTTCAGAAAATGTTTTCCTAGTGAATGAGCAAAATTAGGTTTTTTCAAAATTCGGAAAACACACTGCATTTGAGATACAAGGGTTCAACGTTTTTTCTGTTTGGATTTTTACAGGCTATAAGAGTCAATATTTTTCTACGTTTGAGGGCTTGAAATGTAGGTTATGGCAAGCAGAAAACACCAGATTTTTTGCATATTGGATCACATGCCTCCTTGTTATGAGCTTTTTTAACGATTTCACTGGTGCATGTTTTGTATTTTGATTTTCACAGGCCGCAAAACTCTATGTATTTGAAGGTTCAAGGTCTTCAAATGATGAGGTTGGCGATTGAATGATGCCTGATTTTTATCAAGAGGGTCACATGCAGTACTTCCGCGTTATTTGCACATTTGCTACATTTTGATTTTTATAGACCACAAAAATGAATATATTTGAAAGCTGGAGGACTTAGAATTTTTCTATATTTCAGTTGAATATCGCATGATTTTTATTATTGGGGTCACATACAGTTTCAGAAAGTACAGGTAAATAGTTTTCAGAGATTTCATCGAATTCGACTAGTTTTAAAAGGAGCTTACGAAGCCAAGCACAAACATCTGTTGTACGGGGTCGGAATTTTCCCTTATTCATCTCTAGTTCGAAATTCTAGAAGATTCAAATAATACTACCAATTACAACATGAACGTGGAAGTTGAAAAAACAGAACCGTCTAATTTTCTGCTCGATAGCTGTTGGGCATAAGAAATAACCGAGTCTTTAGTAAGGAAACGATCGCACGTTAACAGAGCGAATGACTTCTGGCCAAATATCGAATTCCGCTTTACAACTCCCGGCTCACCCTAAATTGATGGCGCAAGCAGAGAAATCGCTGCATTTCAAACCGGCTCAACGCCATGTACGTAAAATCGTGAATTTCGATTACAAACTCGTTAAACAGCAAGCCATTAAGCGAAGAATTCGATAAAATACAAACCTTATGCGTTCCTAAGTTCATAGTAAAAACTCCTCCTCCGAACGAATGCTGGACAGTTTCGCCGAGCTCATATTGAAAATCTTTTGACGGGTCGGCCGAGAAAAACCACATTTTCTTCTATAGTAACTTAGAATACTCAAGGCAAAATAAATGCAGAAGAGAAAAATCGTGGCATCAAAGAGCGGAAATCAACAAATTTCAGCGCAACTAGTTGACAACAGCTCAACCAACTCATATCATAATAAACTGCCAAAAAATCAAAAATCCTGTTTCTAATCGGGGAATTGAAATATCGATATGTATCGATAACAATCTTGTATCGATGTTCGATGTCGATTTATCGTATCAACGTTCGATGTATATCAGATTATTTTCTGATTGACATTTTGGTTTATTATTCAATAATAAACCATTGTAATCGCCCAAGAAAAAACGATTTCTAACCCCCCCCTCAAAATGTGATGTTTTACGTTTCAAGGCATGTAGAATCCGAATATCCAATAAAAAACGCTGCAAATGATTGTACAGTGGTTTATTATTATTTTGCTTCAATATAGATTTAAGAAGACTATCCATTTGTCATTTTAAACTGCAAACTCCGTAGCAACTATTGTAATTTTATTCATTTTTATTTTTCTTAATTTCCTAATTAAAAGCTAAACTTATTGCCTAACGATACAGCTGGAGAGAGTGTTTGACGACCATTCCAATGAGTATAGAACGATTTTTATAGCTCCAAGAACTCTCGATTTATACCCTCATGTCAAATTTCTGAAAATCTCCCAAATTCGGCACAAAAGCTGCGATAACTCGAGAACCAATAAAGCTATCGACCCGGCGATGGTCTCATTCGATTCAGCGTTCAAAAATCTATAGAATTTGATACCACGTACACATTTCTCTGAAAAACCGTGGAAAATATGAATTTTCTCCCCCTCAAAACCCCCCAAAAATGCCCTTAAAATAGAGCTAGCAAGTTGGTTCAAGAATTGGGCCGTCGTTGGACCGAGATTGATTTTTGGTGAAAATTTCAAATTTCTAGCTCGTACAGTTTGGCCGGAAAACTGCTAACGGCGTACGGCGGACGGACAGAATTTTTGGTTTATTATTCAATAATAAACCATTGTAATCGCCCAAGAAAAAAAAATTTATAACCCCCCCTCAAAATTTGATGTTTTACGTTTCAAGGCATGTAGAATCCGAATATCCAATAAAAAAAATTCTGTCCGTCCGCCGTACGCCGTTAGCAGTTTTCCGGCCAAACTGTAAGAGCTAAAAATTTGAAATTTTCACCAAAAATCAATCTCGGTCCTACGACGGCCCAATTCTTGAACCAACTTGCCAGCTCAATTTTAAGGGTATTTTTGGGGGGTTTTGAGGGGGAGAAAATTCATATTTTCCAAGGTTTTTCAGAAAAATGTGTACAGGGTATCAAATTATATAGATTTTTGGACGCTGAATCGAATGAGACCATCGCCGGGTCAATAGCTTTATTGGTTCTCGAGTTATCGCAGCTTTTGTGCCGAATTTGGGAGATTTTCAGAAATTTGACATGAGGGTATAACTCGAGAGTTCTTGGAGCTATAAAAATCGTTCTACACTCATTGGAAAGGTCGTTAAACACTCTCTCCAGCTGTATCGTTAGGCAATAAGTTTAGCTTTTAATTAAGAAATTAAGAAAATAAAAATGATTAAAATTACAATAGTTGCTACGGAGTTTTCCCCTATAGTTACCATCTGTTTTTCGGTGGGAACGTTAAAAAATGTTCGGAATATTTAAAATGACAAATGGATAGTCTTCTTAAATCAATATTGAAGCGAAATAATAATAAACCACTGTACAATCATTTGCAGCGTTTTTATTGGATATTCGGATTCTACATGCCTTGAAACGTAAAACATCAAGTTTTGAGGGGGGGTTAGACATTTTTTTTTCTTGGGCGATTACAATGGTTTATTATAATAATAAACCAAAAACCTATCATAATAGCAATTTATCAACTCTGTTCAAACTTCACCATAATAATATCGAAACTCTTGACAAGAATAATTCCGCAATATTCCTTGAAAATACCAGTAAAATGCTCTATTTATATTTGAGCCTGAGGAAGTATCGATCGCGGTACCGTACAATCGGAAAATCCTATCCGGCGTCCGCTCGACTCCTTAATCTTTGGTATAGGCAACGCCAGCAACTGCAGCTGTGTATTGCGGGTTCTGCTGTATTTCATATGAAGGCGCACGTAACGATTTATTTCCCTCCGCTGACCGAGCGTTTCGGTCGAATTTTCGGGACAACGTGGATCCTCTTGAATAACTTTAAGACTTTTAGAAATGTGTAATTCTCGTTTTTTATTAATTATTTGGTGGTTAGAGGTAGAAAAACCTATCACAATAGCAATTTTTCCACTCCGTTCAAATTTCACCATAATAATATCGAAACTCTTGAAGAGAATAATTCCTCAATATCTCTTGAAAATACCGAGTAAAATGCTCTATTTATATTTGAGCCTGAGGAAGTATCGATAGCGATACCGTACAATCGGAAAATCCTATCCGGCGTCCGCTCGACGCCTTAATCATCGGCATAGGCAACGCCAGCAACTGCAGCCGTGTATTGCGGGTCCTGCTGTATTTCATATGAAGGCGCACGTAACGATTTATTTCCCTCCGGTGACCCAGCGTTTCGGTCGAATTTAATTTATTGGACAACGTGGATCCTCTTGAATATTTTTAAGGCTTTTAGAAATTTGTAATTGTCGGTTTTTATTAATTATTTGGTGGCTAGAGGCGGAAAAAACCTATCATATGAAATTTTAATTTTTCTACATTTAGTTTCTTCGTTATAATTTCTTTTTTTTCATAGATCAGTTGTTCGGTATTTAGCATATTTTTTGAAGCTTTGATGATCCTCAATCTTTCCTTTCATTGTTACCCATTTCGAATTAGTGTAAAATTTTCCGCAACCAATGTCTCTTGTGATTGCCCTATGGCTCCACCCCCTCCCCCTCCCTATGGCGCGTTGATATACTTCCTTAACACTCATATTTTCACTTCCATGAATATGTTTACATAGAATATCGTCCAAAAAGTCGAATTCGGATGGGGAATGAATTTTGAAAAGAATTTTCTCAAAACTATAAAATATGTAATAATATACTACTCTTGATACTAACTACAAAATATAATACACTTGATATGTTCTTTACAGCAAGTAATTGACGTTTGATTTTTTTGTACGATTTCCACGTTAATTGCATGTTACAAGGTATTAGAAAATTGGACCCATTTTCATCAGATTTTGATCTAAACCAATCAAATTTAAATCAAAACCGGGCCCAACAATGTTTTTGGTTATACAGGAGGAGAAGGTATACGATTGAAGATTGATACGATTGATTGAAGAACTGGCTGGAGGGATTGGGTTGAAAAAAAAATAGGGGTTGCTTAAAAGCCATCGGCTGAAAAACCTATAGAATTTCGATTTTTTGCTTCTTCTTTTTTTTTTTTTTTTTGAAAAAATTCGAAATGTATGAAAAAAACGTGTTTTGGGTGAAAAATCGCGATCGCGAAATTTTTTCTTTCGGGGGAACTAGCCGCCAAACTATTCAATTTTACGTATACTAAGTAAATTGCAAAGTTGTAGCCAGATAAATTTCCTATATTTTCGTAATTTGAATCGTTAAGTTTGCTCTAACCCCCGCGGAGCTATAGCCGTCCAAAGTCAAAACTTAGTTGCCGCGTTTTTTTTTTTTTTTTTTTCAAAAAAAAAAACCCCCGACGGGTGGAGCAAAATTGTGAACCGATAAAAAATTTTTGACACCATATTCGTCAATCAAATCGAAATTCCTGCTTACGTTAAATCGTACTTTTTTATTTTCGACCTCGACGACCATTCCAATGAGTATAGAACGGTTTTTACAGCTCCAAGAACTCTCGAGTTATACCCTCATGTCAAATTTCTGAAAATCGCCCAAATTTGGCACAAAAGCTGCGATAACTCGAGAACCAATGGAGCTATCGACCCCGCGATGGTCTCATTCGATTCAGCGTCCAAAAATCTATATAATTTCATACCACGTACATATTTTTCTGAAACACCCTGGAAAATATGAATTTTCTCCCCCTTAAAACCCCCCAAAAATACCCTTAAAATTGAGCTAGCAAGTTGGTTCAAGAATTGGGCCGTCGTAGGACCGAGATTTATTTTTGGTGAAAATTTCAAGAATTTAGCTATTATTGTTTGGCCGGAAAAGTGTTGACGGCGGACAGACGGAATTTTTTTCATTGGATATTCGGATTCTACATGCCTTGAAACGTAAAACATCAAATTTTGAGGGGAGGTTATAAAATTTTTTTTCTAGGGCGATTACAATGGTTTATTATTGGATAATAAACCAAAACAGCTTCAATAAACAATTGCCTATTTTAAAAAATTTTGTTTCATCTTCGTTATATTCCCCGGTAACTAATTTACAAGACTTCAAAACCCTATTGAGATTTGACGCAGGTTATTCAAATTGTTCCACGTCGGAAATGCCGCCCTCGTATATTTTCAATGATTAACTGACACTTTTTTCGTCGAGTCGACGACTTAATTAACTTGCGGTCTCTTGGAGGAGAGGATGAGCATGAAGTTTAACACAAATGAGTCAAGGGATGGTATAGAAGGTGAAAATGAAAGCTCGAAGATTGTTCCTAGCTTAGGATGGTGGGCTGATGCTACTCCGTCTCTCCTAATCCAATAGTACTGTCCTCCTCTACTTCACACGGAAGCTCGCACCCTTCTTATAAAAACCATCGTCTTCTTCGTTCTCTTATTGAGCAGGAGTTTATTTGTATCCGTCCCCTCCCCGTGTTCACGCCCGTCGTCGTAGGCACCGGAAATTAAAACGGCAAACAAGTATTTTACGAGGTGTACGCGAGGGAGAGATTTGGGTATGAGAGAGGGTGGACGTCTCATCACAGCATAGAATCCACCTGTTATACGTCAGAGGTGAGTTCGGAGCGAGACAGGATCAAATGCTGAGGGGCGTCTCACCGCCACTCAGGAACCGTCTGACCCAAATCTAATGTCAAAAGCTATAGCTGCATGAAACCAAGCCAATCTATGAATCAGAGAGATCAAAATTTGAAAGAATCTACCTTCGAAAAAATCGCCAAGAAGAGAAAAATTATTTTTTTAAATATTCACCATGCGCTACTCGCAACCTCGGCTGCTGCTCATCTAATTTTTAACTAAATTGGCTAGACTAGTTACATATTTTCCCTAGACAATTGGTCGAAACAGATTGAAGTTATGCCTGCCGCTGTAATTTTAAATGTTTCCAGTATTCGATCATTCAAATTGAGTAAATAACAATTACCTGCAATGTGAAAATAAAAATAAAAATAGTGTTGTGCATAGATAACGCAGTGCTTCGCCTGTTTGAATCAGCAAACAGGTATTACCAATTATGAAATCGAGAAACTCATTCAATGTGCAACGTTAGTACAATACAAAATTGTTCCCCAAAAACTAGTCATGAGACCAAATAAACAAAAAACGCACGAAACAGATTGGCAACGCGTAAGTACGGTGTAAGCCTGCTGATACAAGTTTTGTGTAATGGATCATTCACAATGGAGGATAAAATTAAAAAATTAAAAAAAATAATTAATAACAAATTAATTAACGAAAAACGCTCATAACGTGATTTTTCAGGTACATATCACTTTTGTCACTTTTTGACCACAGACATACCGACGGGCTTGTGCATCAAACAGCAATGACCATCAATTGCACTCAAGCAAGAACTCAAGGCAGAATCGCAAAGATATTTGAAATCCATTACTATAGAATTTCAAAAGATATGGAGATCATTTACCAAATGATGCTATTTCGGCAAGTTAGAAAAAATCAACTGTCGAATCTCGGAAACTTTTGCATTTTCAACAAAATTTCACGCAGACGAAATCCGTTTCGAGCTTATAAAAGTCAAATTATAAAGAAAAAAATTCGCGAAAAAATCATTTTACCGTCTTTGTAATGCAGAAATAATTCTGGTTCAACATTCAATAGTAAACCATTTAAATTACCCAAGAAAAAATGAAGAAAAATAAAAATGATTAAAATTACAATCGTTGCTACGGAGTATTCCCCTATAGTTTTCGGTGAGAAGTTTACAAATGTTCGAAATAATCACTATCCTAAATTATAGTCTTCCTAAATCATTATTGAAGCGAAGGAATATCAAACCACTGTGCAATAACTTGCAGCGGTTTTTATTATTTTTTTTAGAGGATAGAGTTCGAGAAAATTTAGGTTGATAAGCGAAATCCGCCAAATCTAGACGACTTATCAGTACAAATAAATTTGGTTTTCCATGGAGGAAATGTGAAATTAACTGTTTTTCCAACAGTATAATATAATATGAATTTACTCCCGCGATTAAAGGTGCACTAGCAGATTTCGGGAGTCAATGACGAAAAAGATAAGAGTAAAAAACTTGGAGAAATAGGTGGTTTTGGAAAACAACTTAAGGGAAATTTCGTTTGGAAATCAATAGTAGAACCGACTCCTGAAGTTTGTCATACCGTTCAAAGAAACGCCGAGTTTTCCATCTCCCAATTTATTCGAGCAGGTACAGAGTAAGACAAATTAATTGAAATAGCTGTTAGAGCAGTGTAGAGCGCGTTATATATAGCTAATAATCCAAAATTTAGGATCAAAAAATGTCATAAAAATAAAAAAGTTTTAGTTTTTTTCTGTCACCCCAACAAAATAATAATAATATATTCATAATTTAGAAATCTAATAATAATAAATATACCATCATATAAAGTTCTATAGGGTCTTCTCGTCCTACGATAAAATTTAAGCTTTTTTACTCAAAAATCAACTTATTCTAAATATGAGAAAGAAAGAATATTTTTCATCAAACCCTTCATTCCAGTCCACAATTAAAAGACAAATGATTATGCTACCTTTGTACAGTCAAAATACTGCAGCTATTAAATAAAATAATCATTGAGCTCTCCTCCATGTTCAATTCTAAAATGTATTTTAACAACGTTAGGAAAGCTGACCTTTTAAACCAAGTTTTGCGGCAGGAGGGGAAAATGCTGAAATAGAAACGACAACTGGAATAATTCGAAATTTTCGAGACTTGACGAATTTCGCTTTTCATTCTCATTTTTCTCCAAGTGTAGCTGCTCGAATCAATTCAGCCCTGCATTAGGAAGATGGGAAATTGGTCTTTCCGACGGTATAATACGATTTGAATTTACTCCTGTAATCAAGGGAGTGGTTTTTAGGGAGGTCATGTTGAAAAAAAAGAAAAATCTCGAAAGTGAAAATAGTCGGGAAATAAACGTGGGAAAATTAATTAATTAATTTAATTTGCTTTGCGTGAAGATTTATGACCTCAAAGGGCCTGATATGACGATGGGGTTTTTTTCCTGGACGGTAAAACTGAAAGGGTGGGATGGCAAGCGATCTCGCCTAGACTTAACCATACTGCCAAATTGGTCACATCATTACTACGTACGCGCCTCTATTCTCAAAGATCATTCTCACACTTGATCGTACAGGTAACATTTTTCCAGCAACGTTGTCTGAATTTAACCCGCTCGATCGAAGTTCGAAACATGGTGACATTTATATGTGTTGTCTTCGAAGGGGCACGAAATCTGTAAAGAAATAGAGAGGTCGAGGCAACATTTGCAAGATCCACTCAACTCTCTAACTAAGATAAGTGTCCGCGCCGACAATAGTCCTCCATATCGAAACCTATATACATCACACGAGTCTTCGCCTAAAAAAAGCCAACGTCTCGGTTCTTTTCACGAGAAATCGCCCTATTCCGTACCCTATGGTTCGAATTATCGTAACCCATTGGTTTATTGGATTCGGGAACCATAATAATCCAGCGGCACTTGCCAAAGACAGGATCGCCTTCAATACCCCATACGGTTGATTGTCATGGAAATGCGCTTTTCGACTTTAGCTTCATTCTTCAGTAAATGCATGAGTTTTTCCCGTTTTAAAACTCGATTGTAATCGGAATTTGAACCTGAAACGTTACCTGAGGAAAGATCACTGAACTCGCGGTTGTATCCTTCGTGTGGAAAAAAGGGCATACCTACTTGCAAAAAGTTTCATTAGCTACGATTCAACGAACGAATACATTAGCGATGCCAACACGCCAGTGTTAGAGATAATCTAGATCTTAACTGAGTCAATAGATCTAGTCATACATTTAATACGTATGTTTATTTATACATTTAATTTATTAATACATTTAATACATTTAATACATTTAATTACATTTTAATACATTTAATTACATTTAATACATTTAATACATTTAATACATTTAATATAATAATTTAGTTTATTAATACATTTAATACGCTAGTTTTTAGACTTGCTTAAAGATGTGCCAGTAGCTCTCGAAAATCTAATTCAATGACAAGTATCAATACGAGTTTTTAAGTATCGCAAGATTTTTACTTCCACGTTATATAGTAATAAGTATTGAGATGGTGCTAAAAGTCAAAATTAGAAATTTTTCATTGTGCTATAGTGAGAAACAGTTTCCGAACAAGTGTCTGTGCGTTCGTCTGTCAGACTGCCCATGATCGAAGTCGTCCCATCTCCGTGAATAAAATGCAATTCAAAGAAATTTTCAGAAAATGTTATCCTTGTGAAAATTATTTATTTTCTTCCCAGGATTTATTGAGTTATCACAAGGGTTGCACAAAAAGAAAATTGTTGATTTTCAGATTTCCGAGATAAAATCGTTCGAATTGAAGTTGTTTCTATTTTAATTTTTACAGGCTTTTTTGAAGTTCAAAGTCTCTAAAAGTTAGTTATGTTGATGACGCTTGATTTATATCGATATGCTCTCACTCCGTACTTCCACGATATGCGATTTTCTGGCTATTTCGCCGGTGCGTATTTTTTTATTTTGATTTTGATCGATTGCTTTGATTTTCACTGGCACCCATAAATATCTTTGGTCGTGAAATGTTTTTACAGCGAGTGAATCATGCTTAATTTTTGTCGTTACCGTCACACGCCGTACTTCCACCTGATTCGCGTTTCCCATTATTTTATCCGAGTTTTATTTTATTTTTGTCTCATTGTCACCACATTTCACAAAGCTTGCCTTGTACTCTCCGTACTTCCTACCAACCTGCTGCGTTTTCTGTTTATGGGTTTCCCGGCTAGAAAAATGTCTTACTTTCACTCGAATAACATAACTGAAACGGCTACTTACGAGGAAGAATAATGTATGACGCAACCGATAAAAAACCTATCAACAGCATAGTCAAGCGCCATTCACCTGCCAAAAATAATTTAAGAAATTCATCATTTTCACAGAATGTAAGAAAAAAGTTCCGAAAATTCGTAAAAAATTTATAGAATGTACGAGAAAATTGTTCCTAATTCACTTCCGTTCCGAATTCGATTTTTCGGACGATCCTAATAGCTCCATTTATGGAACAAATAGTTTCCATCTAAAATGGAAAAAATTTAAACGTAAAAATACTCTCGAACTGTATCTCCGACCTTTTCCAAAAACGGTGTTGTACCAAATGTTTTTCCAAAAATTATAAAATCTCCAAAAACCACTTATATCGGCGAATCGTCAAATATAACGCCAACAACGGATAATAGAGTTGCTCGCCGACGGTTTACGTCAACGTAAATCAATCAGGTCGCCAACGTTCAGATTTGTCGAGGGGCAACATCTAATCGCTCGCGATGGGTTGAAATCATCAAAGGGGCGGCAACCGTGGAGGGGTGCACTCGAAGGAATAAAACCGAATGGAGGGCTGAAGGGCGAGACATCTTCGGCCAAGAGGCAGCCTAATCAACAGGTGGCACGTTCCGATTTTCCTCGTCAACTGTCCGCTCCGACAACGAAAGCCGACGGCGTCGAAGAGGAACTCCAAATTTATAGGCGGTTCGACATTCGCTGCTCATCGCGGTCATCACCGTCCAAGACGACTATGTCTGCGCTCGGCTCAATCGCACTTTTGTTACTCGTCTCTTGCCTTCAAACTTCGTTTGCGACCGGTAACGTTTTCCGCTGTTTGCATGCGATTCAAAACCCTTCGTTGTAGATTCGCTTCAATTATGATTTAAGAAGAATGTCCAATTGCAATAGTAGAAACTCCGATAATTTGCGAGCGTTTCGACCTAACTACATATTGGCAGAAAAAAAAGAAAAAGAAAAAAAACTTTCTTTTCTGGTAGAAATTTTATTTTTAAATGTTTCTTCCCAGCACTTAATTTCAAGTCAAATTATTATTATTATATTATATTATTACAGCTGAAGAGCGCGTTTGAAGATTTTTATAGCTTCAGAAATATTCAAGATTTACCTTCATGCATTTCACTAATTCTGAAACGATGGTCACGAAAGCTGCGACAACTCGAGAGCCACTAGATCTATCAGCACGCTAATTCATAGAATTCAGCGTCCGAAAACCTATAGATGTTGATACCAAACATGCTTATGTTTCGAAAATATTGGAAAACAGAAATCCCTCAAAAAATACACTAGCGATTGAGGTCGATTTGGCTAAAGAATAGAGTCGAAGCCAGAACAAGATTGGTGAAAATGTTAATAAGTCCGAGTCGTTTTTTAGAAAAGAGTTGACAGATTTTTTAAGGGTGTTCGAATTCTACATGCGCTAAAACGTGCATTGAATTTTAAAAGGGAAATTTGACATAAATACAACGGGCCTTAGAGCAAAATTCATATTCAATGAAATTGTCACCGCAATCTAATAACTGTAAAAATAAATCCCCATTCACGATGAAGAACGGAGTTCCCGATGCTCGGCGCGCTTTTCGGATAGGAGTATTATTTATTTCGAACTTCCACACTCAGTTTTTATGTGTCGAGCGAAAAGTGAATATGTTGAAACTAAATTTGATTCATATTTATTGCTGATACTGATCTATCAGTTGATACATAATTATCAATCTTAGGATCACTTAGCTGATAGATTTATCCTCAATCGAACCAAGAAAGGGAAAGTTGGAGCGAGTGGTGAGTTCAATCGTATATTAATCATTAACTCCAAAAAGTAACCATTCCGGAGGCGTCTAAGAGAGGAAAAGGGAAGTCGTTCCATTTGAGAAATGTTAAAAATTATAATTTTTACTTCAATGTTTGCATAGAAGCATTGTGATCGTTTGAATAGTCGAATTTGGAAAGGAGGTCCTGTTGGAATAAATTTTCATAGAACGATACTCAGAATCGCTTTCTGAAACAGTGTCCGTCTATCTGTGACCATAAAGTCACATAAATTGCCATATCTCCCTAAAAAACGAATGAAACTCTACGAAATTTTCAGGAAATGTTCTCCTTGTGAATGTGCAAAATGAGCTTTTAATGAATTTTGAATAACACACTGTGCATGCGAGATGATAAACGGTTCAAAGTTTTTCTGTTTCGATTTTTACAGGCTATAAGAATCAATATTTTTAAACGTTTGTGGTCTTAAAATGTTTATTATAGGAAGCAGAAGTTACTTGATTTTTTTTTTTTATATTGGGCAAAAATCAATGTTTTTGAACTTTCAAGGTCTTAAAATGTTTGGGACGGCGGTTGACGCTTGAAACTTGAAGCAATGCGGAACTGTATAGAAAACTTATTTAAAAATCGTTTATTCTTAAAATATGTATCGTATCGAATGTATATCGTTTTCATCAAAAACTCGAAAACCGTCACAAAAACTGCAACCAGATTAATGATATGATATGATATGATCCCATTCGATTCAGGGTGAAAAATAGATTGATTTCGATAACCTTAATACCCCTTACCCCTTCTCCAGGGGTCCTGAAAGTTTTTGTCTTTTTGGAAAACTGAGGTGCACATTGAATTTACTCAGATCGCTATCACAAAACCTTTTTTATTACTCGTAAACGTGTCAAAAAAAAATCCAAAATTAAAACTTTAAAGTTATGAAAAACAAAACAAAAATCGAAGAAAAAATTATTAATTGTAAGAACTAAATTTCATTTTCACTTGAAATTCGAATTCGTCGTCTAATTTCCTATAAGAATGAGTAATATAATAATATTAAACAGTACCGTTAGTATTTGCAATGAATTTTCAAAGTTGAGAAACAAGTGCGCCGTAGTACTAAAAATGGTAAAAACTGATAGTTGTCGTCAAATTTCCGTCGTTTTGACGCCAAATTCGGATTCAGCGTTAAACTTCCTTGAAGAATAGCTTTCGAAAATGCTTAAAAACAAAAATTTAATTGTTCACCCAGCGGAGCTGGAAATTTCTGCCGGTGAAAAACTCGATTTACGGGAAATAATTTCTGTGGCGCTGTTTAAATTTTTTTCACCAAATGTTTTGCTATTTACGTATGTAAGGCGTTCAAATGAAGACTCCTGCGTATTAAAATAACTGATTCGCATGAATTTTGACCCCGAAAAGCACGGTTAAAGCCCAATTTTCGAGAGTTTGAAAACCGATTTTTTCGGACCACTTGCGGATTTTTCCGAGAATTAAAAAAAATCACAGACATACATCTTGGTATGATACAACTTTCCTGAAAATTTCAGATTTTTATCTGCATTGACAGAGGAGTAAAAATTCGTTAACTGATCGGTCCACAAAAATCGCAGGGGTACCCCTTGAATTTTTTGTGAAAAATTTTTTGATTTAGATTTTGCTCAAATTCAGGATAATGATGGTTGATGATGTGTATATCAATAATATATGGTTCATTCTTTGTTTCTTATGCACTAAATTGATGAAAAGAACATTTAAAGTTGAAAAATGTGATGTTTTCGTGTATATTCCAGCAATATTGAGGAATACCGCATAAACAGTTGGGAAATGGATAGGTACATTCATAGGTAAAATGTGGACAGTTAGATTACCTATCTTTTGTTATATTGAAACATTTGAATTGATGACTTATTTTGGTTTATTGAATAAAAAACCATTGTAATCGCCTAAGAAAAAAAATGTATAACCCCCCTCAAAATTTGATGTTTTACGTTTCAGGGCATTTAGAATCCGAATATCCAATAAAAAAAAAAATTCTGTCTGTCCGCCGTACGCCGTACGCCGTCAACACTTTTCCAGACAAACCATAATAGCTAAATTCTTGAAATTTTCACCAGAAATCAATCTCGGTCGTACGACGGCCCGATTCTTGAACCAACTTGCTAGCTCAATTTTAAGGGTATTTTTGGGGGGTTTTGAGGGGGAGAAATTTCATATTTTCCAAGGTTTTTCAGAAAAAGGTGTACGTGGTATCAAATTATATAGATTTTTGGACGCAGAATCGAATGAGACAATCGCCGGGTCGATAGCTTTATTGGTTCGCGAGTTATCGCAGCTTTTGTGCCGAATTTAGGAGATTTTCAGAAATTTGACATGAGGGTATAACTCGAGAGTTCTTGGAGCTATAAAAATCGTTCTAAACTCATTGGAATGGTCGTCAAACACTCTCCAGCTGTACCGTTTGGCAAAAATTTAGTTTTTAATTTGGAAATTAAGAAAAATAAAATAGGTTAAAATTAAATTAAATGTTCAGTGTGTAATAGGTTAAATTAAATTAAATAAATTAATTATTAAATGTTCACACATGTTCTGAATAATGACTATCTGAAATGGATAGTCTTCTGAAATTATATTTGAAGCGAAGGAATAATAAACCACTGTACAATCATTTGCAGCGTTTTTGTTATAGTTATCCACTGTGCAAGTTACATATCTTGGAAAACTTGAAAGTTGCAGTGCCTATCTAGGCTAATAATTGGCGCAAGTTGAAATACCAATACATTTTATAATACAAAATCATGAAATCACTACCCTCCTAATTATAGTAACTACTATATTAACTATAAAGAGATAATATAGTAGAGATAAGGACAACAGCCCCGAAAATGGAAGGCACGGCAGGTGGGGCGAAGCCGGGGGCGTCGGACTCCACAATAGCCGCTTCGCTGACTCCAAGTATTGGTGCTGATGACTGTTACTGGAAAAAGTCGTTCTCAAAAATTGCCACCGATTTATTAGCGTCATTTTCGCTTTGACTGAGATTTGATGAGTTTTTATCGTCTCTGTGCACCTTGAAGACTTTTACTACCGTGCGAAAATTCTTGAGTCAAAGACCAAGGTCACAAAGAGATCTCACGTGGCACCGTTGCAACTGATGACCTACGGGATGGATAACTCGACGCTGAAGGTGTTTGCTCTTGCTTTCGTCGATGGCAACGCGTTCTATCGATGTTAGCACGATCTCAGCACGTAGAGGGCTCGATGTGCGTGTTTAACACTCAAACGGATTAGCGGCGGTTGCCCAAGTTTGCAAAGGGATAAACATTGCGGAAGGTGGCGGCTTTTCTGATAGGAGAACCACTCGCGAGAAACTTCGGGCGACAATGAATAAACCAGTAGTCTCTTGGCCGATATCTTGGCTAAACGGAGAACCTGGAGAAGATCAGGGATTCCGTGAATTCGTGGTCAAAATCAAGCTGTAGGAATTAATTTTTTATGCTTCAGTTCTCACAATTTGGTTAACAAACTTGATTGCAATAATTGCGATTGTCGTAAAAGACGAATTTCAAAGGTGGCTTCGTGTGTGCAGGATTTTCTCCGGTAGGACTACCTGAAGGAAAACGTTTTCAAACATCGACCTCTGGAAAACGGTTATACTCGAATCAGGGGAGATAATGCTATAGCTATTTCAATTATAATGTGCCAGGCTGGCTGATAACTTTGGAAATCGTTCCTAAAGGTGCTTTCAGACCAAATGTTAGTGGAAACAAATGTTAACATAAGATGTTGATGACAATAATGTTTGTAACAAAATGGGCCGTAGGTACCATTGGTCCTATAATGCCCTGAAGAAGCCCGAACGGGCGAAAGTACTCGGCGTAATAAAAAGGGAAAAAAATGGAGAAGAGGTCGTCTCGTTACTCTCCCCCTCAACCTGCAGAAAGGCAAAATGGGATGATCTAGAAAATATGTTACCAACATTGTTGGCAACAATGTCGTCAACTTTTTTGTTGCCAACAATTCTTCCGTCTGTTTTATTTGGGTCTAGTTCTCGAACAATGTTATCCACAATGTTAGTCACAAATGCCGGTTTGTTATTGCTCATGGCTCGATAACAAAACTCGGTGTCGCCAACAATGTTACTAACAATGTTGACGGAAAAAATAACAATGTTACAGAAAATGTTGACAACAATGTTTCCAATAACATTTCAGGGGAGGAATTTTTATCAACATTTTTCAAGTGCCGTAACAATGTTATTAACAATTCCTCGCCCGATGTTGATAACATTGTTGCCAACAATAATGCGTTCGGTGTGAAAGGAAAGTTACTGAAAAATGCTAATAACAATGTTTTCAACAATGTTATCGTCCGGTCTGTAAAGGCCTTAAGGATTGCAATATTCGTCCTGGCGTAGATACACTGCGCATGTTGGCACATGGAAGAATTCCATGTTCTGCACTTGAATGAGTTAAATAGATAGATACTTACTATATTTCTCCTTTCTTTACCCTTCACGGTGCTAGCAGGTGAAAAGCATTTAATTTCTTATTAACCTCTCGTTCATCTTCGATGCATTCAATTCAATGTTGCAGATTCTGACGTGAAGGTAGGCGGAAGTTCGAGTTCGCAATCAGCATCAATGATGAAACGTTCCGTATTCTATGAAAACAAAAGATCTAACCCCCGGCTGCGAGTGAGTCGTTCAGCCATGGCTTACCCTCCACTCTGGGGGCCACTCAACTACCGCTTCGGTGACAGTAAGTCAACTTTTACACTCCTCCTTAATTAGTAGTCTCCCCAATCATTAGTTAACCCGCCCTAACCGGCATTAGTTGACCGTGTTTGTATTTCTAACTCAAGTAACAACGTGCTGGACTGAAGTGAAAAAAGGCGGGAAGTGAAAGGTTAAGAATAATGTAATTATGAAACCGAAAAATCAACGCCAGTTTCGATTTCATAGGTAACTTGTGTAAACCTCGAGCGGCTTATTGAAATGATCTTAAGAAGCTTCCACCACAGGGTTATAACCAAGAAAAAATAAATCATCCAACCCAGTACAAGAAAAAATAAGATAAACGTTTTGGAATGAAATAGTTAAATTATAATCAATAACAGGTTCTAAAAAACACAATAACCGAACAATTACAAATTGACATGAAGGAACCGCGAATTTTTGGGGAAAACAATGACTTATTCGGACGTTCAGTAATTATAGCGAGAATCATGTTTTCAGACTTAGTTTACAAAACGTGAGGTTCACCTACTGAGCAACAATATGCAGATTTCATTCTAGTTCTCTATTACTCACAAACGGTCGGGGCGACAAAACTTGAACAAATTCTATGAAATATTGGTGACCAGTAGGTATAAAAGGGTGGTTCTACCCTATCACTCTTATCAGTGACGTCATCCCCCTCCCGCACCATCACAATTGTTTTGATGCTGACCATAACCTACCTCAACATGACCCCCATTCCCGTCCCATCCTACTAGGATGAGGTGGGGCTCTAACCAGCCCACCCACCTTCTAAGAGCCTTCTCGGAGCCTCCTCCCACCATCTATGGCAGTGCGGGGTGGGGGATGACGTCACTGATAAGAGTGATAGGGAAGAACCGCTCTTTTATACCTACTACGACCGCAGAGGATCGTGACCAAGAGCGGTGGTTATCAGGCTAAGGGTAGAGTAGCATTCATTGGAATTCATCATTGGAAAAAGGAAGTTGGGTTGAAATCGCTTTGGCAAAAAGGGGGCCAATAACAAGGGACACCGCTTTGTCCAGGTCGAAATCATTCCCCTCAGATCCCGAACGCGAGAACGATGAGATCTTAGACGATGAGACATTATTTTTTGTCAAGTGCACAGAGATTCCCCGAAATTCGCAGTGATACAGCATTAGTGAATCGAGCCATGACGATAACCCCCATGAATCAACGTCGTAAGACATAAAAAATCAGAGCCTATGTATCAATGTTTCTATTCATTTAAACACCAATGAACCATTCATACTACGCTTAGCACATGCTACACCCTTTTCCAACATCATTGTGTGAAATAATGTTCATTACAAAACATATGAAGTTTAAAGCATCTTCTGAAACGTGATTCAGATATTGGCTGATTGCTACCCCAAAAGAATACATAATCGACTGAAAATCCAAGTAAAATAGATCGAAAAAAATTCATTTCTCAATTCAAACAACAGATAATAGCTTGTAGAACAAAAAATGAAACAGCTGCGTCCTCTACCGCTTTGTGTCGAAAAATAAGTCTAAACCAGGGTTTTGTTCTAGGTTCGGTTTATGTCAAATATGCCGCTTTGCCATTTGAGAAGGAAGGAGGGTCATGGAGCTCAATCTCAGGTGAGGGAATCATGATGAGCGAATGAGCAACTAAACTATACTTAAAATTGATTACAAAGGGCATCAATTTTACATATAAACTCACAACAATGGGGCTTGAGCAAGGTAGAACGATCATAGAAGCACTGGAATGGCGCCAATATACGAAAGGCGCATCAATGTCTTGACGATCATCGTTGGTTGAAGGCAAGAAGCATAATACTTAAGTGATTGTTAATATTATAGATTATCCTAGCTTTATGTTTTGTGAATGAAAATAACAAGTGTAATTTTTTCTGTGGATGTTTAAAATTTTATCTGTCTAAAAATAACGGGTCATAAAAATACGGTGTGGACACCTGTCAGGATAAAGGTCTCAGTGCATGAAGTTCCAATTAACCTCTTAGCATCTCATCTTGAGAACCATTCTCTACTTTGGAAGCTGCAAGCCATATAGCTCCTCAGGTGAAAGAGGCGCCTATACAACAGTGGCTACCACTTCATTCTAGAAGAACATGGGGTAAGAGGAGCGAGGGGGAGTGGAAAGGGACTGAAACTGATTTTTTATGACTACCTATCTCACCAATTCGAGTGCAAGAAGTGGTCAAACCAAAAGCATCCTGATGGCAATTAATTTTCATGCCCCACTAACTTTCGCCAAGAATATTTTTCGTCACTGAAAAACGTCAACTTCGTTGGAATTTCAGACCAGAAGAGAGAAGGCGGCCTCATACCATTCCCAAGAGTAGGCAGATCTGGAAATGGGCCAAAACGGAACGGCGCTGGCACGAGTGGCTCACTCTGGTTCGGGCCTCGCCTCGGCAAAAGAGAGTTCGAGACTAGCAGCAAAGGTGGGTTCATCAATATTATTCATTCGTAACGAACTATTTTCTCTATATTGACAGTAGCAAAGTGAATAGCTTCCAATGTTTGAAAGAGCTTCAAATACGCTGTAACTATTCTGGCACAAGGTGTACGTGAAACAAGTGTGCAATTTCCAAATTAAAATCTGAATTTCTCGCCTTACGGTATAGTTAAAGAGTGTTGAACGAGCATTCCAACGAGTATAGAACGATTTTTATAGCTCGGAGAACTCTCCAGTTATACCTTCATGTCAAATTTCTGAAAATCTCCCAAATTCGACACAAAAGCTGTGATAACTCGAGAACCAATAAAGCCATCGACCCCGCAATGGTCTCATTCGATTCAGCGTCCAAAAATCTATAAAAAATTGATACCAAATACACATTTTTCTGCAATACCTTGGAAAATATGAATTTTCTCTCCCTCAAAACCCCCCAAAAATACCTATAAAATTGAGCTGGCAATGTGGTTCAAAATTTTTTTTCTTGGGCGATTGCAATGGTTTATAATTGATAATATACCAAAATGGATAAAAAAATTCATTTTATAATACAAGTGATGGACTGAATAGAAGAGGAAATGGAGTAGATGGCTTGATTGATGGAGAAGAGTTAATGTGTGTTCGGAAGCTGATGAAAAAGAGTTGGAAAATTGGATCTTTCTTCCCCAGAGCTAACAGAGGAATTTATTTGTTCTCAAAATGTTTCTTCTTTCCAGATACGATGGAAGAATTCGAGCAAAACAAAATCGCCTTGGAGGATTTCGCTAAGTAGGCAAACTTCCTGCACCGGCTGTTGAAATATGAAATTGTAGTAATTATTCGTAGTCGATTGTTAATATTGTAGTCTACAGTAGAATCAAGAGCGCAATAAAATGTAAATTCTCATTACGTCATGGTATATGCGTTGTTATCCACTAAGCTGCGCTAACAAAGCGCGTGTGAACAATGTACAGTAAAATATAGATGAAAACTGTATAAAACCATTTGAACAAATTCTATCGCATTGAAGCCAACAGCTACTTTCACTGCGGCCAGCACGGATTGTAATATTTTCCTTATTTTCTGAATAAACTACCTCAACCGCAGAATATGAAAAATTTGAATTTCGAGGTTTTTTGGCAGGGTAGAGCAGGGAAAGGTGTTGTGTGCGCTCATCGGGCTCTTGTTGTTGTGGGCACAGATGGACCATTTTTAACAATAAAATCTTCTACCCTTCATATTGCAGGAATCGGTCCTCCCTACTCCTCATGCTGGACTAATATTGCTTCTGCAGATTAAACATAAACCAGTGGTGTGCATAGAACTGTAGGACCACCTACAGTTTCAGTACTTGCAGGAAATTCATTGGATAGGAAACCGGGATATTATCAGAATACCAAACGATCCACAGTTCAACAGAAGATACCAATTTATTCAGTAAATTAACAGTTCCAACTTAGAAAACTCCATACTAAATGGCCGTTGAGAGAAATCGATCTCGATTCGTTTTCTACAGAACCATACTCTCCTGATATCCCATAATTTAAACTCGATTTTTCAGTTCTGCAGTATAAAAATGTAAAGGGTAGAAAAAAAGAGGGAACATTCTAGAAAATATATATTTTTCAAGCTACCATCCACGGTTTCAGGTACAAGCTTCATATCCTTTTGAGTAGTAACAATGTCAAGTAATAAAATATACATTGAAGATTTTCAGCACCTTACAATGTAACCTTTAGTGAAAACCAGTTCAATACATTCAATGTGCTAAGAGTTATTGTATCAAAATGGCAGCATCGAGCACATGCTCGTCTCAGATTAATTTAGAAAACGAGGCGACATACATTATTCAGCAACGCTCATCGTATTATAGGTTCAATCTGCTACCAATCGTAAGGACAGAAACTTATTATGAAACCTTGCAACAAAAAAAGTTTTCGTTATTTTCAATCGAACGGTAGAAAAATAATCTACTTCAGTGAAATAACGTTAAGAAATAATTCGCAATCTTGGTAAATACATTTGATAATACAATTCAGACTAAGCTCCACCTTAATTACATCAGAGCTACAATAGATGCAAAAAGATTGGTACAGAGGCTTGACACAAGAACGTTTGATAATATTTCTCTCAGTGCAATATTCACAGTACTTCATACTACATATTGAAAAAGCACGTCCACTATTGCATAGAAAACTGCAAGTTGTTAGACTCTCATGACTCTCAATGCCCGCCAAATTCTGACAATCAATCCAAAAAATGCTTGAGCATAATGAAAGAGATTTTTTTCAAATTCCAATAGGAAAAAAACGTCGGCGACAGTAATTTATTGATTAAAAATTGCTTAGGTACAGACAATGAACAAACTCGAAATGGCCGAAGGAAAAACAACTCGGCCGGATTCAACAATTGATAACATCATTAGACTGACGAAAACAAATTTACACAAAGTAAGTAAACACAATTGAATAAATTATATCACGTACTAATCACGACGCTTCTTTGGATTTTGCAGTAGAATAAGAAACAATCTACTTCAAACGATTAGGAATTACATAACTAGATTACAAAAATATTTAGATAGCGAGGAATACTGTTACCGTGGTGAAAATACATAAAACATTAACAATAATCAATACTCTTCGCTCGTCTTGTCATATTAATACCATTTATTTTTTATTTTTTCAATTTTTAACTGAATTTGTGCTTTGTTTTTAGTTCATTTTAGAATTCAAAGATTCAAAAGATCTCGAGCATATTTTTTTGTACTTCTACACCATTAGAATACGTTTTGTGCTAAGAACCAGGGTGTCGGAACAAATTTCTGCATAAGACTAGGAAATCTAGGCAAATTTTCTAGGGGAAATGGGGATTTGGAGTTTTGAATTTTCATGAAAAATTTAGGAGTTATCATCATTTTTCAAGCCAGATTTTGACTCGTTGGTGCAAGGGAAATGATTAGTTGACCATACAACACAAGTTGAGTCCTTGCCAGTAAAGCCTTGTGCACAGGGGTCAAGCGGCCATTTGCTATACGAAAGTGAGCCAAATAGTGGGGTCTGGTACTAACAAAACCCTAACATAATGCATCACCATTGAGTCAGTTTTCCTCCTGTAGTATATGCCACAAGCCTTTTGATGACTTGGGTATCATGTTCAGCAGCTCCTGATGCATTTTTTTTTATCAAAGACAGCGAGGACTTTTTGACAGAATGGGAACCGAGAATTACACTGGCAAGCAAAAACTCATTCCCTATTATTAGAAGTGCTTGAAGCTCAACGGCGATAATTTTGAGAAATGATGATGAACACCACCTTCAACAGCATGTAAGTTTTTTTTATAATAAAACGGTTTTTGGGTATAATTGGGAAGCAGTGTCTCTTGACTTTCTGCATGTCCTTTGTATATTGTCAATAATTTTATAATAAATTAGTCCTGCCCAACATACAGAACATGGAAAGTTGTTGAACTTGGAATTTAGATTATTAAACCAATCCAGCTATCGGCTATCTGGCACAAAGCACAATCGGTTGATAATTTAAAATGGTAATAGGAAACATGTTCATAAGGAAGACTCATCCATACTATGATGACCAACTAGAAAGCAATTTTACAAAGCAACAAGTTTGAATAAATCGAGAAATAAAAGGGCAGAAATGTGTTACAGTTTCAATTGCCACTGCAACACATGAAACATACTCAGGCATCTAAGATGATTATTTCCTTACAGTGGAGTCTTCAAATAACAGCAAATGACCAAATGCCGAAATGAGAAAGTTGCAAGTCATTTTGAAAGAGCAACGTCAAGTAATTTTGTTCAATTTTCAAGCTGTAGTGGTGATGATATTGACCACTTACAAATCCCCAGTGTAAGGCAACGTTATTTGTTTATAATGAGCTGAAATATTGCTTTTCTATTGACGGTTAGTAGCTCTCAAGAGGTGAACTGTCTCAGGAATTATTTATACCCCACAACTGGACTAAAATGGATGAAAAATTAAGATTATCGATACCAATGAAACAAGTATTTGAAGAAAAATTGATAAAAATGAACAAACATTAAAGCTGTTGCCACTGATCATGAAACTACAACAGGTTGAGAGATACTAATTATGAGTAGCAATTTACAAGTCTACACTAGGTAACCCTGCTAGAAAAAGGAATACCTATGGCCACTATTGTCATTGTCTCAGTTAGAATTTGAGTTGCCAACAATTTTTGGGCGTGATGGTTCATCAAGTGAAAAATTTCATGTTCCAGAATAAGAATGTAAGCCCATAGATGAAATTGGGTAAAATACTAGAAGGAAACTATAGGCAACCCGCCAAACGATTGATCGACAGTACTGCGGGGCTCACATGTCTGTTACCTGTTTCGCCATCTTATCTGTCAACCAAAATAGATTTACGAATCGGCTGACCATTCAAGCAAATAGCGCCCCACCAGTTTTATCATAAAAATGAAATTTGTCAACCATTCTGTTAAACTGTGTACCTGATTTCCTCTCGGTTCAATTTATCTTGCATTGAATTTCTCCTAGCATATAGTTAAATTAAAGTGAATGAGGGTTTCTTTGAAATAACCACAAAATCTGAATTCAACCAAGTCAAACTCTTCAAAGTATCTCGTGACACATCGACAGATTTGCTACCTTCCCAAGTGATAGTTTAAGTTAATACAAAGGTGCTGCTTATTCGTTGTTTCCCCAAAGAAAGTAAAATCATTACTCAATAAGTAATAATTGTCACTAGGTAAGTGGTAGTTCTATGTCTATATTCAATCAAAATTAGTGTTTTCATTGTAATGGACAGCACCTTCTATTGCAATCCCAAGCCTTCATGGATCTTCCATTTTCACAGACTATACCCGGGTAGCGATCTGGGAGTTTGTCCAAATTTCCTAACCAGATTGCATATACTGGAAGAATGTAGCTCTAAAAAACATGGCTTTGAACGTAACGAGCGTTATCATGCCCTTCAACATTTTTATCGTGGTGGAAAGGTGCCGATAGAACACAGGAAACTGCAATTGCAGCCCATGGAGGTATTCAAGGCTCAAGAATCCAAAAGAGCTAGCTCTCTTGCTGAAGATCAAGACCGACCCAGTCTACTTGGATCCAATCCAGTGGACTGGAGGCAGTGGGTCTAGAGTGGTTCTATAATTTACATGTACGATACACTACCTAATAATTTTGGTACAAAATCCAAAAAATAATAATTGACAATCGGCCTGGAAACTGTAACTAAATCCATTGCATGCATCCAAGACTGGAATTCTAGATAACAAGTTTTTGTGAATACATGGTAATTTTCAATTCATATTCATGAGGAGTATTAATGTGGACACATGAATTAAGGTTGATAGAATTTTCATCAGGCTATCATCACCGTTTGATATTTGGTATAATATCCTTCAAATATTATCTTCTACTATAATACTCATTCTGATTTCAAATCAAGTAGGCATACCTATACTCTTTGAAAATCCGCGATAAATGGGTAATTAGTTATATCTCCATTTCTCTCTCACTCACCCACCGGTAGACCTCGCTAGGTAATTGTTTTCATTGTTGATAAACTTTAGTCATCAAAACTGTTTACTACTGCCTACAACTTACATTAATGTTACCTGAATCCAGAAAAATATTATTCACACCCTGAAGAGAAGTATTAAAAATAAATTATGGCGTAGTTACGCAATGCAGCTAGCAATAGAAATACATAATATGCCGCATGCGGAAAAATTCCATTTCATTAAATGACGTCATGTGAGCCCCATGTTAAAATAGAAAAATATTTTGAAAACAGAGGCACTTGAATCAATGTTATCAGCAAAAGAGAAACGCCTAGATATTATCAATGGTGACAGGGTAAATAATATATCCTGCGCACTCACTCTGAATATTAAAAAACCAGTTAGTAACCACAGCCGATGTACAACTATTTGGCTTACCTCGCTATAAGGTAATAAGCGTGTAGTATGATTGAAACAACGAAGAGCTACCGTAAAGTCGCGAAGATGATAGGTTGAAGAGTGCAACCTGTCCTAAATGAAGGCACTCAATAGAAATATAGCCATAGATGCTACGTGTTTGTGCTGCGTTCCGAATACACCCTTTCCCTGTCATCCTTGCAGACTCTCCTGTAAATGTAATGGAAAATTTAAGAAAAATAACTGATAATAAGCAATAGGTATAGAACATACAATTGTGGAAGCTAAATTACAAGATAGACCTATATTTTCATTTCATATCATAGCATAGCAGCGTTAATAAACTCCACAAAAAAAGGATTCGTGACGCTTCTATTCAACAGCAGCAACACTTTTGGCCAATACCTATAAATTAAGGCTCTAAAGACACTAGAAAGAATGTGAAAGCAAAGCTGATAACATGCAGATTATGCTTCTTTTCCTTGTCGTAGCACTTCTTGATGTCAATGGGTTGTGAGGGGGAGAAAAACCAAGCAACTCATTCTCTGATTCTTTATTCGCTCGCCAAGAACCTATGGCTGCACGTCGTCCTGAAGATGCCCGAATGGGTGAAAGTGCTCGGTCAAATTTCATAGTACTGCACATGTAATGACACAGTACTCCAGTAATATGAGCCTTCAACGTATCTTCCATTTTATTTGCAACAAGCTGCAAAAATCATACATTGTACTGCTCAAGATCTTGAAAAAGTATTTTTATGGGAAAACTAGATTTCCATTTCCTGGGCCACACAACGTACTTCTGAATTCATGGAAGTCCTGCGTGATCTACACGCATCCATTTTCATAGAAGTTGGCTGTTTCCAGCTGTTACCACAAATGGAGGACTACATTAGAAAAGAACTTCGACTGGGGAATGTAATGGGGAACGTTGTAGATTTTTTTATTCCAAATATGATCGGTGAATAATAAATTATTATATTAATATAAAAAATTTTGAAAAGTAGCATGACATAGAGGAAACTGCTGACATCACAAGCACATTTGCACGAAACAGTGTCTACCTTCCATCCCACCTACCACACACCAAACTGCATCGAACCAAAGCCCAGAGACTAGAAAACTTCTGACATAGGCAAGCAACATGGTAGCTCCATTCAGGTCTAGCCATTTTTCTAACTCAACAGCTTCATTGGAGTTTCTGGTTTTTACATGGGCTTGGATGGATGAAAGAGCTTAGTGTAATAGAGGAGGACGAATGGAATAACGGTTGCCTCGTCAATTAATCCCTTGACATGATATGAGTAGGAAAAATGAGAGGACTGGAAGATGATCAAACGAAACATTAAATTTCCTTAGCTCACACTTATTATTGTCAATAACAATGTTCTCTCGGCCAGGGACTCCTAAGGCCAACCATCGAATCACTTGAGGATAAAAGTAATCCCAATAAAATTTTAAAAAATGACTATTCAGAGGGTGTTACATGTTATATTGAAAAAAATTAAGCATCAAAAACATTCCGAGAAGAAACTCTCTAATAATAGTGTTTCAAACTGAAATTCTTGCGGTCAAATGAAAATTGTTTTCAAGGGGCTAATCACTGTACAGTATTTGGTCAGAGTAATAATTTTTAACGGCCAATTGAACTTACAATAGAATAAACGCTTTGGTCAGGTAGCTAGGCACATGGCGGTTCCAATTTCCAGACTCATTCAATGACTAGGTATTCTAGTTTACACACTATCCACTCAATTTTGTGCGACTATCAATTTGGCAACTGTGTTTTCAGTCTGTCTCCTTGTATTTTAAGGTGAAACATGACAACCCTTGGTTTCACTCGCTCAGCCACCCTGCCGTGCAACAAAATACCAAAATCAAAGCAAACTCGGAAACAAACAAAACACAATATTGCAATGATATTATTCTTGACGCAAGCATCAGAAAATAATCACCTGAACACTAGTAACAGTAGTATGAGTGGAAATGATTTTCTATTTCAAATAGTACTTGAAGCTAGGCATTGTGGAATACTAAACCATTGAACAATTGTTCGAAAAGAGGACTAAATACTGTTAGCTAAGTGAGCTAGTTGTACCTAGTTTGGGACTAGAACTACATAGTACAGCCGTAGGGCATGAATCAGCGACTTTCTTCTCATAAAAGGGCTCGCAGAATTAGCACAGAAAAAAAATTTTGAGTCCTTATCAACAATGGAATGTAGCCATAAGATAGGACCGCACAAAAGGAAAAAGATACGAACCACAGCACCCATCACCCAATTAATCAGAATGTAATGTTCAGATAGCAGCTAGAGTGAAACAAAAATGTATTGGAATCCAATTATTTTTGAACAACCAAAGTAAGGCTTTCTATTCTCTGATTTTTTCTGCTCCACAGCTAAGAATGTGTTCCCCAGTGTGGTTTGGGGTTCAAACTATCTGGTAGATCAGTCAAGTTGAAAAATTGGTGTAGAAAATAACATATTCGACTTTAAAAACTATTTTGTTTGTTTTGGAGTGCAAAACACAGCTGTATTTGGGTTACGATGCAAAAATGTCATTTGTATTGATTTTCCTGACATTGGTAAAAGATGGTAGCTTTTCAAAAAATGATGCTGGTAGAACAGCTTGGGCGATTTTGACAGATGAAAAAAATTCTTTGATGCATAATTTACAGCTCTTTGAAAAAGGAATGACTAAACATTCCAGTAGGATTCGTCATTCAAGATTTGTGACCCCGAAACTAGAAGAAGTGCTGAAAATTCCCTGTTTTTTGGGAATATGTTATTTTAGGAAATTTGGTTGCTTCTTCGGATTTGTGTTTCTCACCCCAAAATCGGAACTACGTTTTTGAATTTATAATTATCTTTGCTACTATCCAAGTACAGTTTGACTGGATTACATGTACCACTATACTATTCCATATGTGGGTACCAAATGTAATTTATGCAGGGTGTCCAAGAGCGATACTACCTAACCTCAGGGGTCGATTCTACAAATAATTTCATACATTTTTTTCCATTGAACTTTTTTTACTCTGATAAAATACCAATTTCATTTCAGTATACCGTTGGTAAGTACATTAAATTTCCCAACAAAGGGGACACTATACCCACGAACGTGTATGAACATTTTCGAGTCCTAACATCAAACTCGGTAAATTATATATACATATTTTTTTTCACTCTTTTATACATTCTCAAAAAATTGGTTGTTTTCGATGAAATATAACAAAACCTACTCACACAGTTCTCAAGTCGAAAACCGAGAATAAATTGTAATAGAAGATGGTTAAACATAAAAGGCCAACCAATTCGAATAGGAACGAATTTTAACCTATTCTAATAGGAACGAATTTTAACCTCTCTTTTTTTCAAATGCTTTCCCTTCAATATCCTGTGTTTAAGAAATTCAAACAGGCGATGACAAACCTAAGATAAACACTAATAGCTATATCGAAGGACTAATGGACCAATATTAACTCTCTGGTGATAGACAATATCGCAACAAGCAAAAGCATTGCTATACCTTTTTTTATGGGGCGTCAATGATTCTTGACCGCTATCAGAATCCTGGTCATCACTGTCGTAACTTGAGGAGCTTGAAGAGCATGAAGTGGTTGAATCTGATGCCATCCCGGTTTCAATGCTTTCATCAATATTGTCAGCTATATGAGCTAGCTCAGGTTCAATCATCTGTAAGTAAATTTGAATGGAGCATTATGTTAAGATTTCCAGATATAAACGCCTAAATTAGCAAAAAAGGGTTATTTTATCTAAGCATTCCTTTACCCAGGGCAGTTTAACTAAATGTGTTTTGCTATTGAAGTACAGAACGCACAATGCGCATAACTAGGAGAATAAGGACCAACTGACAAAATAACTATGACATGATTACTTCACTTCGTCCGTTGGTCCTTATTCTCTTAGTTCTTCGACGTTTACAAAAAGGAAACATTTTAATGCCAGAACACTTAGTTAAATGAGAGGAAATGGCTCCAGTAAAAGTAAAACTTCAACGTTTCAAGGGCGTGTTCCTAGAGTGCTCTGAAGTTGGGCCGGGCACCGTGCCCTCTGGGACTAGCACAATATTAGAAAATCAAACAAAAGTGAAAATTTGCCAGCACACTGATCACCAACTGATAACCTCCTGTAACGGCTAAATAAAAAGCTAACTTGAGCAATAATAGTGACTCCAAATAAACTAAGAGTAAAGCTTTACCTTCAATACTTTGTACCATTTCTTAGCCAACTTCGGGCGACCCCGCAGTGTTTTATGCCAAACGACGGGAAAATTAGTTTTGCTGCAGAAATTTTGCGTCACCGCAATGGTCGTGTCCAAGTTTAAGACAACATGCCACCACCCTCCAGGGACAAATACTGTTTCTCCAGGTTTTTGAAGAATTTCAACCTGACAACAATAAAACGGGGCAAGGTAACAAGAGGTCGCCAATTATCATTTGGAGGAACTTAGTAAGCCAAATACTGAACAATAGCTTTTTCTGTATTGTCAATAGAAATAATCCTTCTTCTGTTGGTCGCATTTTCTATGTAATTGTTGGCCTGAGGGTGAGATAAACATGGTGACTCTTTCTCCATTTTTTCTTTTTTTTTTTTCTTTAATTTGCCGAGATCTTTTGTCCATTCCGGCATCTTCATTTGAGGTCGTCTTAGGTACCTGATGGACCTATGTAGCCCTGAAGATTCCCGAATGGGAGAAAGATCTCGGCAAATAAAAGAAGACACGTAGAAAGAGTCGCTGTATTTATTTTCCCTCCCCACAACAATCACAAGAAATAATCTTAGAATTAACAAGGATTTCACTCTTATCTGTTTCCTTTACAAGAGCTCGCATGCGCTTCTTATTCTAAATTATTCAACACCGTTTTCCCAATTCAGTAATAAGAGATCAAAGACAACAGCCCCCAAATCAGTATTACTTACAGGTTTGAATTCAGCAGGCCAAGAAGGCAATTGAGTACGAGGGTATATCACAGAAAACCAAGTGATTGCTTCATCGCGTTGTTTTCCTCCTTCGGCCGAACTGACTTTTATTAGCTCTTTAGGTGTGTTCGTAGGAAACAGGCACCACCTAAAAAACGAAGTGATTGAAAAATTGAAACTAGCTGAATAAAACGACAAGAGGAAACATAGCATACCTACATAAAGATAACACAGTTTCAATGAACACTGAAACAAGGTTATCCAACAGAACAATTTATACATTTCATATTCAAAAGGATGGATGGATGAACGCTTCTTACTGAAGTCAAGTGCATCCCAACCAAAACTGTCACAGCACAACTTTTAAAGGAAATTTTTTTTGACATTTTCTCACGTCAAATCAGAACAAAACTGTCTTTATTGAAACCAATTATGAACGACCAGATTGGCTACAACTTGATGTAGAATACACTCTTCAATTAGTCAATTAATTTATATTAGGAAAAATAAATATGTTCAAAAATGACTATTTCATGATGCATTTAGGCTTATAATAATCTCACCGTTTATGCCCATAAACGAGAGCATTCCATGCAGACGTCCCCAGAGGGTCAATATGAATACCAGTTCCAGATCTGGAGGGACCCATCACAAACCATCGATATGGAGGCCTTCTGTTCTCTCCAGCCAAATGGAACAGATCGTCCCGAAAGTAAAGGGGAATGTCATAATCTTCAAGAAGCTTGCAACGCCTGCTGTCCTGTAAAAAGGTGAATAAAACACACGTTCATAGGCATTCTCATTTTTCATAAACAAGCCATAGAATACGAAGGCTTGACTGATTTAATTCACAATCATTCTTAACACTTAATACTTCAGCAGAAGTGTAAGATAGGACAATTTAGGAAAAAGAAAAAAATTAGGAACAACAAACTTGGATTCGAAAGAAGATGGAATTTGAATGAGAAATCTATGGCCGGGATGGTCATTTGAAAATGTGGCATCCCATTCCCCTATTGAGGTGTGAATTAGGATTTTTTGTGTTTTTCAAACTTACCTCTCAATCTATGTTGGAAAAACTCAGGTAGCAGGAGTGTAAAGATTACTTTGGATTTGAATTTTCCTGTTATTTGTGTTGTAAGTAAGATAATCGGTATTTTGGCTAGACACTCTAGTGAACGGTTCTGACATAAAAATCTCCAAGACTGTTAGAACAGAATCTATTGAAAGTTAATCCATAGCTCCCTTGTTTTCAAAATATTTTGAGCCTAAAGTAAAAAAACACGGATTATTTTGAACACCAATAATTTGTAAATGAACCAACATAACTGTTTTGACTGTAATCTATAGCTATAATCTATAACCTACAGAAAGGAGTTTGATATTTTTCTCCAGGATACGATCATACGGAATCCTGAACCGATCAAAAACTGGTATCTAAGTTTAACAACGTCGAATTTTTCTCCTGATCATTTATAATTTTTCAAAAAAGGAAAAATGTAATCCTACAACCAGCCTGAGGATGTGCTTGACATTTCCCAAAATTTCACTGCAATTGAATCAACGGTTTAGGAGATTGATGGAGGATCAATGGTTCAATGCCGAATTATAAACACATTAAAAAAAAATTTTCATGGTGGACTACCCTCATCACTCAGGGGTACAAACCAGTGGTGTGCATAGATCACACAGTACTTCCATGTTTGAGTCGGTAACTGGTATAACCAATTAAAAATCGAGAAAATCGTACGAAGGCCGAAACGTATGACCCTAGCGGTAAAGATCAGGCGTCATTCACTCGCCATTACAAATATTAATACCTCTAGCGTCGAACGTATTGATTTTTGCACCCTGTAAAAAGCTCAACAGCGATAAACGGCGTAGGGCGGAAGTACGGTATGTGATCAAAACAAAACAAACATGATCGTTGTTGGTCACATTTAAAGCAGAGACCCGAAAGTTACAAGAGCGCTAGAATGAAATAACTGAATCGCGTTTAACGAGGAAGTACTGCACGTGACCCCGATAATAAAAATCAAGCAAAATTCAACTGTCGTAAAGAAAAATTCAAAGTCTAAAGTATATTCACTCTTGTGGTCTATAAAAATCTCTAATGCAAAAAACGGCATACGGCGGAAGTACTGTGTGTTATCCAAACTATACAAAACAAGTTCTGTGAACGTGGTCAGAGTTGGTCAAATATATAGCAAAGAGCCCCAAAAAGTACAGTAACTGAAAATGCGTTTTGGAGGAAGTACTGCAGGTGACCCCAATAATAAAAAACGAGCAATATTCAGCTGTCATATAGAAAATTTAAAGTCTAATGTATATTCACTCTTGCGGTCTATTAAAATCTCAAAAGTTAAAAAAAGGCATAATGCGGAAGTACTGTGTGTTATCCAAACTATGCAAAACAAGTTTTGTGAACGAGGTCAAAGTTGGTCATATTTAAAGCAAAGAAACCCAAAAAATACAAATTAAACAACTGAAAATGCGTTTTACGAGGAGGTACTGCATGTGACCCCAATAATAAAAATCAAGCGATATTCAACTGTCATATAGAAAAATTTTAAGTCCTCCAGCGTTCAAATATACTCATTTTTGTGGTCTATAAAAATCAAAATGTAGCAAATGTGCAAATAACGCGGATGTACTGCATGTGACCCATTTGATAAAAATCAGGCATCATTCAATCGCCAACCCCAACATTTTAAGACCTCAAACATTCAAATACATTGAGTTTTGCGGCCTGTAAAAATCAAAATACAAAACATGCACTTGTGAAATCGTGAAAAACGCTCATAACGTGGAGGCATTGTATGTGACCCACTATACAAAAAATCTAGTGTTTTCTGCTTGTCATAACCGACATTTCAAGCCCTCAAACGTAGAAAAAGATTGACTCTCATAGCCTGTAAAAATCGAAACAGAAAAAACTTTGAACGCTTATATCTCGGAAGTACTGTGTGTAATTCAAAATCCGGAAAAACCTAATTTTGCACAATCACTGGGAAAACATTCCCTTAAAATTTCATAGGGTTTCATCCATTTTTCAGGGAGATATGGCGATTTATGTCAGTTTGTGACCACAGACGGACGGACAGACGGACACACAGACACACAGACACACAGACACACAGACACACAGACACACAGACACTTGTTCAGAAAGTGTTTCTGAGTATACTACTATGAAAATTTCTTCCCATCAGGACCTCGGTTCCGAATTCGACTTTTCAGACGATCTCAATACTTCCATTTACTACGTAAACATGGAAGTAATACTACGTAAACATGGAAGTAAAAAGAGTTTACATCCAATCTTCAGACATACTGAACATACACCCGAAATTTCATGAGAACCAATCAAGGCGTTTCAGAGGAGTTTTGTTACAAACACAGTGATATGTTGATTGTCCCATTTCCGCTAAAGAAAACATTGATTTCATTCAAACATAATCGACACGCATGTATTACCTCTCCAAATCCACTGTCGAAAATATACAACGGGCTATCATCTTTAGTAGTGAGCAAGTAATCAACAAAATACTTCATCTTCATTTTCACACTGTATCCATGGTTATCTTCTCCGCATTTGAATTTCTGGTTTCTATATTTCTTCCGCAGGCGCTGCAAAGTGAAACATTAGGCCATTTAAATAATACTAAAGCTCCTCACCATTTTCTGAAACAGTCCTTCTTTTTCAGAATCGGTTTCAGTATGTGTTTATTTTGCAAACATTTTAATCAGGAGGTGGGAAACATTTTATGTCTAATAACAATTAATAATTGTCGAATAACAGGATTCAAATAGGCAAACTCAGAGCGCGTTGAGGTAAAAAAAGTATAAAATATGACCTACAATATAACTGCCACTTACATGCAATGTCCACTTCTGCCGAGCACTCCAGTTCTTCTGAACTCCTAATATAACTACAGGTTTGTATAGTTTTTCGTACAGTTCGATGAATTGCTCTCTAGACACATCATTGATATCAATTCGCTCCATCACATCATTAACTTTCAGAAATGAGTCAAAATTACTACAGAAACCCAGTGAAGTCCAAGCGTAACTATCATGAAGCTCTGAAACAGTATTCATTGAGTTGAAGAGTGACAGAGAAAATAATTAGAGAAATTGTTCAAATATGAGCCAATGATTACAGTAAAATCAGAATACAATCCTAACTGAGAGGTAGGCATCAACACATAGTAAAGAATAATAATTTGATAAAATTAAAATATTTAAAGAAATTAATTAGCATTACACCAAGATTTTTTGCTACAAAGGCCTGACATGGCCATGGCTTTTTTTTTTCTTTTGAAAAATTGAAAGGTTTTTTTCTTTTGAAAAATTGAAAGGTTTTTCTTTTGAAAAATTGAAAGGTTTTTTTCTTTTGAAAAATTGAAAGGTTTTTTCTTTTGAAAAATTGAAAGGTTTTTTTCTTCTAAAAGACTGAAAAGGATGAACTGTAAGAGAGGGTGGCAAAATTTTTATCACAGAATATTCAGGGAGACTATGGGCGCTTTAGGCCACTCAGCTCATACAGTCAACATCATCATAAAAGAAAGCATGATCAATACGAGATATTTTTGAAATACCTATATTAGTCCAACGGTAATCTATATTTAAGAACCATAATATGCACGGTCGCCACAATCGATTCAACCGAACTTACAGATCCTATAATTTAAACCGTGAATATCCTCTGAACGCAATCCCTTCAGATCCGAGCCACAAAGCAAGACAAAAACCATTTTCGATCTTCTTCATAAAATTGTTGATTGACATTGTCAAAAATTATTCCATTAAATATTTCAGAACCTCATCTGCCATCTAGATTCTTAGTAAGTCAAATAGTATCACTCACCGGGTCTAGCTCGCTTTTTGACTTCCTTGATACGTTTCCTTGCTCTAGTAGATAGCTCTTCTTCCAGGTCATGGTCATCTAGACAGGACCAAAACAGATGTAATATTTTTGGGAAACGACCAGCAAATGGAAATCCTCTAAACACATTCTGAAAGAATTTTAATCCCGACAAAAACAATAGGAATTGTCGGGCACCATTGTCTTGAAAAAAATAAGGTGTTTTTAGTGAAGCAAGGCAGGATGAGTGGCAAAATCAAATATCGTTATATACGATAAGCATTTTGGAAGAAATGAGCCCAAGAATTGAATTGGCCCCATATGTTGGAAACGATTCTGCAACCCATCAGCGGTGGAGGTAATAATTAGGCAGAAAAACAAGAACGGTAAAAAAAAAATTACAACAAATTCAAAACACATTACTTACCAACGGTGCAGTTACTGTACTTGGATGGATTGATGTACCTCTTCGTACAGGCCCTTTCTCCCATCACGGCAACTTCCGTCATTTCAAGTGTTTCTGGACGTTTTTCCAATACGCCAGATACACGACGTCCTTGATGCCAAGTACGACACGCAAAAAGGGCTACACCCTAAGAACGAAAATGATCACTCAATTAGTGACACACAATTTCTGCAATTGATAAAGAATGAGACTAAATTTCAACATGAATCAAGAGCCGTCGAATAGGATACGGTATGAACGATCTTCTACATAAAGCTCATTTCGAAATCGTTCCCCTCTATAATGTAAAGCTTATCGAGCGGCTACGGCTAGCTTTCAGAAACACAGTATTACCTACTTGATTACGAGGCGAACGACGAAGTACTAGCCGGCGAAGTGTTTTACGAGCTTCTTAGGAAATGATAGAACAGGTCTATTAGCTACTACCCGGAAAACTGAATAAAAATTTCGCCAAAAAGCGGGATAAAATATCGTTCGAAGATCCGTACAAAATCGTCGAAGCGAGAGCCGAAACCGAATTAGCGTACCGTTCGTCAGCTTTAGATAAAATTAGATATAAATTGGACAAAATGAAATCTCGAAGCGACTGAGCGAGCGATTGACTTGATTAATTCGATAGGTAAACACGCGAAAAGTTCATAAAATGCAGTTGAGAATGAGAACACGAATTCAATGCGGATTGCTCGAAGATAACCTGTAGGACTGGAATGGCAACGGATGTGGATATCGATAGTATTGGAACATCGATTATTAGTTTCGATATATCGTACTTTCACTGTCGATATCTTCGTCTCGATAGTACACTCGCATCGATGTTTTATTAAGATACATCTTAATAAATAAATAAAAGAATGACATGTCATTCTTTCCTAATCAAGACTAGACACAAACTTGAGACCACCAGAGACTATATTTAAACACAACTCAAAAAAGGTTTTTTTCCTTCTCGAAAAGAATTAGAATAACTTGTTGAATAAAACACAATCATGTTCAACATACGACGAAATGAAACGAAAACCAGCTAAAGCCCAAAATATGTAAAATTTTCAATGTAACAATGACAATATTTTTACCCTAGTTTTATTGGAATTGTAGGCGATCAGCAACCACACTATATCCAGTTAGATGTAGTTGATTGGGACAACGTCTCGATCGCTTTCAACCGCCCCTAATCATGCCTAGGTAAAAAATAAATAGACGATTTGTTAAGAAAAAAAGAAGTTAACTAATGCAAAAGGAAAATTCAATTTGCTATAAAATAATTGTTTATTTTTAACTAGTTTTTATTAAATTACATTATTATGTGAGGAAGAAAAAGTTTTCTATTTCCTTTTTTACAATCGTATCAAGTTTCAATTTTGTAAAATTTTGTAAATTTTAATGTAGTGAAAATTCATTTTCTCAGGTGCATAGCTGAAATCGTTGATGTGGACTATCGATATTTTCATCCGATTCTACCGATGCTTTCGTTCGATGATATTTCGATATTCCATATTGCCATCCGATGTCACAGGTAACTGTCGGACTCTTTTATCACTAGATAACTGAAAAGGCCGCAAACCGCATGGATATGCCGCCCCAACAACGCCAATTTTATTTTCATCGTAGAAATAAAATTCTAAGAAACAGAAATACCTGACCATATTAAACGACTAAGACTTTGGGCTCTACATTTTCCTTTAATTTGGCTCCTAAAAATTGCGAACCAACGTTTTTCACCGTTTTCCAGTTGATGCTAACGTGCTAGGGTCAGCATACGGGAAAACTCGAGAAATTTACATGTGCACATTAAAGTTGGTAGGCTACAGTTGTTGAATAAACGAGATCGTTGATTTTAATACAATATAATAAGAGTTCTATATCTCGAATCAACCACAATTGGCGGTCCTAGTCATCCTACTGATTTTATGGAGATAAACCTTGCTAATATTGGATCTTTTTTATGGCCCGGATGACCTACCAATAGAAAAATTCACGATATTATAATACTCCACGACATATTATATTTAGGAATCACAATTACAAAATAAACCATCTTCTATTTTTATAAAATCGTCATGGGAAGGAAAGTTGATTGTAGGTAACATCTGAACCTGATATCCCTGAACATTGCATCATAAAAGGTCAAATAATACCCCTTTCAACTCCATTAAAAAACCTGAAATTCACTCATTGGATCGTAACTACAACTAGTACGAATAAAAAAAAAAAAAAAAAAAAAATGTGGTGAAAATATCATGAATTTAGCTTTTATTTGTAGTTTCGTCAGAAAAGTGTTGACGACGCACGACGGATGGTCAGAAATGTTTTTAATTGGATATTTGGATTCTACAGACAACCTTTGAAACAAAAAATCCAATTTTGAGTGGAGGTTAGAAAATTTTTCTTCGAGAGCGATTACAACGGTTTATTATCGAATGATAAACCAAAAATCAAAATTAGAACATAATGTAATAGTTAAAAACGCTTTTAACGCGGAAGTACGGCGAGTGAGCCAATAGATAAATACCAAGCGTCATCTGCTCGTCATAACAAACATTTTACCTAACACCCTGAACGTTGAAAAATGAAAAAAAAATTGCTTGTAAAGTCGAAATAGAATTAACTTAGAATGGTTATATCTCAATCGCACAGTGTGTAATCCAAAATTCAATAAAGCTCATTTTTCACATTCACTGAGAGAACATTTTCTGAAAATTTCATCGATTTACATTCATTTTACGTGGAGATATATTAAATTTTCGACCACAGACAGACGGACAGACACTTGGTGAGGTAGTGATTCTGGGAATAGTATCTACAAATGAAAATTGCTTCCAACTCCGTCTAAATTCGATTTTTCATACGATCGCAATACTTCCACTAAACATAGAGGTAAAATCGATTTTCCGATGCTGTCAATCTCTTCGTACCAAGTTTCTGTCGAAATCGTGTTGACTGTTGATGCATTCACCGGTCATCATTTGGACAGTTCACAGTACAGCAGGCGCAAATCGCAAAACCTTGCGATTGCGGTTGTCTCCAATCAAGTCTTTTGGTAGCTCGTCGACGAGTGATATAAATGTTCATAATTGTCTTTCCTTCTTAACAAAATTATGGTTCGTAAAGAGCACAAGGCCAACCAATTTTTGGCGGATGCCGTTACCGATGCAGATAGGTAAGCGTGTGAAATAATATTTATTCTGATTGCGTAATAGATATAATGATGGGGTTTTACCATGATGTGGTTTATTATTAGTAAAAACGCTGCAAATGATTGTACAGTGGTTTATTATTATTTCGCTTCAATATTGATTTAGGAAGGCTAAATCAATTTGTCATTTTAAATATTACGAACATTTGTGAGGTTCCCACCGAAAAACAGATTGGTAACCATAGGGGGAAAATCCGTAGCAACTATTGTAATTTTAATCATTTTTATTTTTCTTAATTTCCTAATTAAAAACTGATTTTTTTTTTGCCAAACGCTACAACTGGAGAGAGTGTTGGACGACCATTCCAATAAGTGTAGACGATTTTTATTGCTTGAAGAACTCTCGAGTTATACCCTCATGTCAAATTTCTGAAAATCTCCCAAATTCGGCACAAAAGCTGTGATAACTCGAGAACCAATAAAGCTATCGACCCGGCGATGGTCTCATTCGATTCAGCGTCCAAAAATCTATATAATTTGATACCACGTACACATTTTTCTGAAAAACCCTGGAAAATATGAATTTTCTCCCCCTCAAACCCCCCCAAAAATACCCTTAAAATTGAGCTAGCAAGTTGGTTCAAGAATTGGGCCGTCGTAGGACCGAGATTGATTTTTGGTGAAGATTTCAAGAATTTAGCTATTAGGTATGGTTTGGCCGGAAAACTGCTAACGGCGTACGGCGGACAGACATAATTTTTTTTATTGGATATTCGGATTCTACATGCCTTGAAACGTTAAACATCAAATTTTGAGGGGGGTTATAAAATTTTTCTTCTCTTGGGCGATTACAATGGTTTATTATTGAATAATAAACCAAAAGAAAAACTTCGCCAACCTCCCCTCTCAAAATTTGATATTTTACGTTTCAAGGTGGCAGAATCCGGACGTCCGATGAAGAAAATTCTGTCCGCACGCCGTCAACACTTCTCACAAAACTATAAAAGCTAAATTCTTGAAATTTTCACCGTAAATCAATTCTTTAACCAAATCGCTACCTTAATTTGCGCTACCTTAATCTTTGGGGGTTTTTGAAGGGGAGAAAATTCGTATTTTTCAACGTTTGTCTGAAAAAAAGTTTATATGGTATCAATTTGTAGAGAAAGAGACCAACGCGGTCTTGATAGTTCTCGAGTTATCGCAGCTTTCGTGTAAAATTTGAAAGATTCTCAGAAATTAGGTACCTACTCGAGCAATCTTGGATTGGAGCTATAAATATCCTTCTATATTCGTTGTACTGCTTGTCAAACTCTTCAGCTTTACCGTTACTTAATTTTTTTTTAATTATTGCTGATTTCAAAATCTAGAATAATAAAAATGATTAAAATCATCATAATTGCCTCGGAGTTTTCCCTAATAGTTACCAATCACTTATTTGGTGGGAACGTTCTCAAATATTCGGAATAAATAATATTCGGATCACAAATGGATGGTCTTACATCATTTTTGACGCAAAGGAATGATAAACCACTGTACAATAATTTGCAGCGTTTTTCCTATCCTGTTTTTCTGATGCGGTGATTGTATAGCCCAGATTGCTCATCCGAATAAGATTTATTTGCGTCGAATAGTGAGCTCAAGTCATAGATAAAGATTTGCTAGATTTTTTTCAACTTCATCGCGTTTGACTATAAATGTTATCGTTTGTTATCCAAATATAAATTTTTTTTAAAGGAGTAGAAAAGTAGGTATATGTATATTTAAAAAAAAGAACCATCTTCCTTTTATTATTTCTAGCTGTATTTTTCGTATCCTTAGCTAAGTTACTATCCTTAGCTTTAGCTTTTCGATTAATTAGTGGCCCTGTAAAGAGCCATTGAAGTACAGTGTGGAGTCACCTTACAGTAGGTACTGAAAACAAAATGACGAGGCTAGCTCCTGTCCGTAGTTAGCAGCAGCGCCTCGTGCCGTGCTCATCGCAATGATCTTGATCTATTTTCAACACTAGCATTACTGTTCTCATTTTCAGAGATCTCGGAGATGAAGCTGCTTATAGTAGTAATTTAGCTGCAGACGTTGGCGGAAATGTGGTAAGTGTACCTATAGGATTTTATTATCAAGTTTTATAGGTACTGAGTTTTGCCAATTGAGATAAAGAAAAATAAAGTGAAATGATAACTGGCATTTCCTTGAGCAGACTCATTTCTAATTACTGGTGGATTCCACCTGTGCTTGTGTACTAACCGGACAAGTTGAAATGTGTTGCCCTGCAAAGGTTTGCCAAATGGCAAATTTTTATCATAGCTGTTCAAAGCAGAAGTATCTTTTTCTAGTGAATAGTCGAACGTGAATGCATTGGACAATGAAACCAGTTGCAGTTGTGATGTCATTTGTTTCAAGAAATATAGAATGCACAATCGAATGAGACTATGACGGCAGATGGTTTTTATGGTTCTTGGGTTATCGCAGCTTTTGTGTGGTATATTTGAGGTTTTGAGAACTTAGGCATGAGGGCATAATTTGAAATTTTGTGGAGCTATAAAAATTGTTACGTACTAATCGGAATGCTCATCAAAGATTCTACTATGCTGAATAAACCACTACAATCATTTGCAGCGTTGTTTGTTTAAATATTTATTTATTTGTCAACTTGTGGCTGACCCTAGACACAATGCAGAATTATGAGGATCCTAAGTCTTATTCCTAGAAGTTCGCTTAAAACATTTTTCACTGGTAGTTAATCATTGTTTTTCTTTTTAGGAGAACAGTATCAACGGCTCGGAAATTTTGGTGTCTTCTGATGCTTCAACTTCAGAAGGGACTCAGAATTCACTTACGAAATCGACGGATTGGACTCCCACTTCACCTGCCCCAATGCTGATTCCAACTGCTGCTCAATCCTCGCTCGAAGAGTTTGTTGGAGATTTTGAGTATGGATATTGGAGGTGAGCTGACTGTTTATTCCATCACTGCTTCATGTTGCTAGTTTTTCAGTCACTCACTTGGCAGAATTTTTTTATTCATTACAAACTTTTTTGTGAGGGCAGACTAGTAATTAGTGAAAGGTGCCTGGAACTAAAGAAGTATTTGCGATAATGTGAGTTTGTCGGGCTTTTTCCTATATAAAAAGAGGTTCTTGGCACTTGGAATATAGGATTGTAGAAGTAGGGACTTGCAGCTGCAAGGAAGAGACATTTAATTGTATGAAATTTATTATTTAGGAAATTGATAACGTCAAGTGTCGCGCATTAATACTGATGGCAACTGTGATAAATAGTATTGATACTTACAAATGCGGACTATGAATTAGTTCCAGGGACGGAACTTCCGATCAACGGGATTTCAACGATGATGAAGTACCACAAGAAGTTGTTGTCAATGTAAGTTTTTACCAATTTATTGACCATATAAATTTCAAATCGCTACAGTGAAACAGCTGCATGTGGGGGACGGATGGCGTTAATTTATTTCTGTGCTAATAGGATTATCATGGACTATATCATTACTATAGGACTATCTATATCAGGATATCTATCTCAGGAATATCTACATCAAGATACTATCTATATCGGGACTATATCATTGGATTATCATGGACTATAGTAGGGTTGCCATTCGTCCCGATAAATCGTACAAGTCCTGATTTTTGTTGTGTCTCTGGAAAGTTTGTCTGAAAGATTTTCAGACGATCATATTTACTACTTAAATATGGAAATAAAAACCATAGGGGGAAATCCATTTTTTCTCTCTCTTTCGACAGGAGTGAAATTTTATTCGGCAAGCACCTACATATTATTTGATAATCTTTACCGTAGGTCAGTTTGACTCACTCATGTCTCCATAATAAGTGTGCAATAATGGGTTTCTTGAGCCCGTTCATATTCGTCACTCGTTTATGCCAATAAATTTTGTGTTTTCAACTTAGAAATATTATTTATTGCAATTGTTGAACTTTTAAGAGCAAGATGAATATCCGCCGTGAAAACCCTAATCTTCCTGAAGCTTCGAATCCGCTTGCTGATTCGCCGCATACATCTCAAACTCTCAAAATAGGGACTCCCCGGTTGGTTTCAGCAGATGGATCCTCATCATTTCAAGAGCTTATTGGAAAGTTCGACTTTCCACCGTGGAGGTAAGATCTTAGGCTTTTGTTACTCAGTGGGACTTGGTACTAAGGTTCCGGGGGGGATTCGTATTTACGTTTTTGAAACATTGGTGTGTTGCACGAGTATCAAAATCCATAGATTTTTGAACCCTGAATCGAATGAGAACATAATGGGGTTGATAATTTTTTAGTTATCCCAGCTATCATAATGGAAACAAAGGAATAATAACCCACTGTACTATCATTTGCAGCGTTTCTATTTCATTATGTAGCACTACTTGTCTTTTTCTGTCAATAGAGATGTAACCACCAACCGTCCGCAGTCTGGTGATGAGGACACTTCACAAGAAGTTGTAAGTATATTTAGAATGAGATTCTGTAATTTTATCCTTTATTAAAAAAGAGAAAATACTTGTCACATAATTATTTATTTATTTGTTGGTTATTACCAGATACACTTAAGGCCAGTTTCTTGAACCACTATCAGCTTAGACAACGGTGTTAGGTGACAACATTTTGGAAATTGCGTTTCTTAAACCTCTGTTAGCGATTGAGCACTTTGACAAGGCTGCTTATTTATTCATTGGTAAATATTTTTGTACAACAAGCTAGCATTGTTGCATTCTCAGGAGAACAATTGATATCCATGGTCGCCTCCAATAACCTAAAGATGGTTGGACTTATGATGATGCACTCAAGCAATAGATAAATTTATTTCGTGACGAAAAAATTTCTAGAAGCCAAGACCGTGCCATCGGTTTAAAAATTCCCGAATGTTTGTTCTAACTTGTTCTGTTAAAACTAGGCAAAACAGTTTGAATTTTATCGTAAGTACGATAATATGATATTAAGACCGTTGCTAGCAAATTGAGGTGCTATCACGGTTCATGGAAGGCTTTCCATGTAACCGGTGTCAACTAGCTTAGGTCGGCTAACAGCTTGATTTGCAATGATTCGGGAAACCTGTATCAGATATAATCTATGTGTATCTAGGTTTTTATAAAATAAATTTGGTCATATTTTGGTGGTGATTTTGTGCTTTCTCAGAGTAACGATGGAAATCATGGGGAAATTTTGGGCCTACCGGAGCCATCCGTCCTTGAGGGAATTAATAATGCGGGCCCTCCAGTACAAAATCCAAGCTCTACAACTTCGAGACTGCTTCCGACGGGAACTCATCCGCCACTCCAGGAGTTTGCGGGTGACTTTGGATTTGACATTTGCCTTGATTCGTTGAAGAAGGCTAGCGCCTCAAATTCGTGGATTGTAAGTTGTTCATTCACTTAAAACCGTATACTCCCGAATTTCTCTTGGAATATTTCGTCCAGTCCATTTCAGTCGATCAGTTCCTTCCTCCATCTTCTTCATCTTTTTTTTTCTCTTTCTGCAGTTCTCGGCTTTCCTGAAGCAAGTTTTCATAAAAATGAATAGTGTGCTTAATATTCGTTTTAAACTCAATAAACCCCTGCATGACAACCAGTATTTCATCCGAGCTTTGTTGGTCTACCAAAACAATGACCATCTCAGTCAACCAGTAAGCCGTTGCTCCTTCCATTGGATTGAAGATGATCCTGGCCGAATGGGTAATATGACATTTTTTATGATGACTTGTTAAATACTACCTGACTCACAAATGAAAGTGGTGTGTACATTTTGTTGGTGAGTTTTAGTTGAATTTTTAATGAAAAAATGAAGTGATGTTTTGATGACTTTTGTTGACAATTATTTTTATACTCACTACGTTTGCTCAATTTTTTCTATAGATAACTTTTTGATTTGTTCCTTTTCAAATATTATTCTTGAATCTAAACAGCTCATAGGCCATATCATCACTGCCGCTGCAGCAATTACCACTTGGCTGGGCACGTCATGCGTTGTCAGATGAGGGAAGCAATTTATCAGTATGATCCCCGAAGTGAGCGCCACAGTGTGCTGTTCCCCATTCTGAATACTGACCCTGGCACCGATCACATCTCTGCCCACTATTACTTCTCGTGCAAAACCAGCTGCTCCGGTGGCATGCAAAGGAGGACGGTTCAAATAATTTTCACGCTTGAAGATCAATCGTGAGCGAAATTTTGTTTTTAATTTCCAAATTTTTTCTGTAATTGAGAACCGCAATATAAAATTTCTCTGTATGTTCATTCGTATCCTCAAGGTTTTGATACACAGCAAACACTCTCCTCTCCTGTACCTAAGTCAGATCATTTCAAGTTTCTTATTTTTGAAAAATAAGTATTTCTTCTGTAAAGTTGTGAACATTTTTTATTCCAGTTGTCGAGTTTACGGGCGTCAGGTTTTGCCTGTAAAAATCTGTACATGCCCTAAGCGTGATAAAGACCGCCGTGACATGGATTTCATGATCACCGAGTCCCAGAAGCCGGCTGAAGAAGCACAGCCTCGTAAACGCTCTAGGCCGAATAGTTGTAATGAGATGTCGGAGAACTTCCAATTCGATGGGGTCGGTGCTGCAAATAAGGATTCAAACCCTATGGATCTTTTTAATATAACGGTATGTTGATGAACATAAAATTATCTTCCGATTTTATTGCATGTGCCTTAGTCAAATCATTGATGTCTCAGAAGTAGCCCACACATGCTTAGTTTGTTTGAGCAGTTTCGATGTGCACAGAACCTGCACGATAATCTAGACAGAATGTGTGTAGGCTACTTTCCAGAACTTTCCTAGGAGATACAATGAAGAAAATCCGTTGGAAAAGCAAAATTTGCCTAACTTTCAATACTTCAAGTTATTTCAATCACCTATGGTGCCTATAATGTCTACATTTTGTTTTCCCGCTGTATGCTCAAAAGTTGGCTCAAGTACCAGCTATCCAAAGGTCTAGTCAAAACTAATTTACAGTCAAATTTAGGAAAGAAATGAATCGTGAAACCTGGCCAAGCCGTATGAATTAATACTCAACAGATTTAAACTCGGGGATTTGAATTATATATTCAAAAAAAGGTGATGAAGTTATACAGGCTGGAGGATAATAAATTGAAAAGAAGGTTAAATATATTTCCAGCGCTTCGAAAATAAATAATTGGAAGAAAAGAAAATATTTGTGAAAACAACGAGTGACAGAATGTTCTGCAGACGGTGCGAGACATTGACCAATCGAGCTAAAATAATAATGTAAATCTCAAATAACGTAAATAAACAGTTGTTGACAGAATGAAGGTTGTAATGGATGAACTGGTTGGTCAGCCATCTATACTCATCCTGGTGTGGCCCTTCTTATTAAACTAAGTCTACTGACTTCCACATTGAGCATATGGCCATTTGTCCATTCTACCCAACATTTTTATCTGTCTCCAATGAAAACTGTTTCACAACCATGATTCTTGAATTTTGATTGTTTTTGGGACGATAACATTAATTTGAATTAGATTTTAAACCTTGGTCAGCCGCCTACGCTCTCCAAATGTAATTTTTTTCAGAACCAGAGCCTCGAAAGTGTAGTAATGGAACTGTCTGAGTTTCAACAAAAAGAACTTGAAGCTGCAACCGCAATGCTTGCTAATCTACGTCGTCGCCACCAGGAAATAGTGGACATTATCAAGGCGAGATTTCGCACATAAGCTTCTTCCGACGTTTCGTTTTGTCTCAACGTTTGCATTTGAAGAGAGGAAGGAGATTGTTCAAGGCTTGCCTTGAAGTTATCAAGTTCTATAATGTTCGTGCAAAGCTTGAGATAGGAGCGCAACAAAGTTTCACTTGCAGTGCCTAATTTTGCCTGCATTTTCAAAAGCTTTTCATGTATTCAGGTTTCAGCTTTATTTTATCGTAATATTAGTTATTTAAGTCGCTCCAGTTCGAGAACAAGCCTGTATATTAATTTATCGTTGGTGCCTTTATGAAGAGCAACGTAATTTCAAATTAAATCTTTCCTCGTGATACAGTTTCAAAAACTGGCAAAAATGTGTTATTTTCTCAGCCTAGCTGTCGCAAATTTTCTTGTATTTTGACTGAATAGATGGGTATTGATTTATTTTTACACTTCTGCAATGGTACTGAAGAGTTACATATTTGGCTAGTCAAAGAGCTGTGTTTTCTCCAGCAGAAGCGACGATAGTTTTATTTCTTTTCTATAGTTATTATTCGCCAAAGAATAATACACGACTGATTACTTTTACTCTGACAAAAACGTATTTATGGCACTGTAGAAAATATAATTATTAGTAGGTAATTGTTGGTAACTTGTCTAGGAGTGACGGAGAACTTTCCCTTTACTGGTAATTTCCTAATATATTACAAAGTCGGTAATTAATTTTTATGGTTAGATTACATATTAGAACGCTTGTTTCGCTCTCAAACCATGGAGGAAACAGTTATTTTCCAGTTATGTTTCATTACTCAAACAACCATACTCATCTGTTGAGGCACTGGTTTTATTTTTCTACTCATGTAATTCAGAAATCCTGAAAATTGATTGTGAATCATCTTGGGTTTTATCTGCTATGTAATTTTCAATTCGTTTCTACATTGGGTCTGATGCCCATAATAAAAAGTAATTTGGTGCTAAGTGAATTTATTTATTTATCAGGTGTTTTTCAAGTGATTTAAGAACTTGCGTGACAGGTACTCCCCTACGGTTCTTCTTGACTCTTGTTCATCTCACAGTCAAGTCGTCTTGGTAGGCACGTTCTCTAGTCACATTTATTTGCAAAATATCAATGCTGCAAAAAGTAACTTTGAAAATTATGATATGCAATCCTAGGAGGTCTCCCAGTGATCTCCTTTATTGTTCGACTGAGGTTTTCCTGGTGTGACAGCTCTTTGTGAAGGGAATAGCTCTCAATTACCACAAATACCCCAAAATCGCCTTACACCACGCACACACCAGTCGTTTCTAATTGTTACGAAATCTGGTTAATCCTATACTAAATCCAACCCATCTACACGAAACCTCCAGTACCTGGTTTATTTGGTGTTAAACGCTCTACCCATCCCAAGCAATTCCTTTGTTGCCGCACCTTGGAAACCTCATTGAATTAAAGAAATCACAGGGAAACCTCTGAAGCTTGACTATCAACAGTGAATATCCAACAAAAAAAATTATCTTCGTTTGGTTGTCGTCGCATTTATTGTAGTAGAGGGGTTGTGAGGGGGAGAAAACCAGGCGACTTATTCTCCAGATTTTTAATGGCTGGCCGAGCACTTTCGCCCATTTGGGCATCTTCAGGGCGACGTGGAACCATGAGGTCCACAGGCTGTGGACTTTCACTGACAAAACTGTAAAAGTTTAATTCTTGGAATTGTCACCAAAAATCAATCTTAGTTTGACAATAGCTCAATTATTTCACCGAGTCGCTACCCGTATTTTAAGGGTATTTTTGGGGGTTTTGAGGGGGAGAAAATATCATCCAACGTTTTTCAGACAAAGGATTTTTGGTATTTTTTTTATTTTGATTTTTGGACGCTGAATCGAATGAGACTATCGTGGGTCCGATTACTTTATCAGTAGGTACTCAAGTTATTGCAACTTTCCTGTACAATTTGCGAGATTTTTAGAAATTCGGCATGAAGGTATAACTCGAAAATTTATGGAACTATAAAAATACGTTCTTCGTTGTTGGGGTTGAGGGGGAGAAAACCACGGCGACCTGTTCTCCTGTTTTTTATTGTTGGCCTGCCAAGCACTTTCGCCCATTCGGGCATCATCAGGGCTTCGTAGCACCATTACAAGGTATCCACGACCAGGATATCCAGGTATCCGTGGTTTTCTCCCCCTCAACCCCAACAACGAAGAACGAAAAAAGCGACAAAGCTACAACATATAAAAATACGTTCTATACTCGTCGGAATGGCCGTCAAACACTTCAGCCGTACCGTCAGGCGAAGAATTTAGCTTCTAATTTGAAAAATTAAGAAAAATCGAAATGATTGAAATTACAATTGTTGCTACGGAGTTTTCCCGATCAGTTGTTAGGTGGAAAAATCATTATTGAAGCAAAGAAATAATAAACCGCTGTAAAATCTTTTGCGTTTTTATTTATTTTAATTCCTAATGACAAGTGAAGGGATTTAGACGAAACGAGGACGATAATTCATCCTAGGATAAAAAACGGAGCATGTTAATCGGACTATTCGTCGGATACTAGGTTCTGTCTCCAGACTTTGATGGCCACCCAACATGCTCTCCGCGGAGCCAAAGCGGTCAAATAACATAGTGAATACCTCAGATGTCCTTCGTTCGCCGATAGCTGTAATCTGTTCGATTTTATTTACCTTCGTGGAGCTTCGGCTGTTTAACATTTTCTAATAATGCCAACACTTCGGTTACGCCTTTTACCGATCTGGATGACAAGGAAGCATTTTAATATACATAAATCTTAATATGCTGTAGGTGTGTGTTCTAAATAGTTTTACCCTTAATTAGCAATCAATTATCTACAATGAAATGGGTGTAACGGAATATTTCAAAAAATGGAAGCGTCTCTTTGATTACGTGATATGGTAAGTGAACAGTTTACAGCAGCAAATTGCTTATATGTATATGACGGCCTGACAATGGAGGTAGAACTTATTTCCCAACGTTTTTCAAAATAAAAGGTGTATTTTGGTATCATTTTTTATAAATTTTTGGACGCTGAATCAAATGAGACCATCGATATTTTTATTTTTTCTCGAGTTATCGCAGTTTTCGTGTAGAATTTTCGAAATTTTCAGAAATTAAGCATGAGGGTATAACTAGAGAATTTTTTGAGCTGACGATACAGCTGGAGAGAGTGTTTGACTATTCCAATGAGTATAGAACGATTTTTATAGCTTGAAGAACTCTCGAGTTATACCCTCATGTCAAATTTCTGAATATCTCCCAAATTCGACACAAAAGCTGTGATAACTCGAGAACCAATAAAGCTATCGACCCGGCGATGGTCTCATTCGATTCAGCGTCGAAAAATCTATATAATTTGATACTACGTACACATTTTTCTGAAAAACCTTGGAAATATGAATTTTCTCCCCCTCAAAACCCCCCAAAAATACCCTTGAAATTGAGCTAGCAAGTTGGTTCAAGAATTGGGCCGTCCTAGGATCGAGATTGATTTTTGGTGAAAATGTCATGAATGTAGCTATTATAGTTGGGCCGGAAAACTGCATACGGCGGACAGACAGAATTTTGGTTTATTATAATAAACCATTGTAATAGCCCAAGAAGAAAAATTTTCTAACCCCCCCCTCAAAATTTGATGTTTTACGTTTCAAGGCATGTAGAATCCGAATATCCAATAAAAAAAATTCTGTGTCCGCCGTACGCCGTTAGCAGTTTTCCGGCCAAACTGTAAGAGCTAAAAATTTGAAATTTTCACCAAAAATCAATCTCGGTCCTACGACGGCCCAATTCGTGAACTAACTTGCAAGCTCAATTTTAAGGGTCTTTTTGGGGGGTTTTGAGGGGGAGAAAATTCATATTTTCCAAGGTTTTTCAGAAAAATATGTACGTGGTATCAAATTATATAGATTTTTGGACGCTGAATCGAATGAGACCATCGCGGGATCGATAGCTTTATTGATTCTCGAGTTATCGCAGCTTTTGTGTCGAATTTGGGAGATATTCATGAATTTGACATGAGGGTATAACTCGAGAGTTCTTGGAGCTATAAAAATCGTTCTATACTCATTGGAATGGTCGTCAAACACTCTCGAGTTGTAGGGTAAGGCAAAGAATTTAGCTTTTAATTAGGAAATGAAGAGAAATAAAATTGATTAATATTACAATAGCTACTACGGAGTTTTCACCTATAGTTACCATCCAGTTTTTCGGTGGGAACGTTCACAAATGTTTGAAATATTTAAAATGACAAATGGATAGTCTTCTTAAATCAATATTGAAGCGGAATAATAATAAACCACTGTACAATCATTTGCAGCGTTTTTTCTTTGCAAAGAACTTTAAAATTGAATTCCCATGAGAAACATTTTTTGATTTTGGAGCGAACCATCAAAAATTGAGATTTTATTTCCTGTTTTCTTCCCTCAAATTGTGATTTATCGAATTTCCCTTTATCAATTGATTTTTGATTTAAAAAAAATTTGGAATCCATTTTCTCTGATTAGGTGAATAATTACCATCATGATAGACAGTTGTTTCCCCCCGAATTTTCATTTAAGTGTTCTTGACTCCTCGGCTTTGCTGAATCATTAATGAATTATACTAAAATTGGCTGATGATTCCTATCCATTATTACTTGCAGGTACAGAAAATTTGTAATCACCCTACTCCTGGTTTTGGTCCTTCTGAAGTTTTGGTATGGATACGTATACGTGGTTGATCCAAGTCAAGTGGCCCGTGGTCCAGGTGACTATACTACCTTAATGATATAGTATTATATTTATAATTTATTTATTTATTTACCTATGCAGGTATTTATCAGTAATCTAAATTCCCAGAAGTGATGAAATTATTATCTGTGATCAGGAATTTTTGAGGTATTGAAAAACAACTTTTGTCTTTCTCTTTTCCCTCATCAGACAATTAATAATATTAAAAAATATATCTTTTGGCGTATTTTATTAAAATGAAGAATTCTAACTATTTGCATACGGTTGTTTCAGTGTCGATCCAGCGATGTATGGACGACAGACTGTTGCCATTCTACCACGAGGAAGAGGAAGGGAACGCCAAAATTTACTATGATGTGCCGACCACGGAAGGGCAAGAAAATGTAGGATTCCTGCCCATGGTAGGAAATGGACTGTTTGCTCTGACGATGACCCAATCCCCCAGTCTCTATCTGAAAAAGTCAAGAACGTTGTCTTTAAGCGTTGGCTGGTCACCGATCATACGATTGGCTCCCCAATATGGAAGTGATAGCAGCGAAGCGATGGTCACACATTTCATCACTGGTACAGTTCACGTGTACAACTGTTTTGCAAATGGCCTCCTCACGTCAACCTACATTTACGCTCATCGAAGTCGACCAAATGTATTCATTCAGGAAGTGCGAGTAGTCAACCCTACGGACGAAACTATACCTCTGAGTCTCATCGATCCTGTCACGGATGTTTGGCCATCTGCAAAGAAACGATCTGTGAGGTAATTAAATTGTTTTTCATGAATATTTCAACTTCCATATATTCCCAGATAGCAGGTTCATTATTTTCTTTGGGCAAACCAATATCCAAGTATACAGGCATTTATTAAGTGCATTGCTTACTGTACAAGTAGATCTGGGCCAAATAATCCAAGTTGATGACCGTGTGAACTCTCTGTCAGGGATTGATTGTCTCCTTCATTGTCTCATAACTCTCAAAACAACAGAAACTGACATTTTGTGGTAACTGGCAAGGAAATTACTTTGGTTGTTTACTCTTTGAGGCATGTAGCATAAATTATCTGGAGAAACTCTCCTGAGACAACACTATTTGTCCTTTTACAATTTTATTTGTTTTTTCAAAAAAGTGACTATCTCTTGCAACATTTATACACACATTGCCAAAAATTATGAGATTTGGATGTTTCCAAATCCAGGTTAAAACAAGTTCGGATACGTTTAGAATGGAAAAAATTGTGATTTTGTTATCTTTCAATATGGGCATTTTAATTAAACTAGAACCAGTTTCACCACCTCTTGTTAGCTCAACCTGAAAGTGGCCATTTAGGCTTTCTAGGATTTAGCAAAGGGGCTTGTGATTAGGAAAATAGTTTCAGCTGTACAGTAATCTTCAGCTAAAGCTGGAGAAACCACATTTGTTGCTAACTTCTAGTTCGTCTTAATTCCCAGCTAAGCCAAACCCAGATAAGCTAACTAAAGATGGTGAAACCAGTTCCGAGATGAGTTAGTAATTTTTTTATTCCACTTGTTTAAATGTCTTATCATTCCTCTAAATGGCCGAGGCCACTGATTTTTGCACAGGCTTCTCGATTTCAAAACAGAAAAAGGACATTACACTTTGATTTCTGGAGTAGTTCCTGACGTACACCGCCATGATGATCAGGAAGTCGTGCTGACAGTCTTGAGAAAATCTGTGCCCCATGTTGTGCAGGTGAGACCCGATTAAGTATGAAGTTTTTGGGAAATTCTTGTTTTTACTTTATTGATGAACTTTATGGAAAGCACACTACCCTTGTACCAAACGTGTCATTTCTCGATGGTATGTGCCAAGGTAGGGAGTTGCATATTGGTTTCAACAAACATATTACGGATTAATGTAAGGATAACGGATTAGGACACAACTTTAGAACACTGGGCGTTTTTCTTATACAGTGAATGTGATAAATTATTATGGGGTCCGGCTAGAGACTATTCACAAAATGGCAATGGTTCTAGGGAGTCGAGCACACCCGGCCTCATGAAGTTAACTAAGTCACTATTGGTTACAAGCCTCAATAAATAATTTTTGGATTACCACAATCATTTTCTAAGTTTGAATTTCATCAAAACCCCCAACTAATGATTTTCGGAAAGTGCAGTGGAGGTTTTTTGGGCATCATCAAATCAAATATGGTATTTCTTCGATTCAGTTTTAAGTAACGTTTGTTTTTTGTTACAGATCGAACCCCGAAAATCGCTTGTGGTGGAAATTCCATCCATTATCTGTACGGAAATTATTTCCCGCAACTCTTACAATGAAAAGAGAGGAAGTATCGAGGAAAGATGTATTGAGGTACATTTTCAAAATGTTAATTGAATCTGTAGAAGTTTGAGCTGGAATTTGTACTTTCTTTGTTGCATAACGGTATGAGTATGTATCCCTTCCTTCATCTTCAGTAACATTTTTATAATTTGAGCTAAATATCAACAATTATAAATTGTCCACAAAAACATAATTGAGACTATTCATTGATAGAAAACTATGATGTTACTGGTGAACTGTGATAGACATAATAATTCGAAACATCTCCATTGCTTTTGATGGATTTCATCTAAAGTTAACTTGTCCATTGCCATCCTTTCCCCAGCAATCCAAGAATTCGACGATGGCCAGTTTCAGCACTTTGAAACAAGAGCACACTACTGCTTGGTTCAGTCTTTGGGAAAGTGGGCTATCCATAAGCCATTCGAAAGCAAGCGGAGCGCTCAACGGCAATAAAATCAACGCCACTATCTACTACGTTCTGTCAAACGTGCTACTACATAACAACGCCTCTTGCTGCTTGCCGAACAGTACAAATGTTCTGCCAAGAAGGGCCGAATATTTGTCTGCTGCCGAAGGCTGTTACGGAGGCTATCACCATACATTGTGAGTTGGTCTGCGTACAATTTGAGTTTCTCTGTGAGGACTAGGGAATTTTCACTACACTGTGGTATCTAAAAACATTTATCTGCATTAAGGGTGAAGTGCAGCAGTAGAGGAACAGTAAACTAATGTACAAGCAACAAATGGGGTATTTGCATGATTAAAAAAGACAAAACCGATTGGTTGGGCTCTCTGAAATATGCAAATCACATCAAAATCAAGGAAAGGTAGTGTAAGCAGGAGTTCTAAAAGAAAACTTGGTGCAAATGGAACTAGTCCCAGAAAACAAGAGCTCGCCCGACGGGGGATGGTCGATTTTCATTTTCTAGTGTAGAAGTTCATTTTACAGTTTTTTTTTCATAGTTGATAATTCATAGAGGTTTTTCTGTGACGTAGAGACAGTTGCAGTGATTTTGTAACTTATAGGTGGAATCGTTCCCTAGAAAAAATTTAAGCTGACAGCTGTCAATAAATATAGCATTCATTAGCACTGGTGTTTATTTTAGAGGCTTGTTGAGTCGTGAATTTAATGAGAGTGTCAGCTTTTAACAATAACCGATAAAACAAAAAAGTCGATAATTTATTGTCAGTTCATTGCAGGTATAGTTAAATTTCTAATGCGGCGGCCTGTTAGCATTTCTCCCAACCATTGGCAGAGCATCATCTTCTACGTCAGTTTTAGAATACCATAGCGAGTGTGATGTCTTCCTGTCAAAAATTCTGAGGTTATTCAAATGACAGTGATGGAATATTGATGGTTCCAGAATGAAAATTAAAGTTCAGTTTTTCATGCCAGTATTCCCTATATGGTTATTCTGATTTCAGGCAAGCCAATAGTCTGTGGAGGGATTTGAAAACCTTCAAAGAGGTCAATGATGCTGTCTCTCTCTGGCTATTGACACTTGAAAAGCAGGTAAATAACTATTCCATGATTCATTGAATAATAAGAGGTAACAAACTAATGAGGTGAGAAGAAGATATAAGTAGGGTCTGGTAAAAATCCTAATCATCGACAGCTTCTCACTATATTCTCCATCTACATTCTAGACATTTTTTGTTCATATATTGTGGAAAAATCCTTAAACTATTCCAGGGCTGCCACAAACTAATTGTCACTGGTGCCTTTGGGGTCTTACAAGCTATGATCCTGAGTTTTGGAGGGTTTCGCTTCAGTTCGCAACATCTCGAGTTTAAAATCGATCCAAAATTCCTGCACAGAGACTACCTTTTCAGGTGAGTAGAAAAACACAGGTAACTATTGGTGTTCAATTTTTTATTTGTTTGCATCTACTTACCAGCAGCTACTGACTCGTTTGCATTATTTGTTACAGACGAATCCGATACAATGACCGAACTTGTATTAACGTGACGGTCACGCTACAAGATGACAATAAAGCCCAATTGGGCGTTGCCTTGGATAGAAGCGACAAACCTTACTACGCTTGTGATGGGGGCTGTATTGATGAACCTGTGCAATTGAAGTAAGAAATCTCAGCCTTACGATCCAGTGTTATTGTACCCCATTAGCAACTTCACCTTTGTTTCACTGTTTTAACTAATCTTCCTTGAAAATGTTGTAGATCGACCCCGGTATACTTTCCTGTTAAGGTGACTGACCCTATCACATCCATCCTGTACATTACTTCTGATCGAAGCCACATGGAATTGATCAAAGATACGCTTCATGTGCTCAAAATTGCAGAAGGTGAGCAAAAAAATTATTCCAGTCATAATTGAACCCTCAGCCGAGGAGCCCTTTCTCCCTGTAACGAAACGAAAACGTAGAACTAAGAAACCGGGAAATTTATATTTTTTAGTCTCCCTTACTATGTAATATTACACAAGGGAAAAATTGTTGAGTCTAACTTGTACTAAAATGATATTTTCTGACAAAACTATAAAAGCTAAATTCTTGAAATTTTCACCAAAAATCCATCTTGGTCTGACAATGGCTCAATTCTTCAACCAAATCCCTACCTCAATTTTAAGGGTATTGTTGTGGGAGGAAATTCGTATTTTCCAACGTTTTCCAGATAAAGGTGTATTTGGTATCAATTTCTATAGATTTTTTGGACGCTGAATCAAATGGCACCATCGCGGGGTAGATAGCTTAATTGGTTCTCGAGTTATCGCTGCTTTTCTGTTGAATTTGGGAGATTTTCAAAAATTTGGCAGCTCTTCAGGCTCTCTCTTCAGCTGTACTGTAACGCGAAAAATTCAGCTTTTAATTTGGAAATTAAGAAAAATAAAAAAGATAAAAATTACAATAGTTGCTATGGAGTTTTTTCCCCCTATAATTACCCATCTGTTTTTTCGGTGGGATAATTATTTGGGAGATTATTTGGAATAATTACTACCACAAATGGATGATCTGCTTGCAATATTATTGAAGCACAAAGGAATAATAAACCACTGTACAATCATTTGCAGCTTTTTTTTTTTTTTTGATAGCTGATGAACAACTATGTAAGTTTTAATGTTTTTGTTTCAGCTCCGGCTTACGATCACCATGTGATCGCGCTTCACAAACACGGACACCACCTCGGCGGATTGCCAGTCCTGTTTTGGGCCTCGATATGTTTCCTCATTATAGTATTTCATTTGTTTCTGTTCAAATTAATCTTTAATGAGTACTGTGATAAACAAGATAGGTATAAGGTGAGGCATAACAAGATGTCCCTTTAAAAGCAGGCATTTCTCTGCTGCTGTGTTTTCTGTTCATTTCAAGTCAGTAATTCCTTTAGTAGAAGACTGCATTTTCATTCGACTTCCTTTGTAGGTACTGAATAAAACATTGTATATTATGTATAAATAAATTATTCTCCTTTTGAGTGAATTGAAAAGATTTTATATTTTATTGTTCACCTTCATCAAAGGTGGACAGTTAATTCAGTTACCCAATAAAAATTATTGGTATGGGACTACACAGTGCTTTTTTGTATCAGTCGGTGAATGATAGGAACGTGAAAGATGAACGAAAGGAAATGTTGATTTTATAAATTCGCCGATATAGCTCCATGTTATGGAGATGCTAGCATTGTATTGTGACTGGGTGAGATAGTCTACAGTTGGGATGTCATGTTGGGACTCATATCACATCGAGAGAATTCCTATATTATTGGCCTTCGAGGAGCATGGTACATTTCAGTTAGTTTTAAACCCCTCATAGGACGAGGGGTCACTACATGAGTAAAAGTAGGTAATTGCTGCTTTTTTGTATGCTTAAAAAAAAGAAAGAAAAAGAGCAAACCTATTGGACTTCTAGGGGCTGAATGCTGACAGTAAACAGATACTGGAAAAAACCTTATGCCAACTAGAGTAACTTCTCCTTTTAAAATTGGTCAAAAATGCAATCTATTCTAAAATAATATTACCTCAGCTACCAAGGGTGAGAAAAGAGAAAAACGTCGCTTAATTTAAACGGTTTATTCAAATGGAATGGTTCAGCAGATTCTGAAGTATAATTCGTGTTATGATCATTGAAATCACATCGTACTTCTCGTCTTACATATAATTAGAACAGACAAAGAAACAGTGAAAGGGTTCATGAAGGTGCTAATGTATAGGAATAGAAACTACAACTGTTTCACAACCATACAAATAATTTCAGACGCGCATTTTTTCAATTTTTTTTTTTTTTTTGGCTATGCTTTGGCTTGCTGGTTTCTTTGTAAAGGTGTCTAAAACCAATAAATAGCTCACAAAGAGGAATTAATTTTATATGTACCTATATATTTATATATTTGAAAAACCACACATACAGTATGAATTAAGGCTTGAATGGATACGCAATTTTTTCACAACTCATATCGGAAGAAACTAAGAAACCGGTCATTTATTTACATGACAACGCTCAATTTAAGATCTTGGAGCAGATGCAACTTGGACAACCATGAGTCGACAATGCTACCGCATTCACTCGGCTCTAATTAGAATTACTATTTGTTCAAAACCAGAATTTTCCTCTAGCGAATAATAAAGTCAAGCCAACGTCGATTTTACGGGGGGAAAGATTTTTCAGAATGCGATTTTCTAATCTTTGCACCCAACGCCTCAAGTTGAAATGAGTCAAAAGCCGAATCCCAAAATATTCTGTTGGACTGTATAGTTTTTCATGATAGGTATTGGGACAAAGCTATCCATTTAATGGTCACAAATTTATACATGATAAATTCAACATTGCACGGCAACATATTAGACTAGAGTTTAGACGGATTTATACGTTGTTGAAGAAAATCAATAGGTGATACCTAGCGATAGTGGCTTTCCCGGGTAAATTTTGGCCTGAGTACCTCCACCGATTGGGCATCCTTTTTAACGTCTTCCCATTCCCAGATAATAAAATGATGAGCAAAGAAAACAATTGAATAGGAGCCACTGCAACAGTCAACCTAATTTGAGGGTAGGAATCAAGTTGTTAGTGTGCCAACATTGTAATTTTTAGATTTCAATCAGCACACTTAACGGCAGGTCTTCCCTGCGACAACCTCAACAATTTATTAGCCGCATGAAAATATACTGCAAGGTATGTCAAACTAACACCATATTACCACGATCAAAGCTATGAACTTGTAAATAATACTTAAGCGCAGCCTGAGTGAAAACGGTGCATTTCATATTTTGACAGCATACATATCCAGTATCTAAAATTTATAAGTAGTAAATAAATTAACAATTAGAAATGAAATATTTACACATTTCTACACATAAAAATCTAACGATAGTAGAAACACGTAACTTCAGACCACAAATAGGCCATCATTTTATTAGACCAGCATCATTTTATCTCAGATTGCCAATACCCTTAATATACACAATACGAGAAAGAATACTGCCTAACCGAAACTCGTTTATATCCTTATCAAACTCTACATAAATATATTCAATTCATTGCTCACTAGATTGAACAATGATACGATTATCCAACAATTTTTTTACTAATGAATAACCTTCGTAATTTGAACAAAACACTTTGAGGGCCTTGTGAGTATGAGTTTCCATTACGTTACCCATGTTATATTATCTTCTTTTTTTTGTCGCTATATAACACCCATTCCCTTACTTCTAACAACAGCATTTTAAATCACGGATAAATATTTTTGGAAATTCCATTGCTCTAAAATTGTTAGTTACCCACAGATCGGAGCTTTCAGAAAAAGCTTTTCTATAATGATTATTTATTTTATTTTTATTTATTTAATTTTGTTCATTTCAAGAACAACAACCACGGAATCGTTCACAAAACAACAACGAATAAATTATATGTACATCAATTCAACAAGGTTGTCACGTTAAGTTAACAGAGGAAATTCAGTTCGTGGCAGCGACAACATTACAGGACAATGAAGTGAAAATACAAAGCACCTCATAAGTGTCATTTACGTAGGCTGTCATTTTTCCAAGAGATACAAGCACAATGTGTAAATTGAATACCAATAATTCGTCAATAGGCAGTCATTGTAGCCTCAATCAATAGTATTTCAAAATGAGATCAAGAAATATCGATCGTGTCCTGACCACTAACAGTTCGAGCAAACTTGCACATATCGGTTGAAAAGGATTGCCGTTTGCTAATTAATTTTGCTGAAAGTAGCAACTCCAAGCAATACTGGTATTGCGATGTATCCCACTAGATACATTTTTTCTATTTGTTTGATAAAAATAAATCACCTCTTATTCTACGGTCATCTAACACTCATTTACTCACTATTCATTGGTTTTGACTACTGCAAAATGTCAATGGGAGAAAAAGAACAAAAAACAGGATGTCAAAAGCAAAAGAAATCAACCAATAAGTTTCAAAGAATTTGAAAAGTGTTTTAGTATGGGCAGTGAAAAGTGGGAAAATTTGTTCCCTCGTTTCAAATTTGCTTTAGGAGAAGTAGGAGTCAAAAACGAGAACCAAAAGAGGAACTATTCATTAGCTAGAATGGAAAATGAGTTCCAAACCGTTTCACGTTCTAGTGGTGTAAGTGTTCAAGCATCAGAGGGACACGGGATGACAAACTCAAATGCCTTAACGTTTTGAATGGAAAAATGTTTTGTGGTTGTCTGAACATTTTCTTGGAGAAGATCCTAGAGAAATCAGAGGAGGAGCTCTAAAAAACCAATAAGGAATGCAATCGTTCAACCGTTATGTTGGAAATTCGGGCTTCCAAAAGTAAGCGTCTCCTTACTGCCTACCTTACGTCGGTAATTCACTTTCAATTGGCTCTGCTTTGGATAAAAAAATGCAGCTGCCATCTTTCAATCTGGGATGGATAATATATTGGCCAAGATAGAAAACTGTGAAGCATACCAAGATGACATCTTATCAAGTGGTGAAAATTTTGAGTTCCTCAGAACTTACAAGGTTACAGAAAGTTTTTTTAAGCTTCAAATAATTTTGCACCAAAACTCCTATCAGATTTACAAGCGATTGCAGGCAAATGTGAAAAGCCACTTATTAGTTCCTCTGTACGCTCCGACTTGAATGAGCGTGATGCTAGCAGCAAGGACTATCAACATCCTAAACAACGGTTGAAACCTTTCATAGTTTGATATGAGTTCAAGGATTTTTGCCAAGTTTAGTAGGTTCATTTTTGCAGAACTACAACCATAGAGCAACTTCTGAAGACACCGAGAAGTTTTCCCAACACACTATTGGGTGGAATGAGAAAGAATAATCCTCATTTTACAATGTGGACACAACACGATCAGAAATAATAAAATACCAGGTTTCTGAGCTGATAATTTTACTAGCTCCAGATAACCATATTAGAATTATTTACAGGCCTAAATTACTTACATATACTACGTAAACATGGAGGTAAAAATGGATTGCCTTCTGACAATACTGATATGTGCAAGTTTGTCCGAACTGCAGGCAAGTAAAGGAACAGCACTAGATAATAATTATAAAAATGTACAAAAATTGAACATTCTTTACAATAACAGCAGTATGAAAAGAAGAAATGTAGAAAACAATAAACGCGTTATAAAATATTTAAAGTAAAAAAAAAACACTCAATGGCCCATTCTCATCTAATTATATCAAAAATTAAAATCAATACCTACGAAATCCGTAGTTTTTGTTATGATTTTACTCAGCTCTCTCTGCGTCGATAAGTAGGTTGAAGAGTCATTTCCTTTTATCAGCCAAATGGTATATACAATTGACGAATGCTTGAGATATTGTGGCCGCGATGTGCAGGTCAGTGTTTACTCATGTTTGCAAGGCAGTAGCAATCTGAAAATAGACAATGTTCAATGCATAATCTTTATTTTGGAATTAAACAACTGAGCGCAACTCACGTTAAATACAAAATGACTGTTTCTTATTTTACGAACTTTTAGTATTTAGCAGCAAACATTTATTTGGCACGAGCACTACGTCAAGAAAATCATTTTCAATATATAAGATCAAGTAGAAATTATGTACATGACAAGTTATGCAGTACGAATATCGAAAAAAAAAATTCTGTCCCTGCGCCGCCAACACTTTTTTGACGAAACTATAAAAGCTAAATACTCGAAATTTTCACCAAAAATCAATCTTGGCGCGACAATGGCTCAATTCTTTAACCAAATCGCTACCTCAATTTTAACGGTATTTCAGGGGTTTTAAGGAGGAGAAAATTCGTGTTCTCCTTTTTTTTATATAGAAAAAGGTGTAGTTGGTATCAATTTCTATAGATGTTTCTGTACATTCACAGAAAGCTTTATTGGTTCTCAATTTATCGCAGCTTTTGTGTTGAATTTGGGAGATTTTCACAAATTTGGCACGAGGTTACACCTCGAAAGTTCTTGGAGCTACAAAAAGCAATACTTAATCACCCTACAATCATTTGCAGCATTTTTCCTTTTCTGTTCCCATCATATCTACTACTACCCCCTTTGTCATTACCACATTAAAACACAAATAATTTTTTTATCCACTCAACATTCAAAAAATAAGTGCGTTCATGCAGTGTATGCTTCACAAGGTGATTACCTCTCGGTGTATACCAGCCAGCTCTTGAATTCTAAGGAGAAGTTGAGCATTCAAAGTCTCCATCACTCGTCGCTGTGATTCGTGAGCAGCTAAAGCAGTTTCCAATTGAGCTTGAGCTAATGAGACGCCGGCTTGCAATTCAGCATTCTCCTGCTGCAAAGTCTGCATAATGTACCAGCCAAATGAAAAACACAAGGTAAATCACAAGGGGGATGAAATGTAGAAATCATCTTGAAATGTAGCCATGTTGGTAATTACAATTAGCAAAGAGTGTGTAAAAGGTGAGGCGGTGATTACCTTGCATCTTTCCTCTAACGGCTGCTTAGAGCACATAGCACGCTTGAGCTCGTCTTCTTTACTTTTGAGCTCAACTTCGAGGGTCTCTACTTTCAGTCGCAATGTTGCAAGCTCTTTCCTTAGTTCCACTGCTGCTTCCGTTACACCTTTTGAAACGAATGTAATAAGAGTTATCATAGGGCAAGGAGAAAAGGAGAATATTTTAATCCGGAATGGATGAAATATTTCAGCATTTTTGACCGAACGGGAGTCATTAGGTGAACATACTACAAGTGCCCACTCTTCTGAGGTGACAAAAGATTGGGAGGGGATAGGAAATAATGTTTTTGGTGTGTTGATTACATTTCAAAAACGATACTGTAGAAAGAATGTTACAAACAAAGTTGAAACCTGTAAATAATATTAAATATTTTTACAGTTTGAGGTCTCAAAATAGTTTTTTCAATAACAGTTGTAGGTTACCAAGTTGCAGCCTTTCTATGAGTTTCTTGAGAATATAAAATTAAATGGTTACTGACCTGTTACCTACTTGTTACTGACTCAAACATGGAAGTACTGGGTGTTTTTATCAGACCAAAATTGTTGGGCATTAATGGTAGAATCGAGCCCTGAATTTTGGCTGTAGCTTCTTTGGACACCTTGTATAGTTAGCTATATCGAGATCAGCAATCTAGCATTTTGTCTCCATATTCACTCAAATAATGTGAAGAAAAATTGATGCATCCATACACATCAGACTATTCAAAAAGCACTCGGCCAGAAGACAAAGATAATAATTGAGAGGTCAACTTGTTATTCCCCATTTCAAACACTCAATAAAAAAAAAAAAAAAAAAAACGATTTGTAGGAAACTTTTCTATCTAGAGTCTTAGTTTCTTCCCACTAACCTTTAGCAGCTTCCAACTCAATGTACTTGGTCTTGAGCCGCTGGTTTTCCTCTTTATAAGAGTGCAATTGCCTTTTCCATTCGTCAACATTAGCCGTGCTCTCTTGAAGTGCACTAGTGAGACGTAAATTATTATTCTTAAGTGTAGCTAATTCGACTTCCCATTTTTTCGCATTGGCAGAACTGAGGAAAAATAAAATATATTATAGAACAACGTAGATTTGGAAAGAAGGAGGCTTTCCCATCAATGCATTATTATAATTTGTCTGTTTTTCCAATGCATAGCCTCACCTATGAGCTAAAGCCAATTTTAATCTATCGTTTTCGTATTTCAACTGCTGTTCAGTTGTAGATGTTGGGCCTGGTGCAGGTGATTTCGCTTCAGGAGGCTGATGCTTCGGGCTTTCACTTGTCTGCGCATATAAACAAACAGCACAATTATAACAAAACAATAGGCCTAGCGGATTGTTTTAAAGAATTATAGGGAAGATGATATTACAGTGTTGAAAAGACAATGGACAATTAGTTCTATTTATGATTGAAAAGACCTGGTTTTTGGATCTGACCCAAATTGGAGGTCTTTCAAGTCTTAGAAACAGATATCTAAAACCAAAAATAAAATCACGGTTACCTTTGAAGGCCCTTTTTTTAAAAATTATTTGCATTAACGGTAAACTAATATTTCCAGTACAGGAATATGTTGATTGATTCAATAAATCTTTTCTGTTATTTACAACAGTCTAATACACCCTTCATCAAGCAAATTTGGGTGTGTACCAACAAGGTTTTAAAACTCCACATTGGAGCTAAGAGAATTCTAAACAAGATAAAAATAGTGCATTAGCCAAAAATCATTTTTGAATAGCAAAGGACTTCAAACAAACTAAGGTAGTTAAAATACACTGGATTATAAAAACTAAAAATCCTCCATTTGGTTTAATACTCAATAATCAACAATTGTGATCACTCATAAAAAAAATATTTCTATAGATGTTTTTCAACGCTAAATTGAATGAGACCATAGTGGGATTGATAACTTTATTGGCAATCGAGTTATTTAAATAACAGCTTTTATGAGAAATTTTAGCAATTATGAGAAAATGGGCAAGATATAACTTGATCATTTGTAGAGCCATAAAAATCGTTCTATGCTCATTGGCATGATTGTCAAGCACTCTTCAGCTGTATTGTAAGGCAATTAATTTGAATTTATATTAAGTAATAAGGAAAAATGAAAATAATCAAAATTACGATTTTCACCACGGAGTTTGCCGTTAATTACCAATATGTTGTTAGATGAAAACGTTCACAAGTTTGGGTAATATTAGGGGATGGATCTTTTCAAATCATAATTGAAGCAAATTAATAATAGACTACTGTACAATCATTCGAAGCGTTTTGTTTTTTTTAATGTAAATTGTAAATACAATGACTTCTTTTCGGGACTAACAGCAGTTGCTCAGGGAGTCAGTCATTCATTCAATTCAACTAGCAACAATAATTGGGGTAAATTTTAATAAGCCACCAGATACTTACAGGAGCAGATCCTTGACTCCTATGATGTGGCAGATCGTCAGAGGCAGACGAAGCCGGAGCAGGGGAAGTGCAAGATGGCTGCATAGAAGGCGGATCGAGTAGTGGGCCTCCCTCGCTAAGACCGCCACCAGTCACAACCATAACTCCGGATCTCGATGTTATAGGGCTTGCATTAGCACTGGTTACCGGTGTCGTTGAAGCATTACCATTCGGAGCCTTGTTGGACGTCGCTCTGGTTGCCTCCTTTACCTCTTGGAATTTCTCTATGAACTGCACAACAAACAGCATAATTAACTGTACATTCTCATAGAAGACTCACAAAGATCTAATCAACCAGAGTCAAAAATCAAATAACTAAGCCTGCATTTGAAGAAAAAAATGAGGGAAATTAAATTTGTTCCATACATGAACCAAAATTATTTCAAATGAGCTTTACACCAAGGTTTGAAACCATCAATATTGAAAGAAAAAAATTACAAGAGAAAATGATACGAGCCTCATCAAGGCTGTTCACAGAAGCAGAATGAATCGTCCAAATTTGACAACAGGGAGCATCAAACAGCAATGAATCAATGGAATACTTGAAGTATCATTCAACACCAAAACACACCCAGCCAACAGATGGAAAAAGTAATGATATGTTGGATGGCAAAGCTGCAAGTAAATTGAATTAACTAGTGCAGCGAAAATAACGGGAACACTTTATTTGAGGAAAGAGATTGATGCAAAGTCTGGACAATGGTACTGGGAACTGTTAAACGGAAAGTTTCCGGGCATTCTTCACAGTAAAAGCTCAGAGCTGATGGGCAATGTTGCCAACCATACGGGGCAGTTTGATTTCCCAGTGAAATTTTGCGATAGTTACTTCATAAAATTGTCAGCCCGGGATAGTCAACATTTTATAATAAACGTCATTAACAATTTTATCAATTCATTTTTCAGGACTGATCCAGCAGTCAAAGTATGAACCTGAGCCTATTACCTTGTTGAGCTCACTTTCCGATGAGAATCCCAAGCCGTAGACTGTGTTGGCACGAATGTCAGACCACTGACCGAACTTTTGCGAAGTTTTGGTAAACGTCATACTGTGAGTGATGGTACTGTTGATCACAGCCTGAAAAAGAAATTAATAATTCATTCAAGGACTCCGAGGATTCTAAGTTTAGATTTTTGAAAAGCAGTACCCGCTAACTGACAAAGGATGCTTACCTTAGATCCTTCAACGCTGATAATGCGATAGAGGCTACGGGAACAGTCGTAGAAAAATGATACGTTCACAGCAGAACTAGATGCAGGGATCCAAGAACGTTTAGTCTTGGGATCAATATGGAATACGTGCGCTCGGCAGGAGAAAATGGGCTGCTCTCTGCGGACAAAGTCAAAATATAATTAGGAATTGAGGAGGAAAGAAACATCATCTTCACACTCAAAAATTCTAATTTCAGTTGTTATCAGTCAAACAAGTTATATTTGCAACAATCACCTTCGATTATACTGTTTTTTTTTTTTTTTTTTTTTTTTTTTTTTTTTTTTTTTTTTTTTTTTTTTTTTTTAATGATCAAGCAACAATCACTACAGCTAGATAAATGTATCTGCCAACTTACAACATCATAGAATAAATTTTGCGGAGCTCAGTAGTCCTTATTTGCTATGAGAAGCAGCCAGTTCTAGGTATCACACCTGTTTTTGCACGTGAAAGAGTATAAATGCCACTAACTTCCTAGACCGATTGGTCAGCAAAAGGTCAAACTGTTACATTAATTTGTACTCATGGTAGAATATGTCAGACATTGGTAGTTCAAACGTAGAGCGGGAAACATCGATGACTAGATATTAACCATATCAAATGGGTTTTATGGGGGGAAATTTGATATTTTTCAACGCTGTTGAAACATAGGCGTGATTGGAAGCTACTTTAATTGATATTTAAAACTAGGGAATAACACAGAGCTAACGTTGTTCGTAAGTAGTATTTTTCCAGATTCCATTCAACAACATCGGCGCAGCACAGAGGCTATAACCACAGATTCATGTGTGAATCGTTAGAATTTGACACCCAGGGCGAACAAATTGTTTCATGGAACATGTTTTTGCTTTCATCACCTGGCCGAACATGTTTCACGAAATTTGCCCTCAAAATACCCAACTGTTAGCAGTTCCTGATTCACAGTTCCTAACTACAACTAGTAACACCGCTGAGCCTTGTCTCTCATGAGGTCCGTCCTGGGGAAAGAGCTTGGCCTATGAAGATGAATGAATTTGACGAGAGCTTGTCGCTTCCTACTTCTCAGGCTCGCCCAAGAATTTACAAAAACCGTTCATCAATCGTTAGATTCAACAGAAAATCTCCTTACTACCAGTACTGTCGTGCATACAAAGCATGTATTCAATCGGATTCAATTATTTGATGTGTTTTTGCTCTTCTCAGAAATGTGAGTAAAGCGAGCATCCATTTTTCTATTATTTCTGACAATAATTGAAAATTCTAGATCTCAAGTATGTTAACATTTATGAGATCCAGCCAGTCTGTTACGAGCTCTCAACATCCGTCCCTAGACTATAATTACCCTCTCCCTAGGATGTCACAGGAGACGGTGAAAATTAATATAATGAGCAATTTAGCGCTTCTGTCGAATATTCTTGGGTGAGATTGAGAGATAAACAGCAATGAGCTCTCATTACAATTGATTTTTCTAAATTCCGAGCCCTCATAGCAGCATCACACTGCATCAGGGAAACAGTTTTGGACTTGATTAGTCAACTTGGAAGTTGCTGCTGGCCACTCAATAGCAGTCATCATTTGTAAGATTGTAATGTTTTGGGGCGCCCTCTCTAACTAAGTGGGCTAAGGGATTAGGCGGTATCGCTGCTCGTGTCCTACAATCAGTAGCGTATTGTAAGTGTAGCGTATATTCTTTGATTTAATTTGACAACATTTGGTATCGTTTTCATTATTGGTTCTTGCAGTGTTTGATTACAATGCTATTATGAGCTATGAGCTAACCTCTACTAGCTCTGCGATCTTGAATTATCTGCATTCATCAACAACCCAGAACCATAAAATATTTGGCTCACAAAAATAGTGGAAAACACTCAACAATACTGGTTGCTGGGGAAAATTTCAAACGCTTACCTAGTTCATAGTTTCCTCAGTGAAGAGCTAACAGCGGACAAACAGAATCGACAAACATCACGATGTTTTAAAATTTTGAGTTGGTAAAATTTGGATTTATGCAAGTTATTCAATTAACTTCTGATGGAGGCGTCGAGTTGGACCGATACTTGAGTTTTTTCCTTTGGAGATGCAAGCTAAGCAAGCAGCCATTTTCCATAAAATATTTATAATAAAGTAGAAGGTTTTAGATGAAATGCTTCCCAATTAAGATGGGTAAACGGCTAAGAGGATAGGAAAAACGCTGCAAATGATTGTACAGTGGTTTATTATTCCTTCGCTTCAATAATGATTTAAGAAGACTATCCATTTGTGATTGAACATTTGTGAACGTTCCCACCGAAAAACAGAGGGTAACTATAGGGGAAAACTCCGTAGCAACTATTGTAATTTTTAGTTGTAGTGTAGTTCCAAATTAAAAGCTAAACTTATTGCCTAAACTGATCTCTTATAATGTCTTAGAGAATATAAATTGCCAATAGAATCTAAATTGGCAAGAATATAATTATCATGAGTTTTTATGATATTACAACAGAGCAAGTCAGCATTTCAGAGATCCGATTTTTAACAAGATTAACATGACGATGACTATTTACGCCTTTTCCTAAAAACGTATTTCACTTTTGTCTTCGGATATTTACGTCCAGACCCAACCTTGTTTCGTCTAATTTATTACTTCAGTACCTACCTACTAATTTATTGTGAATTCAAATTTATTTGTAACCATCAGTGTTACCATCCGGTAGTCATTCTGGCTGAGGAAAGTGATCATTCTGAAGGCGATTGAGAGGTGAAAAGGAAAGTCGTTTAATCGATAGGGAAATGGTAAAAGCAATTAATTGTGTATATCAATAAGGGAGGTGATCCTATCAACCAGGAAGTGGTCAGATTAATAGATCTAGTCAAATAATAGTCCATAAAATGTGGAGTCGGTGATTAAATTGTTTTGACGTTGGGATAATTTAGTTATTTTTCCCCCTTCCAGTTGTCCTTTTTGGTTTATTATAATAATAAACCATTGTAATCGCCCAAGAAAAAAAATTCTAACCCTTCCCCCCTCAAAATTTGATGTTTTACGTTTCAAGGCATGTAGAATCCGAATATCCAATAAAAAAAATTCTGACCGTCCGCCGTACGCCGTTATCAATTTTCCGGCCAAACTGTAAGAGCTAAAAATTTGAAAATTTCACCAAAAATCAATCTCGGTCCTACAACGGCCCAATTCTTGAACCAACTTGCTAGCTCAATTTTAAGGGTATTTTTGGGGGGTTTTGAGGGGGAGAAAATTCATATTTTCCAGGGTTTTTCAGAAAAATGTGAACGTGGTATCAAATTATATAGATTTTTGGACGCTGAATCGAATGAGACCATCGCCGGGTCGATAGCTTTATTGGTTCTCGAGTTATCACAGCTTTTGTGCCGAATTTGGGAGATTTTCAGAAATTTGACATGAGGGTATAACTCGAGAGTTCTTCGAGCTATAAAAATCGTTCTATACTCATTGGAATGGTCGTCAAACACTCTCCAGCTGTATCGTTAGGCAAGTTTAGTTTTCAATTCGGAAATTAAGAAAAATAAAAATGATTAAAATTACAATAGTTGCTACGGAGTTTTCCCCTATAGTTACCATCTGTTTTTCGGTGGGAACGTTCACAAATGTCTGGAATATTTAAAATGACAAATGGATAGTCTTCTTAAATCAATATTGAAGCGAAATAATAATAAACCACTTTACAATCATTTGCAGCGTTTTTTGTTTTTTTTTGTAGGCAAATATTTTGAAGTCGGTTTCATTTATTTATATAATTTTTTTGTGTGATACAATTATACCGTCAGTAATGTTTAAAGTGAATAAATTACCCGCCTCCTAAATTGATACTTGGGTGTTGCAATTGAACAGATAAGCGCACCTACGATCATCGGTCTATAGGACAGTTGAGATCTATCTTGACTCCAAAATGATAAATTATTGAATCAGAATGAAGTACGAGCATCAGGGCAGTTAGCAACTTCGGAGCCGAAGCTGGGCGGAAACTATACAACGGGAGGTAATCAATTTGATCCACCCTCAACAAGGGTATCGAATAAATTCCAATTTTTCCCAACACTTTCCACCGCCTTGGGCAGGAGGTCGACTTCATAACGCCGAAGGAGGCGAGTAAAATAAATGCTTGTGATAAGGCTGCGGCCGCTATAGCCGATCAACCTTACGAGAGTTCATTACATACCCCATCGCGTCCTTCCCGGATGTCATCCTTTGGGTTCGAGCTAATCCGAATACTCTTCAGATATTGGGCGGAGCGAGTCCAAACTAACGCCGGCGAAACTCGGCCAGCTTCATTGTACGTCAAATACTACCGGAGGCCGCACGAAACTCTACACTTCGACCGAACACCGAATTCGTAATCGCTCAACGCGTAGACCATCGACTCACAGAAAGGATTGTTCAGAGCTCCGATCTTCCTCGGTATCGATTTCATACCACAAGCCGTGAGTATCGATAGTCAGTATCGATTATAAGGCTGACAATTCATGGTTAGCGTTTCAATCGTTGACCGGTAATGAGGAAAAAAACCAAAAAAGGAACCGCATTTGAAAAAGATGCGGCCGCGAATTTCCCCGCTCGACTTTCGGAGTTTATTAAGTAGAAAAAACGCTGCAAATGATTTTCCAGTTTGTTGTTCCTTTGCTTCGATTATTATTTAAGAAAATTATCTATTTGTGATAATTATTATGCCGAACATATGAAAAGAGAATACACAATTTTCTAATAAACGTTGGAAAATACTCATTTTCTCCCCCTCGACCCCCCCCCCCTTAAAGTTGAGGTACCGATTTGGTTAATGAATTGGGCCATTGTCAGGCCAAGATTGATTTTTGGTGAAAATTTCAACAATTTAGCTCTTATAGTTTTGTCAGACGAGTTTCTTCGGAATCTACATGCCTTGAAACGTCACATTACGAGGGAGTTGGCACAGTTTTTTCTAGGGGGGATTACAATGGTTTATTATTGAATAATAAATGAAAAATAGTTGTGCTCTCCTACGACACATTAATATACAAATTGATACTGGAAGAATTAAATTTTTGTTGATGTTTGTGTTAGTTGAATGAAAATCACTAGATCATTCCAAGTTCGGACAACTATCGATATTCTACTCAAGTTCAGAGTTCAATACACAAAACACCTCCTGGCACGACTCCTGATACCAATATCGGGGGTGAACGACATGGAGCTGGGAACCGTCAGAGATGTAGATCGTTCGACACTTTCAAGAGAATCTGGAGTCAGAACGAAGTAACCGACTACTAGCGCCCCTCGCAAATTAAGACAAGGCAGTGCATGTAGATGGAGCTCAACTGAATCAGCAATGGCGGCGCTGCAACCGCTTTCCATAATACAGTGGCTTGATAGGCACTGTATTTCCATATTGAGCAAAACATCATCTGTGTTAGATCATTATGCTTCATATTCCATCGTACTGTGCTGTAAATTGTTGTAACATTCTACATTGTTGTAAATTCTACATTGTAAATTTTACAACATTTGGTTTGTAACGGGCTTCAGTTACCTTGTGGTAGCGGCTGAGTATTTGAGTGAGTAGAAAATAAAATTAAACATAGTTTTTCTTTGTTGTGGATTTGTCGCTTTTTTCGTTCTTCGTTGTTGGGTTGTTGGGCCGTGGATACCTTGTAATGGTGCTACGAAGCCCTGATGATGCCCGAATGGGCGAAAGTGCTTGGCAGGCCAGCAATAAAAAACAGGAGAACAAGTCGCCGTGGTTTTCTCCCCCTCGACCCCAACAACATATTTTTCTTTTTCTTGTCTTCTCATTTTTTGAGGGTGTGAGGGGGAGAAGTACCAGGTGACTCATTTTCCGATTTTTAATTTGCTGGCCGAGCACTTTCCACAGGCTGTGGACCCTATGGCTCCACCTCACCCTGAAGATGCCCAAAAGAGTGAAAGTGCTCGGCCAGCAAATGAAGAATTGGAGGACAAGTCGCCTGGTTTTTCTCCACCTCAAACCCCCTGATATTATAGTGTTTTTTTCCATTTATTTTCTCACTGTAATTTCAGTTTACGATTCAATGATAAACCATTGTAATGGAATCACACATGAAAAAAATCCTTTAGCCCCCTGTGGGGAACCCTTAATTTTTTCATCAGCCATTTTCAGGGCCACTAATATGAGATGCTATTGAAAACAAAGCGCGCGGGTAGAACGACAGGTAAAACATCTCACTAGATCGCATATCAAAATCATCCTTTGGAAAATAATGATATAATCTAAGGCAAGAAGCCACATTTGACTTCCAAGCAAAAGTTTTGCCCCAAGCCGCGTGAGCGAGACTCTACATAGTATCAAGTAGCTTCGCAAGAGTTGGACACGGGCTAAAAGCTCAAATGCCATTGGCCCGCTCAGAGAGAAAGCTCCCTTTCACCCTCCAACACAGAGGAAGAGTATAATATAGGCGCCATGAACTGCTGAACAACACTGCTCCTGCTACAGATCAACAAGCAACGCCTGAGACATCTGCTACCTTCAACCCTCCTCAGAGGAACCGGAGATTCCCAACTGATGCTATTGGTGACGTCTCAAAAATTACGCCACTGCCCCATCAGGAACCAGCGTGATAGCTGGTTCCGCGTGGTTTCCCATCGAAGGGAAGCTCTCAATTCAACGCTGCATTCAACTCGGTCGAACCCTCAGTGTACCAGGCCCGAATAGAACCGACCAATTATATTGTTCACAAGCGGTGGGTTCATTCCAAGGCGAACCCTGTCTCACACAGTAGGAGATGATGAACGGCTCGCCCAATGACGAGCCTCTGGTGTCCTGGTCGGTCCCTGGTTGTCCAGGGAAACTATGTATGATACAACCCCTTTACTACAAACCCGTTTATTCCGTCATCATCCTACGGCCCTTTTCAGGGCACAAAATGCGCTTGACGCCAAAAATGAAAAGGCCAGACACGTTGGATACCGTGGCCATCTGTTCCTTGCATGACCTCCATAGCGGAGAACAGCCGCATGAGTCCATCAGAACTCATTGCAAGCCTCCAAGACAAAGCCCATTCCTTCGGAAAAGGAGCGGATGCTCAATAGCAGTAGGCATGACCCAACCTTTATTGAAGGCCGCGGAGTCCTCCCTCCCCCCGTAAATTTCGATGTTTTTTGTTTCAAGGCATCTAGAATCCGAATACCCGCTGAAAATTACCTCCATATACTGCCCCATGGAAGTAAAAACTCTGACCGCCCGCCGTCATCACTTTTCGCCGACGAAACTATAATAGCTAAATAAATTCTTCTAGCCAAATTTTCACCAAAACATCAATCAACACGAGCTCAATTCTTCAACCAAATCGCTACCTTCATTATAAGGGTTAATGGGGGTTTTGAGGGAGAGAAGATTCGTAATTTTCAACGTTTTCAGAAAAAGGTGTATGTGGTATCAATTTCTATAGGCTTTTGGACGCTGAATCGAATGAGACCATTGCGGGGTCGATAGCTAAACTGGCTCATGAGCTATTGCGTAGAATTTTTTGCAAAATTCTCAGAAATTTGACATCAGGGTTCTTGGAGCCATACAAATTCGTTGGGATGCTTGTCAAACACTTTTTTCAGGTGTACCGTAGGAGGAAAAATTCAGCTTTTAAGTAGAAAATTAAGAAAAAAATAAAAAATAATTAATATCACTATAGTTACTTCAGAGTTTCACCTGATAGTTAACAATCTGTTGTTAGTTGTCCTTTTCAATCTGTTGTTAGGTGGAAACGTTCGCAATGTTCGGAATAGTTACTATAACAAATGGATGGTCTTATTACATCATTATTAAAGCACAAAGGAATAATACTGTACTATCATTCGCAGCTTTTTACCATTCGGCTCACACTCCTAGAGCATTTTCCACTATTTTTCTTGCCTTTTTTCAATTTTGATATTTACCTCATATTCGATTGCTGAAGGTCTTGAAATTTTTTCTCTAGGGGGTAGATGACCCCGTGATTTTATTACTATTTACTTTATTTTGGGTCCCTGGGTGAGATAGGAAAACCTTCCTATTAGATTTGAATCAAATGTTCGAATAAAGTGCTTACCGATTCGAATTCATCGATCGACTTTTCATTTCCCTCTTTATTTTTTATGGTTTACCAACTTTACTTTGCCCTTTATTATACGACTTTCTCGATATTTATGACCGGTCGTAACCTTTTGACGACACAAACATGAAAATATTGCGTGATTATTTGCGCCAATTTAAAAAAAAATTGATAATAAATCAACATTGATAGCTATCTTTGTCTAGCACCGAATTCTACTTGACTTAAGATAAGCGAGAGAAAGTTAGAGATACGTTTTGACGACGGATGTTCCTCTACGGGTAAACGGGAATGGAAAAGATAGCGTCAACGTAAATATTTACAAGCGGGAATCTTATCCGAAATTCGATTCGCCGCCAAACGAGCAATGAACTGGCGATTTAAAGATGGAACAGCGCGACCGAAATTTTCTTAATTGGCTATATATATACCTACATTTCTAGTAAAGAAAATGAAACTGATTATTCTTACTAATTATTTACCGTCCGATAAAAACTCATTGCAATCTCATTTAAAAAAAAGTTCTCAAAATTTTTTCGCCGCTCTTGATGTTTCCATTTTTGCAATTTATTCAATATTTATGTGAAAATGGAAGCAAAAAAAAAATATCGCATTCTTCGTCTGATAATTTTTTTTTCACCCACCCGTAGAAAACAATGATAAAGTGTTGAATAAAAACAATAAAAAATGAATCGAAATTTAATGGTGGGTTTAATGGTGCGGATGTATATGAAGGTTTGCCGGTTGGGCGCAGAATGCGAACGCTTAGAAATTGAAAGCTAGCGCTCTCTACGCGGAAAACTTTCGTAGTACCAGCGTCCGTGTATCGTCGTATCGATAGTGTCCTATGTCCTATGGCCGTGGCCGTAGGTTCGGGCTTTGTTCTCGTCTCGTGTCTTAGTAGTCGACGGATTTTTAGTCGAGTTTCGTGGTGATATTAGTTATTTCGGAAAGGGAACAATGCTCAGCTGAAGTTTCACCACGTTTTTAGTCCCTTTTCTACGAACTTGTCGGAAGGGTGGAAATGTATTTATTCGCGAAAGTGACTCGGTGATGTACTAAGTAGCTTTAAGGGAAGTGGGTGACACGGCATCCGCAAGGGGTAGCTCAGCTCTCAGCGTCGACCCGACGTGGAAAATAGGATCGTTGGAATCGGGCGGACGGCTGATCGGGTGGAAAATGAGATCGGCGACGCTGCCGCGGGATTACGTTTCACCGACGTCGGATTTTCGGCGATGATCGACACCAGCCGAAGCTCCGATAGTTAGCGGCGGAGAAGCGAGTGCGAGAGAGAGGGGAAGGGAACATCACTAACTGCTGAGACGGCGGAATGTCAACGAGCAGAGATCGGTGCGGCTGGGATAAAGATGTCGAATCCGGTAGCGCCGATAGTAAACCGATTTCGTCGATTTTCGTACCTCCTCGCGTTTTGAAAGTCGACGCCGAAAATTACATGGTGAGCGGAAGCTGTTCGTCCCGTCCGAGATCGTTCAGTTTCACGAACGGTGTGTCAAAACCTCTGATCAGCTCGTTCGCCTCCTATCATGATACAGCTCACCGTAATCCCCTCGACTTGGATATGTTCTCGGTTCGCGAAGCTGGCGTCAATAAAACATCGGCCGAACGGAATCAGTGGACGAAAACGTCGTTTTCACCGGCGGTAGTCAAACCTCCGTCGCCTAGTCATCCGCTCGGTCCAGTGACGCACTGCTGCGCTAGAACTTTGTCTTTCCATTCGCTATTGTGCTCGTGCCGAGTGACCTGCTGCTGCTCTTGTGATTCCCTCTGCCCGTCCGACTGCAATGCCTGCATACAGTCGGTCTGCGTCAAGTATACCGGCACGTATTCCAGTCTACCTCAGAGTCAACTGATGCCGCTGCTCAATTGTGAAGACAAGGTAAGCAAACCGCAAAAAAAGAGAGAGAGAAAAAACGCTGCAAATGATTGTACAGTGGTTTATTATTATTTCGCTTCAATATTGATTTAAGAAGACTATCCATTTGTCATTTTAAATATTCCGAACATTTTTGAACGTTCCCACCGAAAAAACAGATGGTAAATATAGGGGAAAACTACGTAGCAACTATTGTAATTTTAATCATTTTTATTTTTCTAAATTTCCTAATTAAAAGCTAAACTTATTGCCTAACGATACAGCTGGAGAGAGTGTTTGACGACCTTTATAATGAGTATAGAACGATTTTTATAGCTCCAAGAACTCTCGAGTTATACCCTCATGTCAAATTTCTGAAAATCTCCCAAATTCGGCACAAAAGCTGCGATAACTCGCGAACCAATATAGCTATCGACCCGGCGATGGTCTCATTCGATTCAGCGTCCAAAAATCTGTATAATTTGATACCACGTACACATTTTTCTGAAAAACCTTGGAAAATATGAATTTTCTCCCCCTCAAAACCCCCCAAAAATACCCTTAAAATTGAGCTAGCAAGTTGGTTCAAGAATTGGGCCGTCGTAGGACCGAGATTGATTTTTGGTGAAAATTTCAAATTTTTAGCTCTTACAGTTTGGCCGGAAAACTGCTAACGGCGTACGGCGGACGGACAGAATTTTTTTTATTGGATATTCGGATTCTACATGCCTTGAAACGTAAAACATCAAATTTTGAGGGGGGGTTATAATTTTTTTTCTTGGGCGATTACAATGGTTTATTATTGAATAATAAACCAAAAAAAAAAAAAAAAAAAAAAGAAGAAATTAAATTGAAAAATTCATTAATTAAAATTATAATAATAATTGGTGTATATAAATCACACCGTATTTCCTGGTTTGAGTCGGTGAATAGGAATAGCACTAATTAAAATATCGACAAATTTATTTAACGGGTTTATTATTGTCGGGAGACGATGCAAAATCAAGACCTTAGGTAAATAAACCGTGAAAATCAATTCGAGCTGTCTTCTAGTCGTAAAAATGAAAAACGAGTTGAACGGTCATGAAAAATCCTTCTCGCGATGAACTCGATTTGAATCTGATGGCAATTCTTCCTCTTTCCAGCCGAGAGACTCGAAAAACTGATGTTTAATGTTATGAGTGTCATGTTTTCCCTTCTTATTTAAAAAAAAAAAATTTTTTTTTTAATTTTTTGTTTTAAGCAGGTACCCAGTTTTCCCTCCGTATAATTAAGCCTTACCTTGACGACTGTGTTTCATTGTGTTCCAGCCGTTAGCTGAGTGGACCAGTGCTAATGTCGTGGACCTTCTTGCTTCCCTAAATTTATATAGATACATTAATATTTTCAAAAAGAAAAATATCAAAGGAACAGATCTACTAAGATTGGACAAAGATGGCCTCGAGGTAAGATTCAACTTGCTTTTCAATCATATCCGGAATTTATATTATCTTTTGTATCGTGGATTTGAAGTATATTTCTTGCATACTGTTTATCGAGTTGCAACACATGTATTTTTGTTTGCCTTTTCAGATTTTGGGAGTTAAGGATGAATTTCACCAAAAACATATCCTGCTCTATGTAGAAGAGTTGTACAAAAGGGAGGCTCAAAGTAGTGACAAGTTTAACGACGTGATGCCGAAAATACCTCAACCAGATCAGGTGCTACTTCCGGGAGTGGATTTGGAAAGATGTGAGACATGCAAGAAATATCTCAAAAGATCCTGCTACCGAGAGAAAACTTATCAAGGTATAATAATTTAAAATATCCCTAAGTATGTTTAGCTTTTAGAATCTCTGTTCTAGGTGTTTCCGATAGCCCAGCCCCGTGGACCTTGATTTTAATCTTACCCATTTGAAAACATTGATATTGATTTTTGTATGATGTGGTTTTCAGGTTTCGGCCTTGCTCTTTGCATCCAATTCAATCCGACTGACCAACCGGCGCCTGACATCGTGATGAAATGTGTGCAAGAAATTGAGAAACAAGCTCGCTCAAATTCGATTCCAGATTTGTTCAAAATTTATAAAAGTAATGGGGCCAAGGACGAAACTGACCGTTTGCGACATTTACTTCACGAAAGTAAGATTTTTTTAATGCAGAGCAAAAAAAAAAAATTTTTTTTAAATTTCATTGTGAAAAATCAGGGTTGTTACCGAATTCTACAGCAGTGCTACTTGCTAACGTAGTAAAAACTTCAAATTTCAACCAAATCAGGAGGAACATGTCTTCATTTTGGGCTTGTTCCAGAAAACGAGTTTTGCTTTTGAACCGGTGGAGGCAGTGAGGGCCATGAGTACATTTTTATGAAGTATTTTGCTCAAAATATATATCAATTGCTCTAACAACTACAAGCCAACAATGTTTTTATGTGAATGTGATGCAAAAATATTTACAAAGAACCAATGACTTGTCTCCTCTAATCGTAGGTATTCGGCCAGTTACTGCTAAGGCAACTAACCTGTGATCAACCGCTAAAAGTGGTTTGAGAAACGCATTTCCCGATCTTTTGTCTGCAAAAACTGTTGTCAAAGTTGATTGTGGTTCGAGAAACCAGCCCTTATAGTTTTTCTTTGGTGACCAAAAAAATCTCAGAAATAACAGTTAGTTTGTAAACAGAAAAATTAAGGTTTCTGGTGTAATTAGATTCAAAATAAGGGATACCATGGACAAAAAAAAAAAACAACAAAAAACGCTAGATTTTGCATTTTATAGTAACTGCGTCTCCTTTTTATATTAATTTTATTCATCTTCTTTTGCCGCAGACGTTCAAAACGTTGATTTGAGTCATTTCGCTGTTTCAACTACTGCATGTATTTTGAAGAAGTTTCTACGTGAGTTACCTGACCCTGTTATTCCCGTTCAGTGGTACGACAGATTTTTAGAAGCTTCAAGTAAGTGGTTTGTGTGCGACAATTTATTCAGCTCTGATTATTCAGCTTTTTGCACATATAGATGTATCGGATTGTTTTAGAATATTTTTGAAACTTTCTTCCTTGTTCACAATTTAACCTCTTCTTTTCTTCTAGGAATAAAAAACAACGAGCAGTGTTCAATGTGCCTGTCAAATCTGGTGAATGAGCTGCCCATTCATCACAAGTCCACCCTTCGCTATATGTTTGCTCATCTCTGCCGAATTTGTAACATTCAGCATAGCCGGGGATTTCGAGAACCACCGTCAATTGTTCTTCAGGACCTGTGCCACACTTTTCTTCGCCCAACGTGGGAGAGAATCATGTACGTTTTTACTCATCCCATTCATGATCGCATATTGTCTCTGATGAACTCAAGTGATTCGGGACCAACTATTAAAAAGAGGTTTAATTTTAATTTTTGTGTGTATAAAACAAGTGTCATTATTGCTGGAGAATATAGCGTTTTCATGTGCTTCAAAGATACGAGTAAATTGTTTGATTTAGATGGAACCCCCGTCCTCTGGTTATAGTTCCTATTCTGGCTAATTGAGTTCATTACTGAGGGGGAAAAACTAGATTCCAATGGAAGAGATGTTCAAGAATAATTCATTATTGAAATGAAAAAATGAGTATATGTAAAAATAATTTACTTTTTTGTTCCCAAAACAGTGTTTTTGAATATTTCAAAGTGTATATTGCACTACTAGCTGGCCTTGCAAATGATATTTTGCCGTATAAACTTTTTCTTATAAGTATTTTGCTAATTCAGATAAACCGAGGATCTTTTTTCTGAGTATTTTGAGTCGAACATCAAAAATGTGTTTTGGCATGAAAAATTGCTGAACAAAATTGAAAAGAGGTCATAATAACTTCAACAATTTTTTTTTTATCCACGAAGTTAAATATCGCATAAATTTGTTCTTGATGTTCACATCATCAACTGTCATTTTACCAAATTTGAACAAAATCGAAATCCTGAGCATTTTTACACAAAAACCTTACCTATTGAAACTAGATTTTCCAAAGTGGTCAGTTTTCCATTTTTTGTTAGACCGTCGAGGCATAAAAAGTTTAAATTTCTGGAAGTTGGCCCTCACTGAGATTTAATGAGCTAATTTTATTCAATTTTTGAAAAAGTAGCTAAAAAAAAAGTCTTCGAGTTCAACCAGTAGTTTCATTTTTTTCAATAATAGATTTTACTCTCATCTCTCGATGTAACTAAATAATAAAGTGAATCCATCGTGAATTCTATTTTTGTTTGCTCGTTTTTCAGACAAGTTATGTACAACACCGAAGCACACATGCGAATAATGGAAGTGCTCTTATTAAATGGAAAATGGGGTGAAACTATGCCAGAGTTTAACTCGGTTCCGATTCTTCCTCCAAGGAAGATTTCTGCTTACCAGAACCTTACGGCTCCCGAGAATCTGTCTCATTTGCCGAATGCATCAAGCGATAATGAAACAACATTGCAAGATGCTGAATGGTATTGGGGCGACATCACAAGGTTCGAAAATAGTCCCAATATTGTCTGAAGATGTTTGGAAATAATGTTTCGGCTATGGTTATCACATCTTATAATTAATTCGAATTGTTGTAGGAATGAAGTCAACGAAAAACTAGTTGACACTCCTGATGGCACGTTTTTGGTTAGAAATGCTTCGAATAAAGGAGGCGAGTACACACTTACGTTGCGAAAGGGCGGAAGCAACAAGCTTATCAAAATATCCCACAGGAACGGCAAATATGGATTCACCGAGCCGTACAAATTCAATTCAGTTGTGGAGCTAGTCAACTTCTATCGAGGTGTATCCTTGTCACAGTACAATCCGACTTTGGATATCAAACTTCTATTCCCTGTGTCCAGATTCCAACAGGTAATAATAAATAGTTTTCTCCTAATTATACTGTATTTTGTTAAACGAAGTAGATCTCAAATAAACGGTCTGTCCCCTTGGAATTCTACGTTGCAATTTCAAGGCTAAATTAAATAATTTTTAACTGATTATTGGAAGGTTGAATGGAGGAAAAAGAAAATAATGAAAGATTATAACCTTCGTAGTAACCAGGCCAAAAAGGCTGCAAATTATTGGACGGTGGTTTATTATTCATTTAATTCAATATGATTCTTCAAACCCCCAGCTGTTATGGTGAATTTTTCATTTCTTTTGAGACTAATACCCAAGGAACATTGAAGAAATAATTTATTCATTGTTGACAATTGAAACTAATTGAACTTAATTTACAGGAGGAGGAAATTGGAATAGACAAAGATATTGACAAAGTTGCCGCCAAATTAGTCGAGTTAAATAACGAGTACCTCAGTAAAACAAAAACGTACGCTGACTATTCCGAAGACTACAGCGCGACGGCTAAAGAGATTCAACTCAAACGGCAAGCAATGGATGCGTTCAAGGAAACGGTTAGCATGTTCGAAGAGCAAATAAACATCCAGCAGAAGTTCCAAAAAGAAGCTGAACCTCATGAGAAGAAAAGGTATGCATTACTCGGTACTTATATATACTTATATGTACATATATATAATACTTCTGCCTCTTTTGTCATTTCTGCGTTTTGTAATGTTTATAATTTAAGCTAGATTTTAGTGATATTCAATTGTTGAGAGGGCTGTTTGCTCCACCATTTCCGACTGAATGTAAATCTGTTGATTTTAAACCTATTAATAATAATAATAAAATAATGGGATAATTCATGTTACAGATTTATGTTAAAGTAAGATGTTACAGTTTCAAACAGTGGTTAGAAAAAAGTTTGCTCCATCGAATCTTTTCCCTTCTTAAAATGTTGCTTGTCTAATGCCCAGTAAAAGACTCACTTTTCTCCTTTTTATGTTCCAGTTTCAATAAAAACGCCGAGATACTACAGTATCGTCTCAACTCGTTAAAAGAAAGTAAACGACAGCTCGAGGACAACCTGAACCAACAGATAGCCTACAATAGATCCATCGAGCGAGAGATGCATAAATTGAAACCGGAAGTGCAAGACTTGAGTAAACAGAAAGAAAAGCACCATCAGTAAGTTATAAGTTATTTCATTGAAGGGGTTTCAAATATATGAGCACTCAATTTGGGGAGGGGGTTAAACATTTACATGACCAGATTAGAAATGTCGATACGTGTTTAGACCCACGGAAAATTTGTTGGAAAATAATCACTAATATCAAAGGGGAGTTGCCCTTGCCATAATTTCTACAGAGAACAGTAAACTGAAGTTTATAAGCCTTCAACCTTCAAAGGGTGTTGATGGGAAAGGGAGCCAATCGAAACCCTTCCAATCTCAAAACGTTCATTCTTATTTTACTTCGAGGTACTTAGGAATTCAACTTGAAAAATTTAGCATCTCGGATTTTTTTTCTTTTAACTTTTGTTAAGATACATTGTAATATTTGTAAAGCTGGCAGAAAACTTGACTCTCTACATCAGAAATTCGACGATAGGCTCACGAATGTGTAATTAACTCCTTAAAACACTTGTCACATGTCACAGCCGTAGAAAAAACTTGAAATATGGCTTAACGTCAGTAACCGATAAAACCTAAAATTAGAAAAAATGTCAGTCATATCTATGTACATAGTGAATAATTTGAACAGCTGGTCTTTAGCTGATCTGATTTAGGTTGATAATTTGAAATTTGCAACTCTGATATTTCTTTTCAGATGGCTTCTCAATCGTGGTATATCGGCTCAAAGCATCAAACACCTGCTGAGTGGTGGGGTATCAATTTGCGAGCAGGAAAGAGATCAACCCCACCATGATGAGAAAACATGGTTCTTGAAAGAGTGTTCGCGAGAAGATGCTGAACGCCTTCTGACCGGAGCTAAAGACGGTACATTCCTTGTGAGACCTAGCCGCACTGGAAACTACGCCCTCTCCATTACGTAAGTGGCGTTTTTGGGTTACATTACAAGTATTATTCTCTTTTCAACCACATTAAAGGAGTATCATGTTCATCCAAAAAGTCTGAGCAAGATCTGAAAAATTACTGTTGTCAACCCATTTAAAGCCTGTCTGGTGACGCAAATGTAGAACTGGTTTTCTCCTTCTATTTGAAAATGTACCAACATATCAACTTCTTTCCCTACTTCTGTGCATAATTTCTATCTTATTCTGTTTTCCTCAGATGCAATGGACTCGTCAACCACTGCATCATTTACGAAACGGAGAGGGGGTACGGTTTCGCAGAGCCCTACAACATTTACGAGTCACTGAGAGCTCTCGTTTTGCATTACAAGCAAAACTCGCTCGAGGAGCACAACGATTCACTGTGCACAACTTTGGCCCATCCTGTTTACGCTGAAGCTGACAAGTCGGAAAATAACACCGACAAACGGAGATAAAGTAACATAATTTTTTATATAATTTCCTTCAAGGAGCAGTCATTTAGTTTTGTGCTGAGTTCACATTCGCTCTTGAATCGAACTATTTCGTCTTTTTTCCCAACCCTGTTGATGGTCTTGATTCTTTTTTCCTCGAACTATTTACTTTTGTCATTAGAGTTTCAGAATGATAGCGGTTGATTGAATTGACGTTGGTTCTGAAGACTCTCGGGTTGAAGAGGATTTCATTTGAAAATATAAAAAAGAATAAATAATCATTGTAAGAAAAAAACAAACACAAACACACACAATTAGAAAAGAATAATTACAGGGTTAGTTGTATTTGATTTATTTTTTTACACAAAAATGAGTTATTCAATTCAAATACTTGACATTATACGGCCCTCCAAATGTTACAAAATATTTGCCAAAATATGAAATGGGGGAAGTTAACCAAACATCTATTTTCTATACAAGATGGTGTATAACCTCTGACCTTGTCGCCAAAAATATAATTTGCCCGATCTGGGATAAAACCGCTGCACGTAGGATGCGTATTAATTTAGACATCGCCGCTCCTCAAATAATCGTGTTTGAGTTTTATTATTTTCTACTATAGCAAACCTTTGGAATCGTGATGATTTTCCTTCTGTAACTCCAGTGAAGAATTGCTTTATGTTTAAGGTCTGTTACCCCACACAGCCTAATTGCAATACTCAGTTCGGCTCCATCATAGTTTTCTCATTTTTTTGCTTTACATAAATATTCATTATTTTCGCATTTCGGTCAGTTACTCAAACTGTCAAGTGGAGCAAACTTGGCAAGTGAGATAGTGTTTTCACGTGTCTGTTTTACTCATTGAATTTATTAATCTCGTGTAAAGTTGTAAACAGTCCACCATTGAGTGGGGGAATTAATTTTTTTGTTCTTGTACCCAATGTCCAATCGGACAAAGATCCCTTTCCTTGATCGTTATTTTAAGGGGTTTACCGTTTTGAACGGTTTGAAAATGAGCTAAAAATAAAAACAACGAAGTTGATAAACGCATGAATCAGTGTTGGCCTCTATCTATTTATTTGCTATTATTAAATACTGCTCTTTCCATTTGGGCTGAGCTAAATGGCAGCATTTGGCTCGGCGTGGGTATAATTTTTGTATAACTTGATACAGAATTCAAATCTGCATCAGAAATATGGAGGGTTTATTTTCGAATGAAGCTTAAGCTTGTTGTGATATGCTCAACGTTGTCTTTTTGAGATTCTCTCAAAAAAAAAAAAAAAAAATAATAATTCTAGTTTGAAAAATATTAACCTAGATTAAAACATATTGATTTTTTTACTTCCATGCTTACGTTGTTGTATAGAAGGTCTTTTGCTTTCCCTTTTGTCCCTATAACTTTTCCCTGTCACTGAGTGATCCTAAACTGGACTGTACTGATTTCTTCATCAATTGATTGACATTCAGGGCATATGGGGTAGCGTCTTTTATCCTTGGTTTCATTAGGGGCTATTGGAAAATGTCAGTCGCTTCCTTAAAAGTGAAATGTTTTTCCCGGCATAATTTAGTTTTGATATTAAGTTAGCTAGTCTAGAAAACGTATGAGTTGGATTTTGTTCTTGGTGGTTTTTATTAAATAATAAACCACTGTAATTGGCCAAGAAAATTTTTTTCTACCCCCCTTTCTTCTTGAAAATGTGATGTTATACGTTTCAAGGCGTGCAGAATCTGAATATCCAATTAAAATAATTCTGCCCGTTCACCGTCAACACTTTTCTGGCAAAACTATAAAACCTAAATTCTTTAAATCACCAAAAATCAACCTTAGCACCACAATGGCTAGATTCTTTAACCTAGTTGCTACCTCTATTTTGAGGGTATTTTTGGGGTTCTGTGGGGGGGGGGGGGGAATGTTGTATTTCCCCAAGTTTTTCAGAAACAGGTGTATTTGGTATCAATTTCTAAAAAGTTTTGGACGCTCAATCGAACGAAACTATCGCGGGGTCTACATCGTGGATGGTTCTTGAGCTATTGCAGCTTTTGTGTAGAATTCGCACGATTTTCAGAAGTTTGGCATTTTAACTACTTTAAGGATTATTGGAGCTATAAAAATCGTTCTATACTCAAAATGACCGGCAAACACTCTCCTCTGCTGTAATGTTTGGCGAATAATTTAGCTTTTAAGCTGAAAATTAAGAGAAAGAACATTTTTAAAAATTACCATAGTTGCTACTGGGTTTTCCCTTATAGTTACCAATCTGGGAAGGAAACGTTTGCAAATATTCGGACAAGTTCACAAATGGAAGTTCTTTTTACATCATTATTGAAGCAAAGAAATAATGAACCACTATACAGTATGCAACGTTTTTTCTTCTTTTTCTTTAAAATATCACCATTTCAGAATAAGCAGCTTACAAATTCAGACACAATCTCTCTTATGTGCGCTGGCCAACTTGCTCATTTCTTAATATTTATTCACAATCTTATTTCATTTGTAAACCCGATTGTCAAGTACTTTTTTTTTACAAATACAGTGTGAGGCATAATTAGCATCAATGAGAATAGTTTTTCTATAATTATTCCACAAATTCGACTTGAGTAGTATTAGCTTGTGAAATCAAAATTTCAGTTGATCCTTATTCTATTGAAAAATGCGGTTCAATGAATTATTTGCCTCCTACCTTTTGAACAACTCTCATGCATTGTGCTCATCCGTTTTGATACGTGGGAGTTATGATTCATCCATGAATTTATTTGTTAAAAAAATTTTGTGCCGAGTTTACCTATCCTATAGGTTTCGATGTTGGTTTTAACCAGCGCACATTAGTACACCTGACCTTGAACGACAGTTTTATATAAATCATATCTTGGATGTACCAAAGGTTCATCTTAGAAGGTGTGCTAGTTTTATTATTATTCAAACCTAAATTCAAATTCAATGAATGATTCATCCGTTCAAGAGTTCAAATTCTTCAACCTCAATATTGTTCATATTCAGATAGTTAATTATCTTTTATACTCCGTTCCTATTATCCATTCTGACTTTTTACTTATCCTGATTTTCTTACTGCGTGTTACATTTCGTAACCCCAGTTACATCAATTTCTTCACCACAAATTACACGCTATACAGTTACACTTTTTTTTAAATTTTAAATGATCAATGTACTACTGCTACTTCATTTTTTTCTCCGTGTCAATGGTATTGTAATGTTTTCAAGCTTTTCTTAGTTCATGGGCTCAGCACGGGTTCTTGGTTTGAGGAAAGTTGTCAAGTGCTACAGGTTAGTTATCTAGCCGCCTATTGGTTCTGTGTTATGTTGATGACGCGATAGTTGTCTTCCCCTCCTACAAGCAAGTAGAACGTGAGTTACGCAGTGCCGAACTGACGTTTTTACTGAAAGAAAACTATTTTTTTTACCTTTATTTTCTTACTCTTAAACGTATTTTTCTCAATATTTTGTACATGTTTTGATGTGAACGTACTTTTTGTGAGCATTGTTCTTAGACGTTTCATTAGTGATGATATAATGTTCATGTTATGGCGTATTGTAACATAACTATCTCATTGGTCGCTGAAGAGCAATTTAAGTGTCGGCTAATCAAGTTTGCCTTTTTTCCCCTATGTCCTCACTAGGCAACTCACCAATTAAGTCAAACTATAAATTCATATTGAATATCTTGTACTTGGAAATTACTGCAAGCGAGTGAGCATTTTCGAATCCTTGCGGTCTAATGATAAGGACAAAAATTTGTTGGTGTAGATTCTAGTTGAGATGTCCTTTGAGGAATTGGGAGAACTGAATTCAGGTTATGATTTGATTTTACGGCCTTATAAGTTGATTCTATCCTCAATTTGACAAGAACTCGTTCAGTTGATTGTATGAGCTCTAAGAATGTTTCATGGTAATATCTGTAAGAATGGTAATATGATGTGGTCTCCAGGTCCTCCTATTGCCCCGTGCGACAAATAGGGGGCACACTCAATCAGGGGGCATTTACAGTTTCGCTGTAAATAATGTAACCTTAGTTAGCATTCCACAATTTACAATCTTGAAGTCCACTACGAGGAACGTTCGAGTGAGGACATAGCACCAAGGTCGTTGTATTCCTTGTAAGCCACAAACTACATCGTATATGTTCGTCTTCAGTTATTCTAGCGACGAAAGTGATAGTTCAAGCTGATGATTAGATGTATTTTGTTACTGTTTTGATGCCACAAGTAACCATCGATGCTTCAGTTAGTGTTGGAATGACCATCCTACTTTACTGTGTAGCGGACATGTTTCAAATTTTCATCTTTGAAAGTGTCAATTGATACTGCTTTCATTTTCCTCAAGGAAAAAATCTTTTATTAATACCAACCTATAATTTTTTGATGCATGTTTTTTTATTGGGATGAGGAAAATACAAGGTTTATCTAATATTCTATGACGAATCCTAATATCCCGGCTATTCCACTTCGCTGGTTGATATTACTTGTGGCATCATCACATTTCAAGATTAACTTTGTTATTATTAAGTGTTTAAATTCTAAATATTCTGAGTTGTAGTTATAATCCTTACAAAAAATGTGGTGCAGTGCTAAATAGAAACAACCTCTGTTTTTATTTCTACCGCTTTTCCAGCCACTTTTCGTGTGGAAAATTGTGTAAGTCATTTGAAATTATGTGAACCAATTTAGAGTATCCTAAAGTGTTTTTTTTTTTTTTTTTAAATCACAGTCAATACTCAATTTTGAATAGTGACGGTAGCTACAAAGATAAAGTGTAGCTATAGTAACTTGTATTTGTATTTGCTGTGGAAACAAAATCCGGTGATACCGCCCATTGATCTCTCGAAATCTTCCATCCAAGTTACTCATGATCTGTATAATAGTTGGCACAATTGGTAACAAGGCAAGATTTTCCGTTCAAATCCGCTCATTTACCCAAGGAATTGGATGAGAATATAATTCGGGTGGGTTCATTCAGCGCATGATCAAAAACTGCTGTGCACTTGCGCTTTTGTATAGAATCATCCGAATGATCTTAAGTTGTTTTTATTTTTTAAAAAAAGAAAACAAAAAACAAAATCACAAAAAAATAACAATTTTTTTCTATTTTGAAATATATATGTATATTTTTATGTGATATGAGAAACCGCTTTCGGTTCTCAGTGTAGTTTCCATGATTAGATACGTAGGTTTGAAAAAGAGAAACGTTTTTATATTCAGCTTGTGTGATGTATTTCGATAGGCTCTCAAAGGAATGGTAAAATGATGGTACTGGCGTCGCCTATGGCATTCTCATTTAAATATTGAATCCAACGTACAAATTATTCAAAAAATTTCTCATGCTTTTATACTATCTGCTGTTTGTCCACACTCTAAAACGTATTGCATGTTTGAAGTTGAATTCACTTCATTTGGAATTTATCAATGTCTAATTCGATCATCAATCTGGGGTCATACCCAGGCAATGTTTTCTGCATTAGAGCGAATCCTTTGTCTCCATTTGTTTGCAAAGTCTGAACGTCGTCTAATTCAAAACAAACTCCCGTCCACCCTAATTTCACAGGTGTCTCCCAATTTCGTTCGACAACTGTCCCAATTTGAATCTTGCGAGCAAACATCAATTGATTGAAATTTTCCTCAGCGCCGCCCATTCTCATTTCTGATTTCATATTAACTTTTTTGAGACATAAATATTTTAATGTTTTACACGCTGAATAGTAATAAAAAAAAATGCTAATTTTATCTTTCTATTTTTTTTTTTTTTTTTTTTTTTTTTTTTGGGGGCCAAAAATTGTCACTCGTTACACTCAATTTCATGAGGGCCTTCACAAAAGTAAACACCGCTTCTCTGAAAAGACCGAAAGAAAAAACATTTTTCCAAGACACTATGGTTAACTAGGAATGAATTTCGGCTCTAAACGCCCTTATATATTAAAAAAGAAAGAAAAGAAAAATGTCATGACGTTGACGTTAATTTCAGTTAAATTAGATGCAAGCAAAGGGCATTCGACATGCATGAAGTTTTACTGAGTAGGAAGTGCCTACAATCGCTTCAGTTTCTCATGAATTGTCCTAATTATAGGAAGGCATGGAGCTGTTGCTAAGTTTTCACTCCGTTGTAATCTTTGGAGCTCCCTTTTTGAAGTGTAATTAAATCTGAAAAAAAAAAAAAAATTGGGAAGGAAATGAATGGCGAAAAACAAATTTGCTGCTAAACTTTGTGCAAATAAAAGAGAAGGTATTTTTTTTCAAAAGGAATGTAATCAAGCCTTGCCTAGTGATGAAAAATAATACTAGGCTTTGTGGGTTCACAAATAAACTATTCTACATTACAGCTTCTTGAAGTTCCGCTCATTTTTCAAAACGGAAATTCCCAGTCTTCTACGCATAACTATCTCGTTTTTGGTGTTTGTTTTGAATCCGATGCCTGTTCTTTCGTCGTCCTGAGAGTTCCCATACGTCGAATTGACTTTTTCGCAAATAGTTCGGCTGGTCGTAAAACGGAGGAAAATTTGTTAAAACCATGCAACTCTACTTGAAGAAAGAAATTTGCCGAATGTAGCTTTAATATCTGATTGGTCAAACGGTTTCTCCTTCGCTCAAAGGAAATTAGATTGTTGTTTCCTTTTTAATATCCTCGTAACTGTTTTCCAATTTCTCAAAGGATTAATGTGCTTTTTTGTATGTTGTACCGCGCTAACCGATTACTTTAAGCTTCAAGTGCTGCCATATTAGAATTATTGTCCTGAAAAAAAAAATCCGGTTACTTCATGTACTAGTAGGTACGTTTTTTCTTTTTAAAAAAAATAATAAAAATAGATATTGGGCGATAAGCGGTGTGCGGCAAGTGTGCAAGTGTAAGGTAGTGCCATGAATATAATTGCCTTGGGATCGACAAGCCTTAAATGTGATAGGTACTAACTATAAGTTGGAAGAGTTTGTTACGCCAGAATGATGAGAAAAAAGGTGCATCCCGTTCGTATCAAGGTAAATGGTTCCTCAGTTAAACAACTGTGCGATTTGTTTCGGTTACCTATAATTCCTTCTTGTGGTCCGAAATAGAAATTCGGTCTTTAAAAAAATACTGCGTCGTGGGTGACCTGTCCACATGAAAACTGACGTAACAACTATTGTGATTGTTGCGCGTCGTTTTAAAATATTCGGCTGACATGAAGGATGAATAATTTGAATAAATGTATGTAGGGAACTTTTTTTCCATCGTTTCTTACGCGAATTTCCATGTTGTACTTTGTCAAGCATGCTTAAATGTTCTCAAAAGTGTCTAACGGGATATGGTTTGTGAACTCGTCTATTATTATCATTGTTTTATTTAGTTTTGCTTTGATCATATTGCGCTTGGATGTTTTAGAAAACTCCTATTTACTTGAAAAAGGTTACGTAGGTACGAATCGTTGTTGATGTTTTCACAGAGATATCCCTTTTTTGTTTTGTATATAAAAGTCATTTTATGTTAACAAGAATCTATGTTGAAAACCTATGTGAACTTATCTTCAACCCTTTCAGGGATTAACTTGAGTCAACGAACTAAAGTACACATTTTAAGAGGTTAAACGAGTTTCATTTCTTTCCCCTAGTCATCAACGATGCAATACAGCATATTTTGAACTCGGAACATCGGTTGACATTCTGTGGATGTGAACGTTAGAATTCTCAATGATTTCTCATTAGTTGTAACCATGCCTGATATTACTGTGCATTGATAGTGCGGCTATGTTACAGCCTTCAATATCAGAAACATCGATGCAATAAAAATCACACTAGGTGTCGCTTCACATGATAATTCAGAACTGGAAGTTGAAGGGAGACGTAACCAGGTGACTTGTTCTCCTTTCGCTCATTTGGGCATCTTCAAGTTCATCTTCTTGTTCTTTCTTCTGTTTAGATCCAAGTGGTAACTAAGTTGTTTTAGGTGAAACTCCTGCGTCTTAATAGACCAGCCAAACCGTCGTAGAAAAGGCCGTACATCAACAAATATAACGTATTTGACTTTAAATATCGAAATAGTGAAAAAACCACACATGGTGGAAGTACCGTGTGTGATCCAAACGATACAAGACGAGTTTTGGAAAATGGGGCCAAATTTATAGCAAGGAGCGATTTACAAGGAAGTACCGCGTGAGACCAGTAATGAAACTTGGCCATTCACCTGCCATAATGAAAAGTTGCAAGCCCCTCAGCATTAAAATATACATTTTTGAGGTCTTTAAAAATCAAAAGAATCGAAAAATGTCATAGCAATTGAATTAATTTGTTGATTTTAATTTTATATAAGGTTAACACCTTGGAAGCCACGGAAAAAGTTCACTTTTACCACTTTTACCATCTGGTTCACTCATACCAGAAATTTTATGGGGAGAGGGGGTTTACACGTAATGTATGTTGGGTTTCCGATGCGCGAACGAAGTTGGTAGATACAGTCAATTTTCATGCAACAATACCTATTTTCGTCACTCTGGTAAAAATATTTGCCTGTCCTTGCTAGCAGCAGCCTTAAGAGCATTAAGCATCCATGTTTCTATTATTTCTGATGATGATTGAAAGTTTTAGGTCTTCTGGCGAGCAATTGAACTACCCAGTCGGTGACAAGCCGTCAAAATCTGTCGCTAGCCTGCGGCTCGACAACACAACACTCGCCGTAGGCTCTCCTTCTCTTATTTCTATTTTTTAACACCAACATAAGCATCCTTATGATTATCATCACAATGCATTGATATTGCTTGTCAGCTGAGATGATGACACCGAAAAAGCTCAACTGAAACGCCTGTGATGATAAGGAATGAAAAGATTGAATTTGTTCGCGTAGAAAATAAACAATAATATTTTATTTTGCATAAAAAATTAGAAATTCATCGGTTTCTTCGAGTTACGAAACAATTACGCTATACATCGATTGTAGTGGGTTGAGTTGGAAAAGGGTCTGTGGGGAAAGATGGGGTCGTATCTTCGCGCTGTGGTAGCACCTTTGGGGTCTCCCTAGCGAGCTCGTCGTGACCTGTAACATAAGATAAGTAACGCTTGAAATAGTCGAATCTTACAACTTTGATGAATGGTTAAATTATAATGAATATAAATAATGGAAACACGTTAACACAGTCAACGTATATTTGTAAAACCAACAACAACTAATATATGTCGTTTGGGCCTTAGTTTCATGCCGACAATCGCCAGTCTTTAAAATATAATAATATATAATAAAATATAATCACGAGATTTCCCATTTTTATGGCTGGAAGTCAGTTTTAAAACGTTTCCGTTATGCATTTTCCAATGACAGTAGTGGTGTAATAACTAATGTAGCCTTTATATCAATATTTTGATTTTTTAGTTGAGGAGCTTAATTCTAAAAGGTATTAAACGCCATATTAGAAAAAAAAAAAAAATAACAAGGTAGGTATTCCGGTGGTATTCGGTTCATTTCTGAGAGCTTCTGATGCTCTGATCCGGATGGTTTCTAACCAAAAAGTTCTATAAGGCGTACTCATTGGTTGGGTTTCTTGAGCAAATTTTACCTTTTATTTTACCAGTTAAAGATACCTTTTGCATGCATAAAAAATGTATCGAACTTGGAACGAGAATAAACCATAAATAACCTTTCTCCAGCTTTCATGCGTGCCGCTAAACCGATGTATTTTGACTGATAGCGACCAACATTTCTATTTTCTTGTTTCGAGAAAAATTACCTCATTCTAGAATTAATAATAATAAAAATTGTTCACTTTAATGAAAAAAAAAAAAAACAAAAAAAAAAAAAAAAACTGTAGAATGAGATTGGCGGCCGAAAATTGTGCGTGTGAAGAGCACGAAGTGAGTGGACGAACTACTAGCTGTTCGAGTCTGAACAGTTTCTTCATGTTTCGTTTCATCGAGTACTTTATCCCGAACTATTTTTTCAGAAAGTTCTAAAAACCAGATTTAATGTTAGAAAATACTTTATCCCTCAATAACGATTTCCAAATTACTATTACGATTTTCTGCATAATTTATTACCGAAATGTCTGTGCCAATCTGCTCATATATGGACTTTACAATAAAATATCATATCCGGTGGATCAATGTAGAAATTATGATAGGTTTCGCCATTTATTCCACGATAAAATTGTACCGTTTTAAATAAAATAGAACCTTATGCGATTAAGCCCCTCAGTTGGTTATAACTGTTCGCTGATTCAATATTAGTTAGAACTATTTAATTTTCTTTAGTTTGGAATTCATTATTGTTGCTGTTCTGGTGATCGTTATATTTCATCAGATGCGTATTGATGACTTCCATGAATTTATATAAACGTTTTACTTGGCAAAAACGTGAGCTCCACGATTCGCACTTTTTATGTGAACGGTTGCTAAAAACTATTCACTCAGATCGATTCCACTTCTCTGCTAGGATTTCAAATTGCCAACCGTTAGCTATAGTAATACTTGGAAAAAATTTAAATATTCAGAGTTGTAGAATGTTCTTACTACTTGATCAATTCTTCCATTCAACTTCTTTCTTCGCTCGGTATTAAAAATAGAACCGTTGTTTGTATCTATGCACATTTCTGAACATTCTCGGCGATCGGGGTCGCAAGCGGCCAGGGAACTAGTCTAATTTGGACAAGTGCGTACAATTTTCTACCTAGGTAGAACGTTGTTTTTATTTCAGCTGGAAACCGAACTATACGATAGTGAACGAATTATTTGGAAAATCGGCAAGGCGAAATTGAGAGTTTTATTGGGTAATGTAAACGGCTGGAATACTTTTTCTGGAATCGTGTCCTCATTGGGTTCAAATATTTGTTATTAGCCGTCGGTATCCAAGATGAGACGTTTCTAGCCGGCGATTTTAAGTCATTTTGAGCGTTCTACGTGCAAAGGTTGCTCAATTTAATGTGAGTGGAAAAATGTCGATATTTTCGGTTATTTTAATTTTATAATTGGCGTCGTTCTGAGTAAAATTCTAGTTAGCGGATTTTGAGTTCATGTATTTAGGATGATGGCGAGCGAAAAATGAACACTTCACCAATTCAACGTTATTAAATGTAAATTAAAACGTTATTAAATAGCATTGACTTCTATCGCAGTTATTGAGAGTACTTTTTGAAAATCTTTCAAGTTGAGCTTTATTAAATACCTGCTTGATAAATGAAAAAGCGGCGCACATAAGCGTATAAATCAACCAATATAGTCAGATACAGAGACGAGCTTTTCAGTCAAGAATGCGAGATTCAACGAAGAAAAGTATTCCAGATTCTAAGGAACAATTAATGGCTATTAACTGCCGTGTTACAGTAATAGAACTAATGATAGTCGCAGATGATTGACAGTTGCGTATTAAAAGAGGAGAGAACCATGGTTTCTTTGTTACAACAGAGAAAGAGGCGGAAGAGAATGGATTAATAGACGAATCAATCATAATTTCAATTCTCTCAAGGGCTTGACGTGACCCAATTTGACGTGAGGTCTAATGGTAAAAAGGTCATCCTTATAGTTCGACCAAGTAGTAACAATCAGTTTTCCCCGTTGGGAAATCGTTTTGAAAGCGGTCGATTGCAAAATATTGGAGCGAATCACGAATGTGCAACAAAAAAAAAAAAAAATTAAACGTTGGTTTTTAAGCTATTTTGAAAGCTATTCTTATAGAAGATTTAACGCTGAATCCGAATTTGACGTCAAAACAACGGAAATTTGACGACAACTACTAGTTTTCCCCATTGTTAGTGTTACTCCGCTTTTCCGTTTTTCGACATTGAAAATTCATTGAAAATACTAACAGGACTGTTCAGGAAATTAGATGTGTAATTAGAATTCGAAGTGAAAAATGACAAATGGCGAAGATTTCGAGTCAATTGTCAAAATTCTTTTACTTTCATACTTTTGAAGTTTCAACATTGGTATTTTTTCGCCACCTGCACTAATTTTCAAAAAAATTTTCTAGTGACAAAAATTTTAGAATATTTCATTTAAAATCAATTAAAAATGAAAAACAACAGGATTTATTTTTGTCTACGATGTATTTGGGTTAACGTTAATAAACTTGTTTTTGCTTTTCTTCGAGCGCTAATAACTCTGCGGGGATCCAACATAAATATATTTTCAAATATACCAAATTGCAGGATTTTGATAGCTCTTTTTCACCTCTGCGTATTCTGTCCATCTAAATTTACTTCATTTAAATGTATTTTATTTAAAAAAATTACACGCAAAAATCAGGTTTGGAATATTTCATGAAATTTTTTACTCTGAGACATGAAGAGTTTTGTCACTTTTTGACCTGAGATACAGTGACACTTGTTCAGAAAGTGTTCCTGAGTAAGGGAAGATGGGCATTTTTGGCCCAAAATGATAGGTACCCTCCTATAAAAAGGCTTATAGGTTTGCCTAAAAACCTAGACCTAGATACCTATAAGTAGCTTAAAAAAAAAAAAAAATTATCTAAGGTAGGTATGGATTGGTCTTTGCGCACTATATGATTTACATTTTAAATTGGCCTTTTTCTTTTTTGCTATTTCTGATCTCCATAATTTAAACTGAAATCAGACTCTTAGGGCGATCCTAATACTCTCATTGGCTGCGTAAACATGGTAATAATAACAACAAAAATAATTCTATTTTTTTTTGTATTTTTTTTACGTACACGTTGGCGATGCGAGGGTGTCTGAAGATGATTTGTTGAAAAGGAGGATGGCGGAGGCGGTCGTGTTCTTGGGGTGTGGCTGCCAGAATACCATGTAATACAAAGAGAGGATAATGGCGGCTAAACTGACGGAAAACACGTAGACCATGACCGTAAGGACGCGAATGAGTTTCTTGTTTTGTTTTGGCTCGTACATTCTGTCTTTGGCCTCTTCACCGGCGAGTTTGACGCTGTTTACTATTGGCCTGCCGGCACGCTCGCTCATCACTACGTCTAGCGGTAGGGCGGCGGCTGCGGTGCGGCTAGCGCCAACCCGGAGACGACGGCTGGTTCCAACAGGACGACTCCGGATGTTCTAGCCCGGAGGCTGAGGGCGGGAGCGGGAGAGCTGGATGTAGATTGCGATACTGCTACCCGGCGACGGACGGAGGCGGCTCGCGCGAGTCGCTCACTGCTCTCAGCCTTCGCCTTCCTCGATCCGAAGTTGAGACCTCCCAACCGGAGCTCCTCCCTCCGGAAACGGACGGTCGAGCCCGATGATTGAGCTCCGGGATATTATTCATCCGTTCTTTCATGTACAGGGGTTGCAAAATATGTCTAAGTGAAAATATGCACAACTTTCAGGACTCGATTCTATAACAAATTCGATTGATTAGTTCCATTTTCTACCGACTTCAAAAGAAAGTTGGTACTCTAGGTGGCGTGCGATTTTTTTAAATTTACTGTTCAATAATTGCTCTCGCTCAAGATACATTTTTTCCAACCCCTAATCCACGCTCACGTTTTGATATTTTACGTTTCAATGCAATTCGAATATTGAATGAAAACCCATTTGTCCCACCGCTGTCAACACTTTTATACGGAAACTATGAAAGCAACATGCTTGAAATTTTCACTTAAAAAGAATTCTTCAACTGAAGATAGCTCAATTCTTAGGCCAAATCGTTACCTCAGTTTTGAGGGAATTTCTGGGAATTTCAATGGGAGGGGGGATTCGTCTTTTTGTGAGACTGAGGAGTAATTACTATCAATATCTATCTCTCCAAATCTTGAAAATGCCACACAAAAGTTGGTATAGCTCGAGAAGGATTGAAGCTATCAACCCCGTTGTGGTCTCATTCGATTCAGCGTCCGAACATCTATAGAAATTGATACCAAATTACTCCTTATACTGAAAAACGTTGGAAAAGACGAATTTTCTCTCCTTCAAAACCCCTCAAAAATACCCTTAAAATTGAGGTAGTGATTTGGTTAAAAAAGTGAGCAGTTGTCAGGCCAAGATTGAATTCTGGTAAAAATTACAAGAATTGAACTCTTATAGTTTCGTCGGAAAAGTGTTGACGGCGGACGGACCGATTTTTAAAAATTAAATATTCGTATTCTACGTGTCTTGAAACGTAAAACCTTCCATGGGGGGGGGGGGGGGTGATTACAAAGGTTTGTTATTATAATAAACTAACTAGTCATTTCCAAAAAGGTTCAAAAAATAAATCCGGCTTCAAGAATACTTGCATAAAAAATGTAAATAATTGAAAAATAACAAACGCCATTTAATGCCAACTCACACCAATTCAGTCGCCGATTACACATTTCAGGACTTAGTATTATGATAGTGATGCGTGTGAGTCGTTGTTAATATTGTATTTGAACTCGTAAATGACCACTTCCTATTTGTTTTTCTCCCCTAATAATATGAAAAAATAGTATTTTCTATCATTGCCCTAATGATTGAAAGACAAACAAGCAATATTCTGCGACACGAGCTTTCGAAGTTTTCCAATTCATATATATTTTTATTCAATTTATTTGCACCGATTTATTTAATTTTTTCGATCGCTCAAGGTATTTTGACTGTAGATGACACTGAGAAATCCCAACAAAAATTTGACCCAGGCCCTCTTGAGCAGATAGTACATGAACAAAATGACGCCACAAACAATAAAAACGAGCAATTTTTTAAAAAGTTTAAGTTCATAGAGTAAAAATTGTTTTTTCCTCGAAAATAAGGTTTTCCGGCGTTTCCTCAAAAAAGAAACCGTAATTACAGGATGGATTAAATTTTAACAAAATGTGGGACCTACCTGGACAGTTACCCTTTAAAAAAAAACCTAATCGGACTTGGTGGGGCTGAGTAGCCAGACTGGCCGACCAATATAGGTTACCAGTATAGGTGCTAATCAAATGTGCGCCTTAGTTTTCCAAGAAAATAGAAATACGAGTTTCTCCTTTAAGTATGGGAATGTGGGAGTATTGAAATCAACGTTTTTATTCTCGCTGAATCGCTGATAGGAATAGGATTTTACCGAATGGCTTATACGTCTTCTAACAGTCTCTTCAACTAGACTCTTTGAAAATTCGCTCGTAAATCTATGCTGGAGTTAAAAAAAAAAAATCAAGGGTTTTGAGTGAGGGCTAAGTTTTCGATTTCCAAGTGAACATAGGGGCATTTGGGTATCAATTTTGATAGATTTTGAGAGCTGAATCGAACGAGACTTTATTTGGGTTGAAAGCATTTATGGTACTCGAGTAATTGTCTTTTGTGAGCTTATTTGTCACTCCCCGCTTGTTTATTGAGGGGAAATTATTTAACTTCAAATTGATATAGTTTTAGAACAATAAAAATAATTAACGACCAGAAGGTAAAGTTTTCAACAGGGGTAGCTGCTAGTAAATAATGTTGAATATAGAGTATTACTCTCCGCCGGTGTGTTCAACTGGGCCAGTAGGACGGTATGGCAGCGAAGAATGTAATGACAGATCGAAATGGGACTCGCGCGTTTGGATGGTGGCTGGCAGCGGTGTTTATCGATCAAATTCACGAGAGAAAGGAAGAGCGAGCGAGAAAATGAAAGGATGGGAGGGCGAGGAGGGGGATGAGTGGGACGGAGTGATAATGCTTAGAATCCGAGCGAGAGGAGAAACAGCAGCAGACGATTCCCTCGTTGTTCCCATAGACCCGGTGCGTCTATATCCATACAATGGAGGGCGGGCTGGGGGCAAGACCTGGAACAGTTGAAAGCCGGAAAAAAGAACCCCCTAGGACGGCGCTCAGCAGAGAGGTTGACGATGTGTTCGAGATTTCATCCGAGCCGTTGGATGAGATAATAAATTATGAAGTCAATTTGAAGAATAATATCTTCCCAAAGTAAACTTGTCCACTTTTGAAAATTTTACAGATGAGCCGAAAAACGCATCACGGCTTTTTACCGCCTTTTCTAACTACTAAGTGTGAAGTATAATCATTCTCTCCTCTCCCTTTAGCACTAATCCTCGAAAAGATCATTTCCATTACCATTCCCAACCAAGTTGTAAAGAAAAGTTGGTCGGGCAAAAAAAAAAAAAAAAAAAAAAATAAATAAATAAAAATAAAAATAAATGAATAAAATAAAATAAAAAGCTGACAGAAGTCGAATTCAGAACGGAGGTGAATTTGAAGTAATTTTCCCAGTACTATACTCAGAAACACTTTCTGAACAAGCGTTCAGAACTGTGTGTCCTGTCCGTGTGTCTGTGGTCAAAAGAGACATAAATTCTCATATCTCCGCGGAAAAAAGTGAATGAAACTCAATGAAATTTTCCAGAGAATGTTGTCCTAGTAGATGTGCAAAATAAACAATTTCTCGATTTTGGATAACACTAAGTACTTCCGAGATATAACCGTTTAAATTTGTTTTTGTTTGTGTTTTATTCTTCTGAGGCGTTTTTAGTTATAAAATGTTAATTATGGTGAGCTGATTTATGCTTGATCTTTTGTAGATTGGGTCACATACCGTACCTCCACGTTATGAGCTATTTCACGATTTCGCTCGTGAGTATTTTGTATTTTGATTTCTACAAGCCGCAAAAAATGTTGGAACATTTAAGGACTTAAAATGTTTGGGACGGCGATTGAACGAAGCCTGATTTTTACGAGGGTCACATACAGTAATTCCGCGTTATACGCATATTGACTATCATTTGATTTTTACAGACGGCAAAAGTGGACAAGTGTGTTAGGGTCAATGGTAAGTACTTTGAAGGTGACCAAAATTTGGTGTAAAAATATGGAATAATAAACGTTTTACAAGGACTTTCCGGTTACTTTTGGTTCCCCCTCTCACGTTTTAGGCTCACACATTGCACTTACGCATTATTAACCTACGAGTTATTCGTGCGTTCTATTTTTGGTTTCCCCAAGTGAGTTTTTCAATAACAGTGTCGTAGAGTAGGTAATTATGTTGCTTACTTAGTGTGAGCTTCTTGATTTTATAATTGGTTACATCTATTACCGACGCGAACATGGAAGTAGCACAACACTGGTTTTCAATTTGACGCGAAAAAAATTGATTTGGCACTTGAAAAATAAGAAATTCAATATTTTTCCTACGTTATCCTCCGGTTTAAATTTGCATGTGAAATAAGTAAGTTACAGTAATTTTAGTTAAGTAAAGTCAAAAATACAAAAAAAAAATTATAGTGAAAAAAACTGGGGGAAATTGGGGGTTAGGAGAAACACGTTATCGGACATTTTAATTGCTATTTTAGTCGTAGATCACATGGTTGAAGTACTACTTACCTTATCGCGTGTACACCATGTACATTGATTGAGTTCTGTGGGTTGTAAAAATCGGAAAAGAAAAAACTTTGAACGCATGTATCACGAGTACAGCGTGCAAAATTGAATATCATACCTATTATACCCTTATTTAGCACATTAATAAGAGCATTACAGAGACAATAATAAGAGAATCGGGTTTTCACAGAATGATGACTATTTTTGCTCTTTTTAACCGTGGATAACTTTTCTGGGTATAGTAACATTTTTAAATACACCTCCATTCCGAATTCGATTTTTCGGACAATCCTAACACTTCCATTTTTACTACCTGAACGTCGATTTGTCCGTGCGGTGATTTTGCCAGTTCGCCAATGTTTATGGCATGGCTGTTAATCGATTACCCGGCGTCTTGTCCAGAACTCGCATAGCTGGTCCTTGTTCAGCCGTATGGAAAACCAAAGGTTCACGCTTATTGAAGCGCTTGGTGGCAGTTCCACTCTAATTGCTCGCCGTAACTAACTTGAACGTGCAGGTGCTCCGGATCATCTCGCTATAATCGAACACGCAGTTAAAGGCTTAACTCGGTTACCCAGTTTCAATTGTGTGCCATTTACAGTAGAAAAGGCCATGCCGTCGTTCTTCTCGCCGGAACAAAAATATATATGTATTTAAAAAAATAACGCAAATCAACCTTTGGAATCGGGTAAAAATTATTTTTCTTCGGACAACCTTGAAAATAAGAAAAGCTGCTATCTGAAATTCAACTGACGACTTAGAAAAAAAATTAATCATGCAGCATGGCTTTTCGGGCGAATTTTCGATGATTACGGGTGGTAGGGGAGACTGAAAACATTTTAACTAATATAGAGCGGTATAATATTCTAATATACCCAAGGGTAAAACATGTATCGTATTTTTCAATAGCTCGAAAATCACCAAAACTACAATAGCGTGAAAACCGATAAGACTACCGATCCCGTTATGGTCTCATTCGATTCAGCATTAAAAATTAATATTCCTTTTTATAGGGTTCAAATGGTTTTTCAATTTTTTAGAACGTCGAAGTGCAAATCAAAACTTCAACAAATCTCTCTTCTTCGATATGGCTGGCCAACGAGCTTTGTTGTAGCAGAATCAGACAGAACAACTTTCGTTTTTCGAATCTCGGACGAAGATGACGCCCTCGGGAGTTCGTTTCTTCTCTAGGACCGTGTAAAATCTTATTGTTTTATCAATTGTTCGAGTTCGATTATTTTCACTTTAAATTCGAATTCTACGTCTAATTTCCTGTAGGAATCATCAATTAATCAAATTTGAACAGTTCTGTATGTATTTGCAACGAATTTCAAAGTTGAAAAACATACAGGTAGTGTAATACTAAAAATATGAGTTAAAACTAAAAGTGGCCTTCAAATTTCCACCGTTTTGACGTCAAAATCGGATTCAGCGTTAAATTTCCTATAAGAATAGCTTTCAAAATCACTTTAATACGAAAATTTAATTTTCGCTTCCAGCGGAGCTCGAGATTTCGGCCGGCGAAAAACTCGATTTACGGAAAATAATTTCTCTGGCTCTGTTTAAATTTTTTTCACCAAATTTTTTGCTATGTACGTGTGTAAGGCGTTCAAATGAAGACTCCTGCATAATAAAACAATTGATTATCATAAATTTTGACCCCGAAAATCACGGTTAAAGTCCAATTTTCGAGCTTTTAAAAACCGATTTTTTTGGACCACTTGCAGATTTTTCCGAGAAATAAAAAAAATCACAAAAATACATCTTGGTAAGACACAACTTTCCTGAAAATTTCAGATTTTTATCTGTATTGAGAGACGAGTAAAAAATCGTTAACTGATCGGTTGAAAAAAATCGCAGGGGTACCCCTTGGATTTTTCGCGAAAACTTTTTTGAAATAGATTTCGCTCAAATTCAGCATAATGATAGTCGATGATGTGTATATCAATAATATATGGTTCATTCTTTGATTCTTTCGCTCTAAATAGATGAAAATAACGTTTAAAGATGAAAAATGTCATGTTTTCGCGTATGGTCTACTAATATTGTTGAATAACGCAAAAACGGTTGAAAAATGGATAGGTACATTACATTGGGAAAATGTGGACAGTTAAATTACCCATCTTTTGGTATATTCAAACATCTGAATTGACGACTTTTTGTTTGAGTTATCCACTGTGCAAGTTACAAATCTTGGAAAACTTAAAGATGTTACGTATAATTCTGCTATAACTTTGCTCCAGTTGAAAAACACAATACTTTATGATACTAAGTACAATGCAAAACCCACCAACAACATACCAAATTATAGCAACTGCTACTACTAAGTACTACCTACTATAAAAATGCCTATAGATTCCCACTCTCCAGACACAAATAATAACAACTACTACACCTATATATATACTAGTGTACTAGGGGCTGAGCGCCCCTGGCGGCTTCGCCGCCCACCCCCTCAGGGCCTTACATATCATTTTTTGGGGTTGTTGTCCTTGTCACTACTATATATAATATGATATGTATAGTATATAGTATAGGTATAGGTATGGGTTTAGTAGTTATTATTTGTGTATGGAGAGTGGGAATCTATAGGTATTTTTATAGTAGGTAGTACTTAGTAGTAGTAGTTGCTATAATTTGGTATGTAGTTGGTGGGTTTTGTATTGTACTTATTATCATAAAGTATTGTGTTTTTCAACTGGAGCAAAGTTATAGCAGAATTAGACATAACATCTTCAAGTTTTCCAAGATTTGTAACTTGCACAGTAGATAACTCAAACAAAAAGTCGTCAATTCAGATGTTTGAATATACCAAAAGATGGGTAATTTACCTGTACACATTTTCCTAATGTAATGTACCTATCCATTTTTCAACCGTTTTTGCGTTATTCAATAATATTAGTAGACTATACACGAAAACATCACATTTTTCAACTTTAAACGTTATTTTCATCTATTTAGAGCGAAAGAATCAAAGAATGAACCATATATTATTGATATACACATCATCGACTATCATTATGCTGAATTTGAGCGAAATCTATTTCAAAAAATTTTTCGCGAAAAATCCAAGGGGTACCCCTGCGATTTTTTTCAACCGATCAGTTAACGATTTTTTACTCGTCTCTCAATACAGATAAAAATCTGAAATTTTCAGGAAAGTTGTATCTTACCATGATATATTTTTGTGATTTTTTTTATTTCTCGGAAAAATCTGCAAGTGGTCCAAAAAAATCGGTTTTTGAAAGCTCGAAAATTGGACTTTAACCGTGATTTTCGGGGTCAAAATTTATGATAATCAATTGTTTTATTATGCAGGAGTCTTCATTTGAACGCCTTACACACGTACATAGCAAAAAATTTGGTGAAAAAAATTTAAACAGAGCCAGAGAAATTATTTTCCGTAAATCGAGTTTTTCGCCGGCCGAAATCTCGAGCTCCGCTGGAAGCGAAAATTAAATTTTCGTATTAAAGTGATTTTGAAAGCTATTCTTATAGGAAATTTAACGCTGAATCCGATTTTGACGTCAAAACGGTGGAAATTTGAAGGCCACTTTTAGTTTTAACTCATATTTTTAGTATTACACTACCTGTATGTTTTTCAACTTTGAAATTCGTTGCAAATACATACAGTACTGTTCAAATTTGATTAATTGATGATTCCTACAGGAAATTAGACGTAGAATTTGAATTTAAATGGAAAATCAAACGATTAATAATCTTTTTTGAACTTTTTCACTTTTCATACTTTTGGAGTTTTAACTTCGGAATTTTTTTCCGTCAGGTTTGAGAATTTTGAATAGTAGGTACTGTGTTAGCAAATTGAGGAAATTTAATTTAGAATCGATAAAAAATCAAAAAAGCGACTGATTATTTTTATCTTCGAGATAGATTCCACTTTTTGGTAAAAAACGTGTTTTGACTTTTCTACGATCGCGAATAGCTCCGCGGGGTCATAACATAAAAATATAATTGTAGGATTTTGATAGCTCTTTCTCGCCTCTGAGTAATATACCTATGTGGAAAGTGGTCGGTTCAAAAGGTATTCGCAAAAAACAGGTGAAAAAATGCGAAAAACGGAATCATAAAATTTCAAAGTGCAATAAAATTTTAATGAAGGCCTAATTAAACAAAAGAAGACTTTTCCAGCCGATGAAGTTGTCTCTATTTAACGACACTATGATCAAAATTTGGCTACCTAGTCCCAGTTTCTATGAATCAATCGTATATACCCAAGGATGTTTGACTTTCTCTTCGGGCCGCTCTAGCACCGGCTAACATCAATCAACAAACAAAATCTTGTACTTTTTCGTTTGAAGAATTTATCCTGATTTTTTTATATTGTCTCTGACACCATACTTCTACGTTACGAGCATTTTTCACGATTTCGCTAGCGCACATTTTGTATTTTGATCATTACAGGCCACGAAATAAAATTTTTTGAATGCTCAAGGTCATGAAATGTTTGGGACGACGATTGGATGATGATGGATTTTGATCACTTGGGTCACATGCCATACTTCCGCGTTATTCGCATATTGAGTGTATTTTGATTTTTACAGAGCGCAAAAATTAATATATTTCAACGCGCTTGAAAATTTTTACTCTATGTCAGCTAAATGTCGTTTGATTTTTATTATCGGTGTCACACATGGCACTTCCTCGTAATTCGCATTTTAAGTATTTTTATGAGAGCCCTTTTGTGTCCTCATGTGCTCGCCATAAAGAAAATTCTAAGGCCTTGAACGTTGAAAAATAATGATTCTTACAGCCTGTGAAAATTGGAACAGAAAACACTTTTTGACTGTAATAATACCTTCGAAGTTGTGTGTGTTATAGAAATCCGGTAACGGCTGAGCAGAATCACTTGTGAAATATTCTCTGTTAATGTCATTGTGTTTCATTCATTTTTCATGGAGATATGACAATATATGACATTTTTTGACCACAGATAGACGGACACTCGGGCACTCAGACACTTGTTCAGAAAGCGTTCCTGAGTATAGTACGACCTCCATTCCGAATTCGATTTTATACACGATCACAATACTTTCATTTACTTCGTAAACTTGGAAGTAATAAACGTTCACCCTCGGTATATGCAACCTGAGCCTTTCTCACTCCAACTCGCTATGCGATTGCTCTGCAAGTAGTTGAAGTTAGACAAGGTTCGATATCTTTCAGTTCCTTGATGCGTTGCGGAATGGTATACACTACAGTTCTTCAAAATTATCAAATTACCGCCCGTTCCTATGAATGTTGAAAGAATATTAGTGTTATATGTTCTCCGCTTGGGAATAACTAAGATGATTCAACTCGATTTTCCAGAAATCGCCCTGGAGTGCTTTGAATAGCAGTGCGATTATAGAGTAACGGCTGAAAAATCGAATGAGGGCCCTAATTTTCATGAAGCCTAGCGTACAAAAATTCATTTCAAAGAAGAATATTTTAATACTCATATCTCAGAAATACTGCGTGTTGGTTGTCCACAATTGAATCACGTCGTCTTATTTTTGCACTGGGAGAACATTTTCAGAAAATATTGCATCGAATTAGAATCATTTTTCAGGGAGATATGACAATGATTTTTCGAAAATATACATATAGGCAGACAAGGGGACGGACACGTGGCTAGACAAACAAACGGATGCACAGACAGTTCAGAAAGTGTGCAGAAAGCGCTTTAGGGGCAGGAACGCGAGGTACGATTTAATTCCAATATCACCTTTACACAATCAGATTCCTCTCAATTAATGATATGTTGCGGATCCTGGCATTTTTTCCGTTTTTTATTCGATGATGAAATAGACGAATAATGACTAACATACGAATTAATTTCCAATGTTCAGAGGCGGTGGGATAATTAAAAATTAATCCATCTTTATACCAGGCAATCCGTTAATTATGTCGTAACAGCTTAATTTGAGATGGGAACCCATCATAATAATGGTATATTTAATTTATGTAGATCATTTACATTTTATATGCTTCTTTATTTATTCAATTCTTGATAATAGTGTTAGTGAAGATAAATAGGTACATGAAATCAAGCGCGATTTCTCGCCGTTAACAAACATTCCTAGACATTGGACGTTAAAATATACATAGTGATTTTTGTGGGCCGTAGACGTTCTAAATAAAAATAATATCTGGATGACGCGCAAGTACGGTATATGACCACAGCGATAAAAATCAATCGTTATTTACCCGCCAACAAATCATATCACGACCATAAACGTTCAAATATATTGACTTTGGGAGATTGTGAAGATTTCTAAATACAAAAAATATGCAGATGAAAAATCAAGCGTCATCATAACGAACATATTATAACATCAAACGTCAAAAAGTAATGTCTCATATCGCCTGTAAAAATCGAAGCAGAAAAAAAGTCGAACTGTTATATCTGAGAAGTACTACGTGTTATCTGGAATCCGAAAACGGTTAATTTCAGACATTTACTTGGAGAACATTTTCCAAATATTTCATTGAGTTTCGATGATTTTTCACGACGATTTTTGTCAGCTTTTGACCACAGACGGACACACAGACACTTGTTCAGAACGTTTTTCTGAGCACAGTTCTTTTGACTGTTTCTTCCCAATTCGGTTCCCTTCCGATTTCGGCTTCTCAGACCGAACTACTATGTAAACATGGAAGTGAAAAAGGGAAAACAAAGTAATTATTTCGATGATATTTATTTTTATTAAAAAATAAATATTTGCCCGTTTGAGCAATTGCTATTGGTTTATTATTCAATAATAAACCATTGTAATCGCCCAAGAAAAAACAATTTCTAACCCCCCTCAAAATTTGATGTTTTACGTTTCAAGGCATGTAGAATCCGAATATCCAATAAAAAAAAAATTCTGTTCGTCCGCCGTACGCCGTCCGCCGTTGGCAGTTTTCCGGCCAAACTGTAAGAGCTAAAAATTTGAAATTTCCACCAAAAATCAATCTCGGTCCTACGACGGCCCAATTCTTGAACCAACTTGCTAGCTCAATTCTAAGGGTATTTTTGGGGGGGTTTTGAGGGGGAGAAAATTAATATTTTCCAAGGTTTTTCAGAAAAAGGTGTACGTGGTATCAAGCTATATAGATTTTTGGACGCTGAATCGAATGAGACCATCGCGGGCTCGATAGCTTCATTGGTTCTCGAGTTATCACAGCTTTTGTGCCGAATTTGGGAGATTTTCAGAAATTTGACATGAGGGTATAACTCGAGAGTTCTTGGAGCTATAAAAGTCGTTCTATACTCATTGGAATGGTCGTCAAACACTCTCTCCAGCTGTACGGTAGGGCAAAAATTTAGTTTTTAATTTGGAAATTAAGAAAAATAAAATAGATTAAAATTACAATAGTTGCTACGGAATTTTCCCCGATAGTTACCAATCTGTTTTTCGGTTGAAATGTTCACACATGTTCTGAATAATGACTATCTGAAATGGATGGTCTTCTGAAATTTTATTTGAAGCGAAGGAATAATAAACCACTGTACAATCATTTGCAGCGTTTTATCTATTTTTTATGCTACGCAGAAAGTTTTGACGAACAGCATAGGTCCGAATTTTTCTCTCCCAAAACAAGAGGGATCAATTGTGTGGACAACTTTGATGAGTATTTGATAGGTAAATCGGGGATCGGCTTAAAGTCAAACTCCTTGTCGTCCTGACATGAACTTTAGGAGAAGCGAGGACAATCGGGCGTATCGTGAATGGATATCTATTTCATAGTATCTTATAAACTGCATGTGGAAAATGCATGAAATAGCTGCCCAGGCAGTTGCGTGATGCTTGGATGTCTCGATTTACAGACGTTTCCACGGTTCCTCGCGGAGCAAAGCAAAGTTCCGCAAAGCGTAACCGCAACGGGCAGTGACCGTGAGGGGTTGACGCGAGAGTCCCTCCGATTTATTTTCACGAGTCATTCCGATTTGCGCTAATGCTAGGAAACTCAGACGAGAAAGGGCCGACGGCTTTCTAGGACGGAAGTGAGGCTATGTGAAATAGGGAGTGAAACCGAAAGCGATTTCAAATTGGAATATTTCAATGGCAGACATTGAGAACGGAAGATAAATATGCAAGTCAATAGATCATTAAGATTCGAGAGATTAAAAACGACAGTCGAAAACTCCGTTCGAATGATTTAAGGTGTTTTACATAAGACAAATGAGCTTTTTATTCTTTGCTTTAATTACGATTTCGCAAAAAAATTATAATTTTTTACCCATTAGCTTCTTAATTACTGCGACGCGACTTAATCTTTGTCTCAATTGCATAGTGTTCTTTTCCTAATTCAGCACTAGTATAAATTATTTCTTCCTACATGTTGCGATTGAGGAAAGTCTGACACTGCAGCTCTTGGTTTGTCGATGCCCCGTTTTCAGAGGCTTAAAACTCAATCTTTGACAAGGGCACGTTCGGTAGTGATAGTTTCGTCTCTTGCTCAAATTCCAACGAGGTATTTGACTAGAAAAGAAGCGATATTTCCATGTTAACGTAGTAAATGTGCGTATTGGGATCGTCCGAAAAGTCGAATTCGGAACGGAGGCGAACTTTAAATGATTTTCATACTTACTCGTATTGTATTATATTCAATATATTATATCATAATATTCAGAGACCCTGAGCAGAAGTATGTTTGTTGGATCTTTGCACACAATTTTTTTCTTTTCTTTTCTGTAATTATATTTATATTTCATTAATGTTTCAAAGCGCTATTTAGTTCGGTTGTTTATAAAACCGATTGTCGATATTGTTTCTTTCGTTTTTGTCGTAACGTAGTTGTAATTTCCATTTTATTTATTTAATCATTTATTATTTTATTTATTTAATCATTTATCTACGCTCCTATTTTGCAACTGTTTGCCAACCTTTCGGGTTCTATAATTAAATTAAATTTCATATATCTTCTATACTCAACGGTGAGGATACTATTACTGGAGAAACGTGAAAGTAATTTAAATTTTGCGTTACGAATCATTCTTAGGATCTTTTATTATTATTCTTTTTATTCTTAGTATACTAATTCTGCATTCTGCTTGTTTTATTATTTTTTCTGCCTAAACATATTATAATTATTGGAGAAATTCTGCTCACCCTATCTTCGACCAAGTTGCATCGTCGCCCCGTTCAATACAATTCTAAAACAGTCCCGCAATTGGATCTACGTAAAGTGCTAAAGGACGATTAGCTTTCGGTCTCTTATTGATAGATCACCAACTGGCCATCTAGGTTTAAACGGAGCGCATGCATAAGAAACAACTTCAACGGGATTACCGCATTGATTGGAAAGCGTAACGACCAATGAGGTGTGGCGCTCCAACTGACGGTAGTGGTGGCTGTATAAAATACTCGGATCATTCGGCCGAGAAAATACTCGTTTAACGACGATGTTCAGTCTGTCAGTGTTTGTGTGCTTAAGTGTGGCAGCTCTGGCTGCCTGCGATACACATCCGCTCTCCCACGAACTTCACAGAGGCCGTTATGCGTCTGAAGACGAGCTGGATAAACATGAACTAAGTAAGCAAGAGTGCGAAGTAATGAAACAACAAAAATTTTCTGTCAATAAAAGCTAGCTAGAGTAAAGTTGTTCAAGTGCAGCAAAATATTTTAAACTTAGATTCAGAAGTTTTGCCATTTTCGTCATTCGATTGTCATCGATGAAAGGGGAAAAAATTCATTTCAGTGCGACTAACTTGAGAAGTTTGATTGGCCTCACGTCTAGTCGCTAAATCAATTGTACAAAATTCGAAAGTTTGAGGGTATTTTTCGTTTAAAAATGAAGAAAAATCAACTCTGATCTCAGTTGGAAAATGATTTACTCTTACCATTAAAAGCACATTGTTGCGGTATTGAGGTAGTAATCAATGACCGCGCGTCTCTCAGTGAAAATAATATTAGCGCTGCTTCGACCAAGATGAGCCTCTCCAAGAAACATAATACCTTCAATAGTACTTCTTTTCCTTGTCGTCGCATTTTTTGATGACCAGGGGAGAGACCATACCGAAGTCGATTGCTTTAATTGTTCTCGAGTTATTGCTGCTTTAGTGTAGCAAGTTCGAGATATTGAGAAATTTGGCAAGATGGCCAACCATCTTTTGGATGGATAACTTGAGACTTTCTAGCGCCATGAGAAACGTTCTATACTCGTTAGGATGCTAGTCAAACATTCTCTTAAGCTAAATCATTTGGCAAATAATTTAACTTTAATTATATAAGCAAGAAAAATACAAATAATTAAAATTACGATTGTTGCTACTTTAAATTTTTGAACGTGATGGAATTTCATACTGGAAGAACTTTGCTCATGGGTGTGTCAAGATTAGAGACTTTTTGTGAAGATTAATGAGGAGGCCCGCAGAGGAAAAATCTATAGAATAAAAAATCTTAGGTCGTGACGCCATTCATCTCCTCATCATCCTCGCAACAATGCTCGAATCCGTGCAACAAACCACATATTTATACAAATATTGTAGGAAAAGGACGGCGAGAAGAACAATACCTAATCTTTATTCCACGGCCTAAGCTCTGACAGATGAAAAAATTCTGCTTCTTTAGGACGCAGTCAGAAAGTGAAATTTGCATTATAGAGTTATATTGATTGTTTCATATAGCCGACATCCTTTATACGCCGCTGAATCTTGTATTTTTACCCTTTCGTTCAGGCGAACCGAGTGATCTGGCTGAAGCTAGCAGCCATCATAGTCATCACTTTGAAAAAGGCGGCGGGTCTAAACATCATTCAGACCATTACGAAAGCGGAGGACACAAAGGTGACAAAGGTTACAAAACGAAGCACCATTTCGATAAAGGGGACGCTGGGAAACATGGAAAGGACCACCATAGCGGATTTTATGCCGATCATTCGGGCCACAAGAAAAAGCATCACGATGAAGGTAAGCTTTCATTACGTAAATCCAAAATTCAGAAAAACGTAGAAGAATAATTTACAAAAAATAAAAAAAATAAAAAATAATAATAATGAAAATAAATAAAATAATAAATAACTCAGAAGTACAGCGTGTGATATTAACGATATAATCAGGCCTTTTACACGCGGTTCTACTACTTGGGCATTCAAAACCAAATAATATTGATTTTCAGCCCTTACGACCAGGGCCCTATTCAGTGGGTATTTCTTCTCGTTTCAGCTATCTCAGTTTTGCAATATGATCATCAGACGGTTAATCACTCCGTTAACTTCGTGGATCCTTCAACTCTAGCTCTTATTAAATACAAACAACTACAGCCGATATGGCGTCCACATATCAATGCTGGAGGGAGTACTGTAAATCGACATTCGCACTCGCCAGAAATCTGTTGAGAAGGAATGCGAACATGTTGGGCCTGGACTCGATGAATAGTTTCTAAATAGCGAAAAAGATCTTCATTATCCTTTTGGTCGAATAAACTCATTTAGCTAACTCTATATCTCTTTCTCGGATTTTAGACCTATCAGTCTGATGAGTATTTTTACAAAAATTTACGATAAAATTGTTCTTATTAATTTGTCTAGATATATAGAAGAGAGTCGCATGTTTCATGAATACTAATCAGGCTCTCCCGCAGCACCCAAAAAAGTTTAATTAACATGACTGACGATGTTGGAAAGGCATGGATAAAAAAGTTTCGTTGTTTGATAGTTCGAAACACAGCCATGCATCGATCATATTCAATGCTGCTGTCTGTTTTGCGGTCAGTAAGGTTTTCTGAATGTTCAAAATCATGTACTAAATTAGTCATGTCAAATCGGAAGCAGTGGATCGAGATCCTCAACGTTCAAACGTGGATGTAAATAATAATCTGATCTTCATCAAGATTTCTGACAATCGAGGTCTTTCACCGCAATGATCATCGAATATCAAAATGTTTCTAAATCGATTTTGTGTTGATTTTTTTTTCCAGGAGACGAATACAAGGCCCACCATAAAGGAGAGAAAGGTCACAAAGCTGCAAAGTACGGTAAAAAGGGAGGCCACAAGAAAGGACACAAGACGAAAGGATACCACAATAAATTCCACAAGGACGAGTACCACAAGGAGCATAAATTCTACGACGACTATCATAAGGGAGGCCATCATAGTAAACATGGCGATTTCCACGGTGCCCACGGCAAGAAAGAAGGGCACCACAAGAAGGGCGGCCATCATAAATCAGCTTACCACGATGATCACCACGGTAAAAAAGGCCATCACGACAAGGGACACTACGACGAGGCTCACAAGGGCCACAAAGGTTCGCACGGGCACGAATCGCATCACGCTCACAAAGAAAGCTACGGAAAGAAGAGCGGTCACGAAGGTGGCAAAAAGTTTGGCTATTCGAAAGGGCATCACTAGAATTTACTGCCTTTCTATTATTTCGAAAAACTTATTGTTTTTCTTATGTGTATTCCCTGTTAATAATTACACCGTTATTCAGTTTATTTTCGTGAAATTTAAAACTATAACCCCTCTCCCAGTGAAAGCATATTGCATAAATTATAGACATTCCGCATTTAGATCTAAGTCGTAAAAATATTTTATTTTCGTTTATTTATTTTTAATACTATCTATCAATGTATAAATTGGCATTGGTAGTATAAAATAATCTGAAAATCTCCTGAAAAATTGAACAAAAATTTTGATAAAAAAATTATTATAAAGCCAATTTCAAAACCATCTGCATAGAAAAAAAAAAAAAATTAAAAAACCCTGAAAAAAACGCGTTGCAACTTCACAGCATTTCAGTCGCCCATTACACATTTTAGGACTCCCCATTATATGATAATAATACGTGATTGAAGTTCTCAATACGTTTTAGTAATCGTAATGATCTGACAACTTCCTGACTGATTTGACTAAGTAGTGGTGAAGGGCAGCTCCAAATTTACAAGAAACTGGGATCGGTTTTTGCAGTTTAAAACGGTTGGTATTTATAGCCAACTTTCTCCATTTGTTTTAGTAGCGCGGAAACACCTACGTAATGTATCGTCCACGTCACTAAGTACGATCTCGTTGGCGTGCCAACTTTTTACGGTTGTATCAAAAATAATTACGGTTGTTTGTTAACCACTCACAGTCGGAGAATTGGTTTCATTGTTTTTATCGCTTGGGACATATGTCATATTTGACGAACCTAGTTGATAATGAATAGAGGATTATAAGTCGCACGGTCATCAGGTGTTCAGCGCATTCGCTTGACTGCTGGCTTGCTGAGGACGCAGTCTTTCCCCATATCCCCAAGTAAGTTCCTAACTGTACGGTAACGGGATTGAACTGCCTAAAAAGAAATAGAGCAACGATTTTTTTATGCCTACCAAGCGTTTTCCACGAAATCAGATCCCAGATTAATTTAGATATCGTAGAGGAATTATTGCTAAACTGTAGTCACTTGTACCGGCGGTTTAATCCATTCAGCAATTTTGGAACATAGGATGTTATTTGATAAGATAGGATCCGTTAATTTACATGGAATTCCTTCGGAAATGACGGTAATTTTTAATATCTGAATTCGTCTACTAAATGAAAGAATGGGAGAAGTAGACAAATTTTTATAATCGTCGAACAACAGCAAAAAAACAATGTTCGACGTTAAATTACGCATTGGTTTTTACCTATTTTCTCAAAAAATATATGTGATTTTTTGACTCGGTGGTGAGCGTTTCAACATTTGGGCTGTCTTTGTGAGCAAAAAAATGTCGTTTGGGGAAGCCTAATAATACGGATGTTTTTCAATCCAACAGTTAGGATTAATTACCTAACAGGGAAATTACAAAAAATTGGAATAAAATGGCGTCATAAAAGTTGAGTGATCTCATGAACATATTACAAGTTACTACCTCGATAAACAAGCAAACACATAGTCCTGAAAAAATTGCATGATGCTCGAAAGGTATTTTTCCCAATTATCAAAATTATAAATAAATATCAGAAATAAAATTTTAAATAATTCATGTTCATGGGTTTTGAGGGGAATATCTCAAAATATCTCAAGTAAATCATGAATAAATTGAAGATAAATTAATAAAAACAATTGGTACGCGTGTGACTTGGACCTCTACCTCGCAGTATATTACAATACAGTCATCATTATTTTAAATATAACCTCTTGAGATTAAGGAAAAATTTTTCTTATAACACGCACAATCCTTCAAAATTCTATCGAAATTCATCGAATTATCCTCGACAGAAAAATGATTCCGAGGTACTATAGCGCGATTAAAAACCATGAAATAGCCAGTTTCCTAGTTATTTTCACCTGTGTTTCCTTTAAATTTTTTCTAGAGTAGTTTTATTTTAAAATTTTGTACTTTCCCTTAATTTGGCGCTGCGATCGCATTTATACTTTTTTTAATTATTGTAATGTTAGGCTTATGCCTGTATAATGGAATAAATAAATAAATCGTACATGATAATGCTTGGGTTCGGTAGGACGAGGCTCTGCTTCTTAGAACTAAAACCATTTAACAGATAAATTATTACTAGATAAATTATTTCTATTTCAACATTATTTTACAGATGTTTGTCTGGATAGTTTGGACGTTGGTTACCGGGATAACTGCTTTCGACGGATACTCGGAGGTTGTCGATTTGTTCAACCACAAATGGACAGACTCGTGTTCATTGATCCCGGACCAAAACGACCGGTCGCTTTCGCATCCCATACTCAACTCAATTGGACCTTGCTCGGCTCGACTTGAAGTGAGAATTCGAAAACATGGGATTTCTCAAAATTTCTAACCCCCCGAAAATGGGATGTTTTACGTTTCAAAGCACGTAAAATCCGAATATGCAATTTTTAAAAAATCTGCGCCGTACGCTGTACGCCGTCATAACTTTTCTGAGGAACCTCAAAAAATTCTATCACCTAAAATCAATCTCAGTCTAACAATGGCTCAATCCTTATTGAAATTCGCCTACTCAATTTTAAGGGTATTTTTGGGTGGTTTCGAGGGGGAGAAAATCAATATTTTCCTACGTATCTCAGACAAGGGTGGATTTGATATCAATTTCTGTGGATTTTCGGAATGGAATACGACTACAGCGGGGTCAATAGCAATGATGGCTCCCGAGGTATCCCAGTAATAGTTTGTGTGGTATTATTGAGATTTTCAAAAATTCGGCATGAGGAGTATAACTCGAACATTTGTGGAACTATGAAAATCGTTGCACTATGATTCTAAGCTGATTGCCCTTGGTTGATGATATCTTGACGCGCTATGGTTTGTCACTATGCACTGAGGCTTCTTCATAAACGATGCGGTCAAACATGAATGAAATGGGTTAATATGCGAAGCTTATTTATCCTACGGAAATCCGGTATTCTCAATATTGCTCTCAGGTTTGCGCTCGAACATCGGTACGAGTCATTTTCTCGGCGAGTCCATTTTGGACGGGTGAGTTCCTGGCGGATGATGCCTGAACGTCGAAACTAATAGTCCTGAAGATCATTGTTGGCGTATTCAATATTGATGCCGCTGCAAAAAATTTTTATCTTCTTTCCCTTTTGGTTTTTGACTAGCGCTATAAATTATTTCATGTGACCACTGGCTTAGATTTTACTGGACAAAATATTTATGGTCGCAAAACGAGAATGGTCGTCTCTGAGGCTGAGGAAGTATGCGCTGAGAACGACGCACTGGGGCAGAATCGATTTGTTTTCCACCCCACAAGGGTCAGACGATGATGTTCACAACGTCCTTGCTTCGATTGCCCCGATATCGGAATGGCAAACTTGATTATTTTCCTGTTACGAATATTATACTGCCAGAAATCCTTGTTGAATAATTTTTCAAAATTTCAACACCTTTGAAGTCCAAGTGCGAAAGTCGTCGGTGCCATTATGCGTCTTGTTGATGAGTATAAAATGAGACCGGAGGACGACCATTAGTGGTTTAATAGACTAGTTCTCACGTTGAGCAGTAATCTATGATCTCAATAGCGAGACTTTTTTCGTTAATCTCGAGTCCTTGAAGATTCAAGTACATCCCCACCCACAGTAGGACATTCTAGATTTTTCAATGAATACATGGTAGAGGGCATGGGGGGATGGGGGGTGGTGGTGGGGGTGGGAGTCAATTAATAACATAAAACTTATATAACACAGAGCATGTGATGTTTCCGAATGATCTCGATTGTTCCTTTGGATGTTCCAAATATAATACATTCTGATGTCGTATAGAACCGTTCTCTCTCGCCAGCAAGTGCAAGTTTTTAATTTGAAATTATTTGTCCAGGTGTTACAACTGCCACCAAAATATCAGCCTAACTGGCTGCTGAATGCCGATTGCGCCCAAGGATGCTTGAGACGTAACTGTTCAGCCGTCGGTTCGAAGCCTCACAGTTGCCAACAAGTGAGACGTGACATCGTCGTCTTGGACCACGAGGATCGTCCGCAATCGTTTACAATATCATTAGGTTGTTTGTGCTCCCAAATACCGAACCGTTACGCCGAAATTCGCCCTCCGCTAGTTTCGTAGGCTGAAATTTTGCTTTTTGATACAATTAAACCAGCCAAATTGGGAACGGTTGCTTTTTTTGTTAAGTCGGCAGTTGTTTGATGAATTTTGTTCGTGGTTTACACCATCGCAGGGATATCACAGCCGATGGTTACTGCATCAACGAGATTTTCGTTGTACTATTATCGAAATATCGATTATTGAATAATGAACAGTTATAATAAATCATTTCCCTCAAATTCGATGTTTTACTTTTCAAGCCATGGTAAATTCAAAACATCCAACAAAAAATCTGTTTCCCTGACGTCCGTTTTTTCTGAATAAGCAGACTGCTGATTTTTGGACCGACGTTGTCTCAATTATCTGCTAAATTACCATCTCAATTTTCAGCGGTATTTTTCTGAGGATGGGGGGAGGTTACAAGGAAAAATATACTTATTTTCCTCGTCGTCGCATTTTTTTGGTGTCCGGGGGTTGTGAGGTGCCTGAATGAGTGAAAGTGCTCGGCCAGCCAATAAAGAATCGGAGAATGAGTCGCCTGGTTTTTCTCCCCCTCACAAACCCCTAAAACATGGAATTTCGCATAAAATGGATTTTTGAACGCTAAATCAGATGAGGCTATAACGGAGTCAATTGCTTTAATGGCTCTTAAAAATTGGCCCTATCGTGAGTGATATCGGAACTTCATTCGAGAATTCCAGAGAGTGTCAGTGGGTGTCCCCAAAAATAGCCCTCCCCAAACGTTAGTCTTGTAGTAAGGAATTAATCTTTTCGTTGTCAGTTTTTTTTTTCAAAGATATAAATTATATGACCATGGCGTATGAAGAATGAAAAAAAATCAGTTTTTTACTCCAAGATTGATCATTTTCGAGGGACTGGACGATTTCTGGGACACCCTGTATAACTAAAGAATTTGTGAAGCTATAAAATTCGTTCTTGCTCGTTTTTAGAAGCTAATCAGGTACTTTCTGCGGCTATAAATGGGAAATACGTTCGACGTTTACTTTAGTCATTAAATATTAATAAATAAACTCGAATATTGTTGTTGTTAATCCAGATATAGTTCCACTGCCTAGTATGTTGAGATTTGAGGGAGGTAAACTAGCCAATGATACGGCTGGGTAGATTTAGATTTGCTTATTAATAATGGTGATAGACCTTTTGAATTCACATTCACGTTACGGGATTTCTTTGATTACCAATAATACACAGGGGAAATGGTGGTGATCGTTAGAACGCCCAGTCGTACAACTTCGACGCCCATTCCTGCCACTTTTTATCTTCCTGAATCTCTTCCAGGGTGAATCTGGGCACCATCTCGCCCAAACCGAGCGGTAGTTTCTCGTTTGTTTTTAGATAGAACACGCCTCTAGTTCTGAAAGCAGAATAAGATGGTTTTTTCAACGTTAGATGTAAAATGTAGCCTCTTGAAATACAGTTCGTAATATAATATAACAGGCCTTGGTTTTCTGTCAATTCAAAGACAGAAGTACTGTGTGTTACCTCGTATTACCAGTCTGAATGACTGTTTTTCAACAATCAAGACCAAAGATGTCTTTATTACGTACGGTCACCTTGGTCATTTCAAGATTGGACTAAGCTCAATATCATAATTAGTAATAGTGCAACGTTTAAGCAAGTGTTTATCGTTTGAGAATTCCTGCTGAAAAAGATGTTGTTTAGAAAAAGTTGAATCAACTTTGTCAAAAAATAAAATTTAACTGACAATTTAGGCCGAAATGGAAGAGTTTGTCCAATACCTTGTTGTCCATATTTCGCCAAGATATTTTTATCTTTGCTTAGATATCTAACTGCCTTGATTGCGAGGTCTAAACTTACAGGGACACCCAATTCGATTTTCCCTAGAAGAAACACAACATTGAAAAACAAAAGCGCTACTTACTTTGTATTGACATTCTCTCCAAGATAATATTTCTCATTCTTCTCGCACGCTCCTGTTCTGAATGTCTCCCAATCCGGACATTTGATGGACATAAATGCCTTGGGATCCTTCAGTGCCTCGATGTAGATTTCGTAAGCGCGCGAGTGACTGCACATTCCTGCAAAGGTAGAACCACAGATGCAATTTATCGGTTTAGTCAGTGACAACTAATACAGAGTTGGAAAATGTTGAGGTGTTTTTTCAAGTATTTTTTGTTCCTACTGAGTAAAATCCTGATCATAACCGAACCAGAAAACGCTGACATTGTCTGTACCACTGAGGCATCGGAGGCGTTTGAAAAGAGTGAATACGACTCTGCAAAACCCACGTTGTTGTTTTATCCTTAATCCGATACAACACTTTCGTTGATGGTTGACGCATGACTCCCAATCGAGATAATGTTCAACAAAGGGTAAAAAAAAAAAAAAATAAAAAATAAACCTAGAAATTATCTAAAATTCAAAAATGATCAAATCTAGGCAGCGCTAAGTAGATGAAACTGCATTGGCACTTGTTCGAACACAGCTGTCGCTCTTATAATATTAAGGGCCGCTTTCTGAATAAGCGGTTAAATACCATATTGAGATTCATTTGGGAATCCCCCAGATCTTGTTGTAAATTCGAGTGCATAACCCTTACCTAGGTAGTCATTATCGCATCCTTTCTGAACAGCGTCTCCGCTATTAGGGAACACGTCCACATGTCCGAGCGCTTCGCGCATGCCCAATCTTTTACCACAAGTATGAATCACTTCCACAAAGTTGGCAGACTTATCCGACAATCGTTCTGCCGTTTTGGCGAAATCGAAAAGAGGAGCTGCAGGATCTAGACCTGCAAATCGAAAAAGTATATTTTTATCAAGGATGATAACAAAATAATGAAGATATCAAATATGAGGGGAATAATAAAATGAAGCAGGGTATAGTTAGTTTTTCTTTTCCTTGTCGTCGCATTTTTTGGTGTTCAGGGGTTGTGAGACCCTGCGGCTCCACGTCGCCCTGAAGATGCCCGAACGGGTGAAAGCGCTCGGCCAGCCGATAAAGAATCGGAGAATGAGTCGCCTGTTTTTTCTCCCCCTCACAACCCCTGGATAATTAGTTTTGTTCTCATTTACAGTTCTTCACAGTGTTATCGGGTTTTTTCGTTGATAAGATAATACTGTTGACAGAATTGTGTGCTTTTTTTCTTCGTCCCACGTGTTGTCAGTGAGGATAACGCAAGTGTCATCCACATAAAAGATAATTGTGCCCTGAATATCTAATTAGCAGAGTGATTGATACGTGTAAATCAAATATGTATTGTTCGACTTCTTGAATGGGTCCACGTCTCCTTGTTTGGTGGAGCTGGGGGTCTCTCCTACGCCGATCAGCTTAAGAGAGGGCAAGTGAAGTTGTTTCTGCCGAAGCTCACTCTCACCGTTCGACGTAACTGAGGGTCTAGCATTCAATTTTGGGCCATCGTCAGAGGTCTCCTCTGGTGGTGGCTTAAGGCTATGGAGGATACCAGTCTGCCGTGGACAAGCTTTTGGCGGTTCCTTCACTTTTAAGCGAAGCCAGACCAGGATCAACGTTTCAACTGGACCATATAGCTGAGAGCGGTCTTTGAACAACTGAGACAAAAAAAAAGGCCTTGAGAGGTACGAGAGGCTGCTGGCCGTAGAGGGTCTGGTTTCCCTAGTTAGTTCGTCATGCAACAGCTTTACGGACGCTGTCCTACCGGGTTCAAGACCGTCCTAGTTGAAGCTGGAACTCCTTTTATAAGTTAAACGCATGGTGCGGCTGTCCGACAGTTGGATAGCTCGCCTGTACTCGTCGTCCAGATTCGATGGAACTACAGCGTGTCCCATGTGCAACGGGGAGATCGTGCCCGACACAGTCTCTCACCTGGTGGGGAGCTGTTTGGTTTTCAGGACCAAGAAGGCCAGGTATTCTGGGGAAGAAAATTCAAAGAGCGTGCCCGCTGTGCTATCTTTAAAACCCATTTCAGAAAAAATAATCACCTCGAAATATGAAGGAGGTTTTGTTATTCACTTACCAGTGACTCTAGCAACAGTGCCTACTCTGGAATCGCGAGCAGCCATTCCAGCAATATGAGCTCCTAAAGAGTGCCCAATCACATGTAGATTTTTAGTGACTTCTAATCCGTACTCTCTGTGCAAACGGTCGATGAACTCCGTGACAATGGCTGCTACTTTGATTGTGGCTATTTTCGATCTGTGGTAGACGCGGAAAGATGCGTGCGACCAGTCGACCACGATCACATTGACGTCATAGCAGCTCATGTAGGCTACAAAGACGCAAAAAATAAATTGTGGTAATTTTATTTGCAAGAAGAAATAGTGTTATCCAGGATAACCATATTAATTTTCGGACTGGGCACTATGGAAAAACTCCATAACTAATTTGATTTTTAATTAGGTATTTTAATTTTTCGCTAAACGTTCAAATTTAATTTCAAAGCGACTTTCGATCGATTCAGTAGGAGAGAATTATCGGCGTAGAGCAGAACGATTACTAGAGTTGAAAAAAATAAGTGATTTCTGGGTGATTTTTAGTGTTTTAGCCACTGGCTTATGAAAAAGTTTTACCATAGTTTCGATTGAAAAATGCCCTCCTTCAGACTGAATGTATGAAATACATACTGTTCTTGATGTCCTGGCAGACGGGTGAAAGCTTATTGTTCTGCCAACCATGGATGATGATTTTCGTCGGTTTTTTAGCACTGAAGCTATTGAACATATTTTTATCGTCGATTTTTGCCACTTCTTTGAGATCTCGATTTTCCCTGAAATGGATTAATTTTGCGGGCAAAAATCACATTTTTCAAATGAACTTTTATATTTTTGTTCGTTTTTACTGTCTTTGAAGAGAGACACACTTCCACTCTCTTCTAAACACGCTACAGAGCACATTCACATAAAATATCGGAAAGTAATGTACACCACTTCACAACATACATAACTACCACAGTAAATACAACATTTTCGTTAACTAAACGAGTACTCACTGTGAAAAGTATAAATTGAACGTGATATTGTTCCGCAGCTGTTCGACCGTTTCGTCTTCATCTGTATCGCTGGCCATCATGTTTGATATAGACTCGTCCAACCAACTAACCCATTGGTAAAGGCCTCTAGGAGCTGTTGCAATTATATCTTGGTAGCAACCAAACGAACCTGGAGCGGAAAATTTCATACGTCCATAAATATTGAAAATTTGACTGGTACAAGGAAAGGATTTCAACATTTTCCATCGCACCTACTCAGGTTTTTTTATTTCCAATATTTTCAAAATGATATCTGTTCCACACAAATGGAGAGATATGTTCCAAAACCTTACATAATCTAGGTGATCATTCATTCGTAAGACTATAATTGGCTTGAAATTGGTATGATCGAATAAGGATTAGTGCACTCATTAGCGATTAGCTAGAAGGTTAGGTATAGCAAAAACCATAAATAATTAAAAAATGTCGAGGTTTTTTACATCTACCAAGGCAGCACAGGTCTTTCAAAAATGCAAACTTGGTTATGGTCTACTGCTGTTACTGGTCCGAACAATGCATTTAAAAAAAATCAGAGCTGCACAATCATTAGCGATTTTTAATGTGCTCGAGGGCTGGCCTCACAAGGCAGTTCAGTTTCAGAATTAAGAGTTTCTTGTAAAGGAAACTGGAAAGTTACAAGAATGTTCTTTTGGTAATTATTCGGAGCAACACTCTCTGGCTAATAAGAACTGGGTTGATGATGACAGAATAGGCGTTATCCTAAGCTGGAAGCCCATAAAGTAGAATAGATTGAAAAATAAATTTTTGAAGAACAAGGAAGAAAGTTTCTCAATTTACAAAAAAAATTTATCGAATTTTCTGATCAGCCCGCGGCGATCTTATTTGTTTTACCCCGTTTCGTGTTCGGCTCTAAAACTATTTCCAAGTACTTGGCACAGAACATGCCTCCAAATTTTGACATCATGCCGGTGGTACTTCAGATCGTTGGCGTGGCAAATACTATGGTACAAAATTGGTTTCAGGTGAACTTAGTGTCAGCCCATCTTCGATCAATCAACTATTAATAAGCCTTTGCTCGACCTTGAGAGTTCGCCTCTTCAATTCGTTCACTCACCGCAATCGGTAAGCCTTCCAGCATGAGAAATGGCTAAAGAAGCGAATAGAAGTCCGATTGCAAGTAGAGGGTGCCCCATTCTTCACACTCAACACCTCAATCTAGAAGAAGGAAAGATTAGATAATTACAATATTAGACTGTTCCGATGAAACTGCTGCACAGGCGCGATGTGAATGGATTATTTAATTTATTAACCGTCTTCAAATGGAAGAGGTTACTGTTGACTTGCCAGGGTTTTTTTTCGGTACGTGTTGTCCGCTGACGTTCAGCCCCTTTAAGTCCGATCGGATTACTTTTCTTTTGGGTTGAAAGAGTAAGTAAGTATCCAGGTAGGGCCGATAATTTTTTAAATTTAATCCATCCGGTAAAAAAACCAGATCCGGAGAAATGTCGGAAAACGTGATTTTCTCGTAAACAGCAACATATGAAGTAAGTTACAAGCTTATAACTTCTAGACTAGAAAAATTGCTCGATTTTTTTTTTCTTTTGATCTACTCCAAAAAGTGACTAATCTGGAGGCGATTCAGAGGCGAAAGGAAATTTAATATTTCGTTTCAATAATTTGGAAAATGAGAAATAATAATTTTTATATTATTAGGGGAGGTGGTCCAATCAATCAGGAAGTGGTCAGATCAATATGAGTAATAAAGTAGTACTTAAAATGGCAAGTTGGTGATAAGTTGCTGTGAAGTTGGGACATTTTTATTACTTTTCCCTTTCAGAGTTTCTATGTAGGAAAATAATTTTATTACTATTATTAATTTAATTACTAATGAAAAAAGGCGCGGCATGATCGTTCTTCAACCGTTCGGCCAACCATAAGGAACATCTTGGGCAAGTTTAAATACTTCCAATCTATTAAAATAGGAACTTTGTACTTGGTTAACGTTAACTTCCTTGTGTGGGAAATCATAATTATTTAAAATAGAGAAAATAGAGACGTGTAGAATACCACCTGATCTTACCTGGTTCGGAGCCAAATGGGTTTGTAGACTGGACGCAGCGCATTTTATTACGTCGATTAAACAGAGTTCGAATCTGAGCAAATATACGGAACGTTAATAAGCGTACTTGATGAATTATTAATTAGACGTCTTTGTTGATACTGTGCACGTAAACGAGTTGTCTCTTAATTATAAATGTCGGTCTTTTCTGCTATGAATCGAATCTGATGTCTAATAGTTAGAATCTGACAACGTTTAATTATACATTGATGTAATAGAAGTTGAAACAGGGTGATTGTACGAAAATTGGGTAAGTCGTGTCCAAAGAGTCATTTTTTGCTGGTTTTCAATTTTTTTTTTTTTTTTTTTTTTTCACCAGTCCAAAATTTTTTGACAACGTTCGAGGCGACATGGCAACGTTGTAACTTTAACCACCCGCTCAAGCGGGAGGGTTTATGGATGAAGGAATGAGGGACTCCAAGAGCAGTGAACTACTCCACTGTTCGTCAGATAGCGCCACTAAATGGGTCAACATTTTAAAGTGGAATAGGTACAAGGTTTTCTTAGTAGGGGGTCTAAAGTTGGCCAAAAGAAACAGAACAAGCTTGAGCCGTATTTTTCTGACGCCTACACAGCCCGCAAAATCTACAGAAAATCCCTCAAAAACACACAATTTTGTATTATCTTCAGTTATCAAATAGAGATATTTTGAAAACAATTCTAGTAGGGTTCTGGCCGCGTCTCTACCACAGTTGAATATCCTGTTCCAAACACGTGATGTATTTTCTAAAAGTTGTACCTCTTTTTGAGTGTCTATTTTTATTTACAATTTACCATAATGCTGATTTCAATTTTTATTCGATTTGTGCGCGTGCGGCTATTGGATCTCGTAGCAGTGGCGGATCCAGGGGGGAGGCTAGGGGGCTGAAGCCCCCCCCAGAGCTTCGAGCTTTGCACTAGATATTTTGGAAAATTACTTGGAGTGCAACTATTATACTATTATACAGTGTTTAGTAAGGTATATTTTCGGTAATAATAAATATTTTTGGTTTCTATTGAAACTGAGTACTTTCTGAAAATTCGTTCCCACGTGGGTCATGATCCAGCCCCCCCCAGAAATGATTTCTGGATCCGCCCCTGTCTCGTAGTAAGTATTGTAATTTTCATCATTTTCATTTCTCTTAATTTCCTAATTAAAAGCTAAACTTATTGCCTAACGATACAGCTGGAGAGAGTGTTTGACGACCATTCCAATGAGTATAGAACGATTTTTATAGCTCCAAGAACTCTCGAGTTATACCCTCATGTCAAATTTCTGAAAATCTCCCGAATTTGGCACAAAAGCTGCGATAACTCGAGAACCAATAAAGCTATCGACCCGACGATGGTCTCATTCGATTCAGCGTCCAAAAATCTATAAAATTTGATACCACGTACACATTTTTCTGAAAAACCTTGGAAAATATGAATTTTCTCCCCCTCAAAACCCCCCAAAAATACCCTTAAAATTGAGCTAACAAGTTGGTTCTAGAATTGGGCCGTCGTAGGACCGAGATTGATTTTTGGTGAAAATTTCAAATTTTTAGCTCTTACAGTTTGGCCGGAAAACTGCTAACGGCGGACGGCGTACGGCGGACGGCGTCCGCTCGACTCCTTAATCATCGGCATAGGCAACGCCAGCAACTGCAGCTATGTATTGCGGGTCCTGCTGTATTTCATATGAAGGCGCACATAACGATTTATTTCCCTCCGCTGACCCAGCGTTTCGGTCGAATTTTTGGGACAACGTGGATCCTCTTGAATAACTTTAAGACTTTTAGAAATGTGTAATACTCGTTTTTTATTAATTATTTGGTGGCTAGAGGTAGAAAAACCTATCACAATAGCAGTTTTTCTACTCTGTTCAAACTTCACCATAATAATATCGAAACTCTCGAGAAGAATAATTCCTCAATATTTCTTGAAAATCGAGTAAATGCTCGATTTATATTTGAGACTGAGGAAGTATCGATAGCGATACCGTACAGACGGAAAATCCTAACCGGCGTCCGCTCGACGCCTTAATCATCGGCATAGGCAACGCCTGCAACTGCAGCTGTGTATTGCGGGTCCTGCTGTATTTCGTATGAAGGCGCACGTAACGATTTATTTCCCTCCGGTGACTCAGCGTTTCGGTCGAATTTAATTTATTGGACATCGTAGATCCTCGTGAATAATTTTAAGACTTTTAGAAATGCTTAATTCTCGGTTTTTATTAATTACTTGGTGGCTAGAGACAGAAAAAAAAACTATCATAATAGCAATTTTTCTACAATTAGTTTCTTCGTTATAATATACTTTTTTTCTTCATAAATCAGTTGTTCGGTATTTAGCATATTTTTTGAACCTTTAATGATCCTAAATTTTGGTTTATTATTCAATAATTAACCATTGTAATCGCGCTAGAAAAATATTTTTATAACCCCCCCTCGAAATTTGATGTTTTACGTTTCAAGGCATGTAGAATCTGAATATCCAAAAAAAAACTATGTCCGTACGCCGTCAACACTTTTACGGCCAAACCATAATAGCTAAATTCTTGAAATTTTCACCAAAAATCAATCTCGGTCCTACGACGGACCAATTCCTCAACCAACTTGCTAGCTCAATTTTAAGGTTTATTTTGGGGGGTTTTGAGGGGGAGAAAATTAATATTTTCCAGGGTTTTTCATAAAAATGTGTATTTGATATCAAATTATATAGATTTTTGGACGCTGAATCGAATGACCATCGCGGGGTCGATTGGTTCTCGAGTTATCGCAGCTTTTGTGTTGAATTTGGGAGATTTTCAGAAATTTGACATGAGGGTATAACTCGAGAGTTCTTGGAGCTATAAAAATAGTTCTATACTCATTGGAATGGTCGTCAAACACTCTCTCCAGCTGTACCGTTAGGCAAAAAATTTAGTTTTTAATTAGGAAAATAAGAAAAATAAAATTGATTAAAATTACTATAGTTCCCGGGGGTTGTGAGGTGGAGAAAAACCAGGTGACTCATTCTCCAATTCTTTATTAGCTGGCCGAGCACTTTCGCCCATTCGGGCATCCTCAGGGCGGCCAGCTAATAAAGAATTGGAGAATGAGTCACCTGGTTTTTCTCCAGGAAGAACTTTTTTTTAATTTAATAGCGTTGAGCTCACGTTTTTTGTTAATTTTGGGCAAACCAGAGGGCCGAGTTTCGCGTTTAAGGCTCAAAATGGTCGTTATAGATGTAATGAAGTCCTTTACTAGCAATGGCGAGTCAAAAAGGCCCAATTTCGTTAGGGTCTAGCATTATGCGCGTTATATGCATGTTGGATAATTTTTCTAACGCCTTTTTTTCAACTTTTGGTCCAAATGGAAAAGGGTATAATTTTCAAAGGTATACAGCTATATTTAATACCAATTTTAGTTTTTTTATTCAATTGACACTGAGCCAAAATTTGACTTCTTCCATCAACAACTCTCGGATTCCCTGAACACGCCACAATTCCAACAACCGCGATCTTACAAGGTTGTAACCATTTCTGAAGAGGATAAAACTTTAATGACTTTTGATTGGTGCAGCCTGGAATGACAAATAATTACAAGCAAATTTAAACAGCCCCTTTGGGATGTAGATTTATTCTTTTTTTTCTCAAGGATAACCTTCGACCAGCTTGATTATAAATTATGTAAAAAAGTAAACACTTGGCGAAAATAAAATAAATACAATTTATTATCTCAGAAAGGAATGTTCCATTTTGAATGTAGTGCTTATATACAACGGACAATAAGTTACAGTAAATTTTTTATAGTCAACAACATTCATTTCGATATGGAAATGCTTTTGAATGCAATATAATTTTTAGTCATGTAGGACAGATCAGGGAGGGATAACAACACTTCCTGCGCTTCTGGGCTGATTTGATTTTCCAAAGCGCTTCCACGAATTTCCGAATCAAACGAGCGATCTTCTTTGGCAGAATCTGAAACAGCAATGGTAAAATCTCCCAACACGCATTCATACAAAATTGAGTGAAAATATGAGGGAAAAATAAGCTTTAAAAAAAAAAAAAATTAAAAAGAAAAAATTATTTTTTAATTTTATTGCCGTTGACGCAAATGCATTTGTGGTCGTAGAAATCCTATTGTAGTACACCAATAGCACACCAACCCTAGGTATGTAGCAGTGACACCATATACAGCCAAAATTAGTTTGTGGCAACACTTCAGCTACTTTTAATGGGCCTAATCATGTCTGGATGTAATGATGAACTTTGAACTGAATCAAGCAGAGTGGACGGGATTAGTGAGACTTTAAAACGTTAATCCCTGATAGATGCCGATTTTATTTCCATCAGAGAAAATAACCCTTTTACTATACCACTACAATCATAGAAAACTAATATGATTTTAAATGTAGGTATAGCCCCTTCTCCTCTTAGTTTTTTCTGTTTGCCCCTTTTAGAAAAAAAAGTAACGCCTGATAGTGCCCTTTTCCAACCTCTATCCGTCCTGAAAAAAATCAGTGTTTCCATGAGACTGAATCCCTGTTTAGTTACCTACAACGTTTCCCCTCCCTGTTCAAAAATGTCGAAACTTTCTTCGGAAACACTCCCAAATTTTCTACCAGCTAATGAGGGAAGTAGAAATTAATTGAAGAGGAAAAAAAATATGTGCAGAAATACTTACAGAATAACGGATTCACCAATCCACTCCCTTCCCAATCAAAAAGGGGGTCAGGTACTGAGCTCTATAACACAGAATGAAGTGATGAATTACCAAGCTACAATGGTTACATCAAATAAATTATTAATTTGCATATAAATAGGAACAGTTGCATTTCCATTTGATAGCTCGTGGTTTCATTTTACAAGACTCATATAGTGAATTAATTTTTGTTTGAGATAAAGGTATCATCAGGAGAAGAGGTGACTGCAAATATTTTTTTAGCACCCAAATTTAACCGTAGTACTAATGAGCAAATTGGCGAAGCACCTTGACTTGTGGTTCTGTAGTGAAGGATTTATTTGGAGAGACTTCACTGGAAGCATCATCACCAACTTGATGATGGCTGTTGCTGCGATCATCGAAAGGGATAACTTTAGGTGGTTGATTAACTTCCGGCCTGAGACATTTGGATGATCGTATCCAAGGACCGCAAAACTGGAAGAAAAAAATCGTCCACTGATATAATACAAATTTGATTATGTTTTCATTAATCAATCACGCATTCTAGCTGTCAAATAAATAACTTCTGTTAGAAACAATTTACATGTATATTTATTATAATAATTTGTTTACAAACATTGCGGCTAGATCTTTTCAAGTATCAAATCAATAATAATTTAATAAAATGTTGATAATACAAAGTAGTTGAGGATTTTCAAGCTTTTAAAATCTGCAAGTGTGCTATTTTATGAGGGAGGACATAACAGAAAACAGATGGTCATTCGACAGTGAAAACTGACCAGTTCATACTATAAGGAAAGAGATTGAAACTTTCAATATTTTACTACCAGGGAAAATGGGAACTTTGCATTGTTTAAAAGGGAAAAAATTCAATTACAAGCCACATGGATATCTAAATAAGGGCTCAAAGGTAGCCGTAAAAATCAGGGTTTGTGAGGTTGTCAGAAAGAAGTGACCTGCCATGTTGGCTACATTAGTACTACAACAGCCCAGCAGAGAGGAAAGCAATGAGGTCCTGCATCGCCACAAGTTGCTGCCATAATTCAAAAGGAAAAGCAGCTAGTACATAGCCATACAGCTGATTGATTGATGATTTTTTCCTATTGAAGCATTCTTGAAAGCAATACTTCCAAGGTTGGAGGTTTTTTCAACATTTGGTCATTATAATCATATAAAAATCTGACATTACATTTTGTCCAAAATAGCCGATCATAGGCAAGCAGAAGGCAGCAAAACTATAGAACAGAAATGTTACAATTTGTATTGGCGCATTTGAACTACGATTGAATACAGCATCAAATAGCTTACTATATTCCGTGAGTCAATTTTCAGGGCAGATAGAAGCTTGTGGTTCGAAGCTGATGACAACCACTGGTACTTTAATGCTGGAGTGTCGTCTAGGTATTGCAAACAGCTCCAGAGAGCGTTCGAGTCAATTTCGCTCACCAAACTCGCACTGAAGTTTTCAACCGGCGCATCATTCGGAGGTTGCTCTTGAATGAAATCACCATACCCTTCGATGGCAGCAACCTATAAAATGACAAGGAAAACGTTACCAACACTCAAAAACAAGCCTGATTGAAATTGAAGAAAATTTGACTGGAAAAGAGGAATTAGTGCCACGTATTCAGCAGTTCATTTCTTCAAATCAATGAAACAAATAGTGTCTATTTTCAGTACAATTTGTAGCATGAAAATACCTTCAAAATGAATTGTGAATTGGGTGAGTAAGCTTTGGGAAGATACAAAACAAATTACCGGCGTTGGCGATGGACACTTCTTCCACTCATCAGCAGTGCTTGTCTGGAAATCAGCAAAATCATCAAAGTCGTCATCCTCTTCGGGTAACTCCGTATCTCCAACTTGAATGGTGTTGTCAAAATCAGGGAAGGAAGATGACTCGTTTGTAGCCGAACTTTCAACAGCATCAGCGGCAGGTGGATCGTCATTCAAATCGAGTCGAGCATCATTAGTCAATCCAGGTGAGACTAACTCATCCACGGGGCTATTTTTATTATCAACAGGTGAATCGCCATTCAAGACAAAGTCGGATGCTTCGAATGCAAAATCGTCATCAGGCTCTTCAAAAAAAGAATCATTTCTTTCGACTACATCTTCCTCTACCACTTCTCTATTCGCACGAATTTCAATCGTTTTTTCTTTTCTTACAGAGTAAATCTCCTCTTCAACATGATCCCCCTCATTGCTCAACAAACGCTCTTCATTTTCAGTGGTTACCTTTTTCGCTTCACTAATCTCATCGTTTTGCGGTTCAAATGTCCTAATATCACAGTTCGAGATACCACTTGACACACATTCATCAACATTGACAGGCAAATGTTCATCTTTGGTAGGAGAGAGCTCTTGCAGCTCATTTCTATCTGGATGGAGCTGGATATCTGAACCTACGGTCGCGATTCCTTCGTCTGTCGATCTGGGATCGTCAGAATGATTGCAATGCGTGCCCCACACAGGTGTCTCTTCAACTATAACATCGTCATACACGTCAGCAGCGCCATTTTCTTGAAACAGATGATAGAAAAAATGCTTGAGACATGAGAGGAAAGCAGTAGCGATAAATTTGATTGGTCAAATAATTTTTTAAACTTAATATTTCACCGAAAAATAGAGGTTCAAGTGCATTGACCATCCTGAGTGACTTTACAAAAGGTCAATTGAAACAAAAAAGGTGAAAAATAAAGGTAACAGGCGAATGTAGTAATCAGGGATAACGGGGGGGGGGGGGGTGAAACAGCGTGCACCCATTTGACCCTATCCATGATTACTTGACTACATTAGATTTTAAAGGTCGATCGACCACCAGTAACAGATGAAGTACAAAACAAAATTATATTTGACATTGAAAAATATTGCATTATTTGAAGCCAGTCCTGGCATGTCAGAGAAACAAAAGCATTCAAACAGTTGAGTCACAGGGATTTGAAATTTGGCACAGATGCTCTGTGATTTAAAAGGATCATGAGGTTAGGTCCTGGAGGCCCAAGGGCTGGAACTTGAGGAGAGAAGCCTCCAAAGGTAGTTCCCAAATTGTTTCTCTTATAACCTCCCAACCAAAAAAAATTCAACCCCCTAAATTACTGAAACGGATTACCATTCTATATAGACACCTCGAGAATGCTAATACAAAGCTTGTAAGAAGAAACATCTGCTGAAACTGAAATCTCAAGCGTTTCCCACATGAAACACATCAAACCACATTCCCTCCGAAAATCCTTTCCTTGGGCAGAGGTTTTAAGACAAGAAGAAGAACTAATTGCCACCCTTTCCTAAATGTTTTACAACTAATTACGGACCAAACGTGTTCTAAGTTTTTTTACTAAACTTTCTTACTACTCAACTACTTTTTACTAGTCAACAAAAGTACCGTTAGTATAAAATAACATCCAAGCAACCCCAATTGAAACACTACTGGTTGTTTTAATTTTTTTTTTTAATTCTAAACACTTAAACTAGCCAGTACTGCATACCGATGATATCACCAATGACGTAATGCCCAAACTCGTCATCATCATCGTCGTCGTCGTCATCATCTGGCAGTGGTGGAGGGGTACGAGATATTAGAGGTGGTATATTCATTTCCTGGAACAATAGCATTCATTCAGAAATGAATCTAAAATATAAACAAGGTTATTTCCAGTACCAAGAGAAAAATTCCAACCATTTGTCCAGAGCAAGTTCACTTGCGCAAAGGGAGGTTCATGTTTGAAACATATTCCTACCGATTCAGGTGGCAGTCCAGACAAGTTCCACTGCATTCCAACTCGAAAACGAGTCCCAAACAAATTCGGAGCAACACTGAAAATTTTTCGGGGCAAGCTGTTTGACAGTGGTGGGAGAAAGAAACCTTTACGAAGTAATAACCTTCTCGTTTCTATTAGGAACATTTTCATAAATCATTATTGAAGCGAAGGAATAATCAAACACTGTATACATTTGCAGCGTTTTGGTTTATTATTCAATAATAAACCATTGTAATCGCCCAAGAAAAAAATTTTATAACCCCCCCCTCAAAATTTGATGTTTTACGTTTCAAGGCATGTAGAATCCGAATATCCAATAAAAAAAATTCTGTCGGTCCGCCGTACGCCGTTAGCAGTTTTCCGGCCAAACTATAATAGCTACATTCTTGAAATTTTCACCAAAAATCAATCTCGGTCCTACGATGGCCCAATTCTTGAACCAACTTGCTAGCTCAATTTTGAGGGTATGTTTGGGGGATTTTGAGGGGGAGAAAATTCATATTTTCCAAGGTTTTTCAGAAAAATATGTACGTGCAATTATACAGATTTTTGGACGCTGAATCGAATGAGACCATCGCCGGGTCGATAGCTTTATTGGTTCTCGAGTTATCGCAGCTTTTGAGTCGAATTTGGGAGATTTTCACAAATTTGGCATAAGGGTATAACTCGAGAGTTCTTGTAGCTATAAAAATCGTTCGATACTCATTGGAATGGTCGTTAAACACTTTCTCCAGCTGTAGGGTAAGGCAAAAAATTTAACTTTTAATTAGGAAATTAAGAAAAATAAAATTGATTAAAATTACAATAGTTGCTACGGAGTTTTTCCTTATAGTTACCATCTGTTTTTCGGTGAGATTGTTCAGAAATGTTTAAAATAATTACTATCACATATCACAAATGGATGGTCTTCCGAAATCATTATTGAAGCGAAGGAATAATAAACCACTGTACAATAATTTGCAGCGTTTTTTTTTTTTTCTCGTGAAGCTTAGCGATATCGAGCAATACAGATCATTAGATCTAACAACCGAGTTTTAACAATACTGTTCGAATATCGATTTCATACCTAACATAAGCGATGGAGTGAAGTAATTTCGTCTTTCGCAAGTCGTTCACTAACCAGTACAGTAAAGTATGGACGATTGATAGGGAAAATTAATGACGAACGACTACCGACAAATTTCAACTGAAAATATTAAATCTACAATTTAATCACAATAACCGTGAGAAATGAACCTTATACTTGACGAATAATGTATTTGTTCACTCACCTGACATAAATAATAGCCCGTCAAATTATTTCACCGGATAGATCGCAAGTTCTCAAGCGGAATCTATGTTTCGTCATAATATTAAATTTCCATTAACGTTGAACAACTCGACCGACCGAATAATTTACCTAATTGAACGCCTATAGGTAAGCCAGTGCCAGATTTACAGCCTTGCGCCTTCTCCGTTATCCAAAATGAACCACCCTCGTCAAACGTAGCTAATCTACATTTCGAGGTGCTGTTTGCTGTTGCTGAATTGAAGGTTACTCAGATAACTTCAGGTTATTGAGTCGGGGACATGGAGGTGGAAAGCGTCAAGTTCTGAAAACCAGGTAAAGATTCGAGTGGAGTCTGGAGAACTATGAGGTAACCTTTCGAATTGGTGTGTTTATTCGGATTGCGCCAAGGTGTATAGATATATATCTATCTATCTACCTCTTGGATATCTATATCTATCTACCTTGGATTGCGCCAAGGTGTATAAATGACAAGGTGGGCTCGATCATTAAGGGGCAGCTTTCTCTGACGTCACTGGTATAAACTTTCCTCATAGCCGCATACGAATTTCATTGCAACAACGTTACTTCTCCGCTTTCCTTTCAATGAGAATGTTTTGTGTACGCCAAGTTTTTTTATTACAGTTCATTAGTTTTAATAGAGAGTTTCATCGAAGTTTTTTTAATCATTTTTAATAAGAAATGGGAAAACCAGAGTTTCGATATTGTTATGGTAAAGTTTGCACAAAGTTTAGCGACAGCCTTGCAATTTGGTCAACGGGCGACCTCAAAGCTTAGTAAGGGTTGTTATGAATTCGATATAATCATCACAATCATGTTCTATGATTTTTTGGTCCGTTTTCCAAGGCGAATTGACCGAGTCGGCAAAAATCACAAGAGCCATTGGTTTTGGAAAATTTTACACTAATTCGAAATGGGTAACAATGAAAGGAAAAATTGAGGATCATCAAAGCTTCAAAAAATATGCTGAATACCGAACAACTGATCTATGAAAAAAAAGAAATTATAACGAAGAAACTAAATGTAGAAAAATTACAATTGCATATGATGGGTTTTTTTCTGCCTCTAGCCACCAAATAATTAATAAAAACCGACGATTAGAAATTTCTAAAAGCCTTAAAAATATTCAAGAGGATCCACGTTGTCCAATAAATTAAATTCGACCGAAACGCTGGGTCACCGGAGGGAAATAAATCGTTACGTGCGCCTTCATACGAAATACAGCAGGACCCGCAATACATAGCTGCAGTTGCTGGCGTTGCCTATGCCAATGACAAAGGCGTCGAGCGGACGCCGGATAGGATTTTCCGTTTGTTCGGTATCGCGATCGATACTTCCTCAGGCTAAAATATAAATAGATTATTTTTACTCGGTATTTTCAAGGAATATTGAGGAATTATTCTTCTCAAGAGTTTCGATATTATTATGGTGAAGTTTGAACAGAGTAGATAAATCTGCTATTATGATAGGTTTTTGGTTTATTATTCAATAATAAACCAAAAGGAGAGGACATTGTTAGCTGAGTCAAATATATAAAATTTATAGACATCTGATGTAAAAACGTCAATATCAATAATTTATTCCCACTTTTTTTTCAACGGTGATTTTTTTTTTTAACTTCATTAGTGAATAACGTTAGAAATGAAAAAAAATAGTGTTTCGAAAATAAAATATCTGAATCTTTACGATTAAGTACCTAGGTATTTTAAAAGTCAATTTTTAAATTATTTGAATTCTATCAGATTATTTTTGTTTCTTTTAATTTTAAGTATGGTTGTTTAGTCTCAAAATGAGTTACTAATGGAAATTTACTTCGGTGGCTAAGCGAGGACTGTAAAGGCGCTTGGGATGGGGATCGGGGATCGTACTTACTGCTCCGTGTGGAAATTCGGGAGGCGACACTGCTCTTCCGTAGAACGCGGCGTAATGTTCGACGCTGGGTGGATCCACGGTCGCGACGGGGAAATTCACGGTCAGGGGGACGGCACACTTTAGTTAACGTCGAGTTGAGCGGGCACGGTACGCGCATTGATCGGGCGATTGATTATCATACAGAGAGAGACCGGTCGGTCGGGGGTCTCGACAGGGGGCCAAAGAGAGGGGGGGATAAGGAAGATACAGGGTAGCCAACGCAGGCCGGCTCTTCGAGGGGCCGGGCCGGATTCACTGTCCCCGACTTGGTCGTGTTGCACGAACATCCCGCCCACCTTGGACCAGTTCCAACCCAGACCCGCACCCAGTGCTACCAGCTCGTAGGGGACAGGGGGGCGACAACTTGGGTTCGGTGAGCAGCGAGGCACCGGGAACACTATCGACAATAAGAAACATCCAGATTACTAGCAATAACAATACGGTTAATATAACATAAATCAACAAACAAACTTTTAAACTGGCGGGTGTGTGCGACCAACGCTAAAGGATTGAGAACTCCTGAGGATGAGGTAAGGTAACGAGCTTCACCTCAGCTGGGGCGATAGCGAGGACTTTCGCGATGGAAGGACGCCCACGGCAAGGAGAAGGTGGCACACACCACGCATGATTGAATTATTGGTTGGGTAAGGGACAGAGGTTGATTGTGGCACGCCGGAGAACACCGCCTGCCGTCCGCACGTCCGCCACTCTAGCCACGCCATCAGCACCAGGATACAGCCTCACGACCCGCCCAGTGCGCCAACTCAACGGAGGCAGCCCAGCCTCCTTCAGTAGCACCAAGGCACCCTCGACAAGCGCCGGGGCTGGAGAACTCCATTTCCCTCGCTGTTGCAGTTCGTTGAGGTAGTCTTTGGACCATATTTTCCAGAACGATGCTCCAAGTTGCCGGAGCAGTTCCCACCGGTTACGCAGGCTCAGACGATCGGTTGACGGGAGCGCCTCGGGAATAGCGCTAGGGGGTTCTTGCATGAGAAAATGGGCCGGCGTTAGTGTCTGCAGCTCCGACGGGTCAGAGGTGATGGGCACCAAGGGACGGGAGTTCAGGGTGGCCTCCACCTGCACCAGCACCGTGTAGAACTCCTCATAAGCCAGGATCTGGTCGCCGAGAGCCCGAGCAAGAAGACGCTTGCATGACTTTATGCCTGCCTCAAACAGGCCGCCGAAGTGGGGACTGGCGGGGGGATTTAAGGACCATTCGATCCCTCTTTCGGCCATGACCCGGCTCATTGAGTCATTGAAGGTGGATGAGGCAACGATGGTTTTCCAACCCTCAAGCTGATTCCGAGCGCCGACGAAGTTGGTGCCACAATCGCTAAATATCTTGGTTACGGAACCCCGTCGGTAGACAAAGCGACGGAACGCGGCCATGAATGCCTCGGTGGACAATTCCGAGGCCAGTTCAAGGTGTACTGCCTTTGTTGTCTGGCATACAAAGAGACAGATGTACGCCTTCAGGATTTTGGCTTTGCGGAGGCGGCTCATCGTGATCTGGAACGGTCCCCCGTAGTCGACTCCACAGGTTTGGAATGCCCTGCCAGGAGCAAGACGAGTAGCTGGCAAATCTCCCATGAGGGGCTCAAGATTCCTGGGATTGGTCCGGAAGCACCGATTGCAATTCGACAGGCGCGAGGCGATTGCGGAGCGGGCTGAGAGGATCCAGTATTGGCGATGGAGTATGGATCGGAGGTTGGACAATCCAGGATGCAGAAACACTCGATGATAGTGATCGATGACCAGAGACGTCAATGGGTGGTTTTTTGGCAAAACGACCGGAAATTTTTGGTCATAGGGCAGGCCAGAATGTCGTAGCCTTCCCCCAACCCGCAGCAACTGTCGATCGTCCAAAAATGGGTTCAGCCGCTTCAGCGGGCCCTTCGCCGGTCGCCCTCTGCTGACATCCTGCAAATCCTTGGGAAATGCGTCTCGCTGTGCCAAACGGACGCAGGCGGCCATGGCATCATGAAGTTCGGCCATGCTCAATGGACCCCGGGTAGGTGATCGCCCGTGAACCTTCACTAGCACTCGGTTGTGGACGAACCGTAGCATCCAGGCTAGGACGCGGTACAGCTTATGAAGGCTGGAGTATTTGCCGCACAAATTGATGCCGAGAGAGGTCGGATTCTCGGCAGATGCTTGCTGAAGTCCGAGGTGGCACACTACTTTAGCTTCGGGGGCATCCTCCTCCGGTAAGACACTGGGTAGAGGAGGCCAGCAGTCTTGGTGTTGCGACAGCCAGGGCGGCCCCTGGAACCATGGAGTATGGTGGATCAGCTCACCCGGAAACAGGCCCCGGCTGGCGCAGTCGGCCGGGTTATCGGCCGTGGGAACGTAACGATAACAGGCGGCAGGGACGCGACGCTGGCAGGCGCTGACCCGGTTGGACACAAAAGTTCTCCAGCGATGCGGCGAATTCCTGACCCAGTGGAGCGCGACCATCGAATCACTCCAGATGAAGAGGGCGGGAGTTCCATAAGGCCGCAGCAGGGTAATGACATGCTCCATCAGCCGTGAAGCGAGCTCAATCCCACAAAGCTCAAGTCGAGGCAGGGTCTGCGCCTTGACGGGGGCGACCTTCGATTTTGACATGAGCAGGGAAACCTGAATCTGCCGGTCTGCGCTTACATGACGGAGGTATAGGACGGCCGCATAGCCCAATTCGGAGCTGTCGGCAAATGCATGGACCTGAAGATCGCCAGTAGGGGTGTAGCTCACCAAGCGTGGCAGCGAAAACTGCTCCAGCAGCCCTAGTTCGTCGCGGAATCGACGCCAGCGCTCGCATATTGCGACGGGAGGGCGTTCGTCCCAATCGACACCCAATGTCCAGAGCTCCCTTATCAAACACTTGCCGATAAATATGACAGGTCCGACAAACCCAACTGGATCAAAGAGCTTCGCGATGTCCGACATTATCAGACGTTTGGAGATGTTTATTGGAGTCTCACCGATTCGATAGGAGAACGTGTCGAGCGTGGGTGTCCAAACGAGGCCGAGGATCTTAGCATACGGTTCCGTGTCCCCATCGAAGGTGAAGGCGCTAGCTGGCACAGCGCAATGCTCTGGAGGGAGGGAGGCCAACACTTCGGCTCGGTTGCTGACGAATTTACGCAGTTCGAACCCAGCACGACCGAGCAACGACTCAAGCTGCTGCCTCAGCTGCAAGGCCTGGTCCACCGATGGCAGGGACTTGATAATGTCGTCCATGTAGGTGTCCTGCATAAGCGCCTCAGCCGCCATCGGGAAGCCGTCGCCCTCGTCATGTACCAATTGGTGCAGCGTTCGAATCGCCAAAAATGGGGACGCAGACACTCCATAGGTGACAGTCCGGAGTCGATACTCGAGCAGCTCTTCATCGGGTCGCTTCCGCCAGAAAATCCGTTGATAATCTTGCTGGCTTTCGTTGAGAACGATGTTTCGATACATCTGCCGAATATCGGCAACGAATACTACTCCCTGCATTCGAAAACGGAATAGGATGTCCAATATGTCGGCCTGAAGTTTTGGACCTGTTAGCAGATTCTGGTTTAGCGACGGCCCATCCTTGGTAGTCATGGACGAATCGAACACCACGCGGAACTTTGAGATCGCCCCATCGTTGGCCAGCCGATGTATGCAGTGGTGAGGGATGAAGTAGCTCCTCCCAGGCGTAGGGGGGGAATGCGCGACCTCCATATGACCTTGGAGCTCATAATCTTCCATGAACTCCGCATACAGACGCTGGAGTTCAGTGTTCCTGCGAAGCCGGCGCTCAAGCATCAGGAACCGTCGCAAGGCAGCCGCCCTGCTGTCCCCCAGCGGTAGCGCATTTGCGCGAAACGGCAGGGACACCACATATCTGCCAGATGGTTGACGAGTCACCGTGTTGACAAAATACTCCTCACATTCGCGATCCTCCGGCGACAACGTGACGACGTGCGGGGGCTCCTCCAGCTCCCAAAAGCGGCTGAGGTCCGCGTCCATGACGTTCGGCACTCGCGACTGAAGACAGGCGAGGGCGGAGGCACGACGCTGACGGCCGATGAGGCAATAGCCCCAGATGGTCTCCAGGAAGCAAGGGCCACCCTGAGCGATAGGTGTAGGACCGCCCACCACGACGCATCCAAACCATTCCGCCCCCAGGAGCACGTCCACTTCAGCGGGCTGGAAATATAGCGGGTCTGCGAGTCGTCGGTGGCCGAGGCAATCAACCGGCAGTTCCGGCAACCATTCCATGGGGGCGCGAGTGATGTGATCGACGACAAGAGCGTCTACTTGCAGCTCAACGTCTCGTTCAGAGCGGAAATTGCAGCGAGCGACGTGGTTGCATACCCCAAGCGAAACTTGTCCCATCCCCAGGACCGGGACGTCGGCGGGTCGTAGAACGAGGCCGAGACGAGTCACAGTGGTCTTGGTGATGAAGGTCGCCTGGCTGGCGGGGTCAATCAGCACTCGCACAGGCTGATATTGGCAGCGGTCGTCCAGGATGGCAGTTCGGGCTGTCGCAAGGATCACATGTCCTCCTTCCTCGGAGGTATACAGCTGCATCGACTGAGCTGGCGGATGGCGCGGATTTGGCGGAGAAGAGGAAGCAGGTCGACGAGGAGGCTCAATTCTGTTGCCAAGATGCAGCAAGGTGTGATGCCGGCCTCCACAATTTTTGCATGACGACGTCTTGGAACACTGGTGAGTGGGCAGGCTTGGTCGCAGGCAGCGGAGGCACAAATGATGTTGCCGAGCGAAGGATAAGCGCCGATCAGCCGATTCTCGACGGAAACGACCGCAGTGTTCGAGGTCATGGGCCTTGGTACAGGCAGGGCAGGCAGGAACTTGCAGACTTCGGTGGACCTCGACAGTCGGGGAGTTCATGGCCTCCTGATCCTTTGCAGTCTCGAGCAGCGGCGGGGAGAACGAGTCTCCGGTAGCATGAACTAACATAGTTGTCGCCCCCTTTGGACGACCGGTCGAAGGCTTGCTCCTCAGGGAAAAACTCGTCTTAGTGCTGGGCTCCGGCTGGTTATAGGATGACTCCAGAATACGAGCTTGTTCGTACAAGAACCAGATGAAGGCCTTCACCGTGGGCGCCGGGTCTGACAAGATGTTTCGTTCCCAGCCCTCGCGCAATTTGCCGTGCATTTTTCGACAGCAGAGGAAAATTATGATGACGGACCATGACTCAACGTCATATCCCAAGGCGGTCAGTGCTCCAGTGGCCTCGACAATCTGACTGGCGAAGGCGCGGATCTGCGCGGGGTTTTGCGACGTCCTCGGCAGATCGGCCAGCATCTCGAGGTGAGCTTGCGTCTGGAGATGCTTGTTCGAGTACCGTTTCTGAAGGAGCTCCCATGCGACTCGATAATGATCGCCGACCAATGGGAGACCACCTATCAGTGAAGCAGCTTCGTCTCGAAGGGCCGTCCTCAAGTACATGAGCTTCTGAACATCGCTAAGTTGCGGATTGTCGTCGACTGACGCCTGGAAAAGTTCGGAAAAACCATGCCACTGTCGGATGTCTCCAGAGAACTCAGGCAAGTGTATGATGGGCAGCTGCACCAAGGAGCCGCGAGAACTCTCCAGGCCCTCGCTGGATCCTCCGGCGCCTCGACGTGGCCCCTCGCCGACCAGACCCTGCACCACAGCCTTGGCCGCGAAATAAGGAGCCTCAAACCTAACAATTTCCGACGTTAGATCGGCCTGAATGCCATTTTTTGCGTTGAAGGCGACAATCTTTTGAATAGTATCCATGTACTGGTCGTAATGCATGTCCATACGCTCGGCCATCACAGTCAGTAGATTTTTATTTCTAGTTGAAGGATCTGCTTCTGTGGCTTTGGCTATAGTTTCTAGGCGGGAAATACGTTCGAAAAGGGATTTAATAAGGAAATTATATTCATCAATTACACCCATAACGAATTTTCGGACTTACATAAATAATTACGGACGGAACAGAAATTGGTACTTACGTTTACGTATCCTAATATCACAATCACTACTCGTGACCTCCCAAATATCACAGTAAGTAGGGATATCAGCCGATCAACACTCGGCTCGAACAATAGCCCTTACGATTAATGACTGAATTTTCTATAAATAATGCTATTATGAGAGCGAAAATATTCCTAGCCAACTGCGGCCAAAAAGAATAATAATAAACAAGAACGTAAATAAGTCCGACTAGAGAATGTAACAGGTTGCCGCGACTTTTTGTTGTACAAACACGGCCGACAGTGGCACCAATAATGCCGAACATATATTATGATGAACTTTACGTCTAGCGGGGCGGCCGACACTGGCGTTCGCCGCGGCAGTGAACAAAATCAGGACAGTAATCGGAACTATTCAAGCGACAATCGCAAGTATTTGTATCGATAGGTGCTGCATCGATCGATTGATAACAGATAAGGTCCTGTTTCAGGCGCGACTGAATCGTCAACACAATTTATATTCGAATCTCGAGCCTGATAAGCAATAATGCCACCAACAACAAGACGAAACGCGCCCTAAACTCCTGGAATAGTTTCAAGTTTAGAAGCTATTCTTACCTGGAAACAGGAACAGTTGTGCCAGACAGAAGAGGTACAGGGTTAAACAATAAAGGCAGGTTTGAGATCGTTTAATTCTGATCGATACTCCAGACAAATAAAGTGCACTGTCTCAAGCGAGACACGGTCGGCGATCGCTAAGACCTGTATAACTTGGGTTGAGATCAGCGAGCACAATTATATCGTCTACGATTCAGGATCCTACAAGTACCTACCTCCTACTCAACCTATCTGGATGTTACCCCTACGAGCTGGCACACCTCGTGCGAATTTCGCCACAATTTTTGCAGATAAATGCAAATATCCGGATCGATCGGACCAATGTTTAGTCTCAAAATGAGTTACTAATGGAAATTTACTTCGGTGGCTAAGCGAGGACTGTAAAGGCGCTTGGGATGGGGATCGGGGATCGTACTTACTGCTCCGTGTGGAAATTCGGGAGGCGACACTGCTCTTCCGTAGAACGCGGCGTAATGTTCGACGCTGGGTGGATCCACGGTCGCGACGGGGAAATTCACGGTCAGGGGGACGGCACACTTTAGTTAACGTCGAGTTGAGCGGGCACGGTACGCGCATTGATCGGGCGATTGATTATCATACAGAGAGAGACCGGTCGGTCGGGGGTCTCGACAGGGGGCCAAAGAGAGGGGGGGATAAGGAAGATACAGGGTAGCCAACGCAGGCCGGCTCTTCGAGGGGCCGGGCCGGATTCACTGTCCCCGACTTGGTCGTGTTGCACGAACAATGGTTATAGATAAAAAAATGTGACAGAACAACGCGCGTAGATATTTCGATATAAATTATATATTTACATAACAAAATTAAATTGGCCAGCTTATTAATTAATTAGAAACACAATCAAGATCCGACCGTTCGCATTATTAAATTCGCTATTGACGAATTTATTGACACCTGCGGGACGGAAAGCCTAAATAAAATTAACGAGATATGTTTTCCAATCATTGCAATCACTAATATTCCATTCCTAAGCTATATTACTCGATTTCATCAGTCATAATAGGTGCCCATATTAACGTATTAATTGTTAGTGGCCACTATCACAAATTATATACGATGTATTGAATTATGCTCATGCAGTTTACACAGAAAGCACATTATTACCGTTAAAACACTGAAAATATTTCGACGTACACGAATAATAACAGAGAAAATCGTTCAAAATCCCTTGGCTTCAGAATAGTGGGTTCGCACGAACCTATCGCTATTCTGCTTGGATATCAGGTAACGTTATTTACGTAATTTATTTTACAGTCAGTTTACATTGTGATAATTTCCATCAATCACCATCGTTCGACACTGGCATAGCATTACGGCGAACCTGGTCCAGTTTATTGCTATGTTGAACTTGAAAATACGAACAAAACCGAGCAAACAGTAATGCGTGAATTGAGAATGAGAAAATTCAAATGAAATAGTCAGAGAAAGAAAAACAACAGATGTACCACTACTTGAAATGACGTCACGCCAGGTAAGATTGTACTTAGTAGTTATAGTACTGGCAACCACAAGCCACCAATTTTGTGGTCACATTCAAAGTGGTCACTGCTGGTTGGATTTTCACCAGTCACCACTCCCCATCACCATTGGTCAACATTATTGCTCACTGTTAGTAGCGGTCATTGCCAGTCCCCGTAAGGTCCCCACGACCACCATTTTTGTGGTCATACTCGTCATAGTCACTGCTGGTTGTGATCGTCATCACTCTTCGTCACATTTTCGTTCGTTGTGGAGCAACCAGTCACCATTATTAGTCACCATGAGCTTTATGAGGTCCCAATCGTTGCAGTCACCACTGGTCGATATCACCACTACTCTTTGTCCCTTTAGTCACTATTTCTGTTCATTAGTAGTCCTGATCACCAGCAGTCGCATGTCGATGTCGTCCTCAGTCAGCCTCATCAGCCATAAGTCATCACCGGTCACTATTTTTGTTCACTGCTAGACGTGGACACCAACCAGTACTGATAGTCGTCGGTATTGCGACTGTACCATTTTCGTGGTCACACTCATCAGTGCTGGTTATTGTCGTCACCAGTCAACAGTTTGAACAACACCAGTTGCTAATTTCTGTCACCATTTTTGATAACCGCTATTCATGGTCACAAACAGCTACTATTTTTTTTTCTTCGTTGTAGTTTTGTCGCATCGATCATTCTTTGTTATTGAGGTTGAGGGGGAGAAAACCAAGGCGACTTGTTCTCCTGTTTTTTTATTATCAAACTGCCAAGCACTTTCGCCCCTTCGGGCATCATCAGGGCTTCGTAGCACCATTACAAGGTATCCACGCCCCCGTGGGTGCTACGAAGCCCTGATGATGCCCGAAGGGGCGAAAGTGCTTGGCAGGCTGATAATAAAAAACAGGAGAACAAGTCGCCTTGGTGTTCTCCCCCTCAACCCCAACAACGAAGCTACTATTTTTGTTCTCTGTTAGGAGTGGTCACTTTCAGACACCAGTATTGGTCACCATGATCCACCATTTTCGTGGTCACACTCGAGGTGGTCACCAATGGTTGAAGTCTTCATCAGTCAGCAGTTTTGGCGCCACCAGTCACTAGTGTAGTCACCATCACCGTTCACTGCTAGCAATGGTCACCACTGCTCATCAGTCTTGTCCACAATCGGTCAACAATTTCAGTCTCCACCGATCATAGTCACCATCCGTCACACTAATCGGTTATCGCCGGTTTGTCACATGCCTCGGTCGCCACAGATCACGCATTTTTTATTTTTCGCTGAATTAATGACCGGATTGACGTCAATTCGCTGGTTAATTCAATCCTCAACGTGGCCTAAATCTAACAACTACGATTTTTCTTCATCTAAAATATTGCTAGACTTATATGAAATAACACTGTACAATGTGACCAAAGAAACCTTCCGACCACGCGTGAACCGTTTTCATAATAAAAATATTCGTTCGGATTATTGTACATATTTCCTTGTACAGTAATTTGCGATACATTGATATTAAATAGTATTCTGAAAGAAAGAACTAAGGCGAGAAAAAATGGCAATTCAGAGTTTCCAGAAAGAAAAGTTCGAGCTGTTATTTAGGAAATTACTTTGGTCAAATAAGTGACAAACTCAAACCAAAATGGATCGGTAATTTATCTCAAATATTTTACTGAAATATTCCATCAAGTAACCAAGATTTGACCATTCGGCTGTAGCTTCGGCTGTCGCAGCATACGAGAACACTTATTCATAATACATCTAGGTGCATAAATAATTGTCCAACAAAGATGCTGTGATAACCGAATCAATAGAAATTTCATTATTTAATAAGCATTTTCAAAAACGAATTTTCTTCCTGGAACAAACTTGATAATTTTGACAGCATTTTCGGTTACTGAGGTGGCCATTGATAGGTCATGTAGCAGTAGTTGTGAATAGAGGGAGGTGGATGGTGACCGTGCGCCTGCTGCTGACCGGTGAGTATGTCCGATACCGAGTGCGCTGGTCTGGGCCATTTTTCCCTCGACGATAAGCTGCCGGTTCCACTGCCTCCGCTGCTGCTGCTCGAAGCGGCTGCACTGTTGCTGGCGCTGCCGGCCGGTATATGATGGGCGTTGTTGTCGCTAGCCGAGCCGTTCCCGCTGCCGCAGCTGATCACCGGTGTAGGCGGTGGAGCACCGTAGTACGACGACGGGTAAAGGGGCGGCGGAGGATTGTAATGCACTTGATGCGGGTGGTGGAGAGGCGACGGTCCGCCTCCAAATCCTGTCAGCTTATTCCTCAGAATGCGGCTTATCGAGCTGACCGACGGAACGTTGAACTTATCGCAAACGCCGTCCGACAACAATCGGTCCCGAATTTCCCACGCGAAAATTCCAGGATCTTTCAGTTTCAATTCGCGTATGTAAGCGACGACTTTCGGCGTCGTGACTCGGGGCTTACTTCCGCCGATCGCTCCGGGGAGAATGGAGCCGGTCTCGTTGAACCGTGCTAGTATTTTCGATACGCATCCGTGCGAAACTCTCAACTGTCTGCTTATATCGCAAGGGCGTATTCCAAGTTGAGCCAGTTCGACGATCCGTAACCGGATGGCGTTCGGGAGGGGCCTCCCGTTCACGAAGACCCCTCCCAACTGGTTCATTTCTCCGTACGGTTGCGAACATCCCGTCACCACTGAAACATAATAAAAGGAAAATAATGATAATAATAGTAATAAAATAAAAAAAAGTAATTATAACGACAAAAGTACAACATTTACTATTTCATTCATTTAGATGTTATCATTAAACTAGCACTTCGATACGGCGTATTACTTTACTGAGTCTGACATTTTCGGCAAAAGAAACTAAAAAATCGGTTCGCTCAAAAAAAAAAAAAAAAAAAAAAAAAAAAAAAAATTCAACAGTTGAGTTGCGATTAAAAACCGTTTCTATGCATCTAAAAACCAGATTCTAGAATGAAAAAAAAATTCGGCAGAAAACGTTTTTTCCACTTTTTTCGCAGGTCGTGTAAATCAATATTTTTGGACGCCACATCTTAGTCGACTACTGATTTAAATGCCGCCAATCGAAATCTACCCTTGAAGTTAATGTTGGCACTTGTCGGGCAATTTGCGGTGATATTCCTATCGGGTGAATTTATATGCGTGCGACCCAACGCCTCGGTTGTTGCTAACTGACGGGAAAATTGCCTGCCAAGTACGGCGAGACGCGGAACGGGAGAGATAGTCGGCCTTATTAGAAACCTATGCCAGTTCCATGCTATGGCCGTCAACTGAGCGAAAAAGTTGGCTCACTTCGCGCTGATTTTCGTTCGTCCGATTAACTTCCTATATTACCCGGTGAACCGAATCCGCATGCTCTGCCGCTTCAGGCGAATCTGACGTTTCTAGACGACGGATAAAAAAATATATACCTATAGATATAAATTGTTTTGCGTTTAACTTTATTTTTTCTTTTGCATCGGTTCTGTCGTCAGGTGCGGGCCTTTCGGAAGTCTGTGTTCATTAGTCATGGGACGGAAACTTCTGCTTTAATGATAGGAGTGAAGAGGACGTCCACCTCGGGTATGAGACGGTTGACCACGCTCAATCAGAACCGCGCGACGTTGAAACAGATGATCGCCCATTATCTGAACGCCCACGCATTCGCCGTCGCCCCTGACATCGCTAATTTCCAACTGAAAACGGATTACGCTGCGACCATTAGGTCGACGATCTATTCGTAAAAAAATCGAACAGTCTTAAATATTTGTTACCTACTTGATAGTTCGGCTTTTTGTTTTTCTATTTTTTTTCCACAAGGAAAGAAGCAGCAGGAAAACGCGTCATGTCAGTTGCGCGGTCATGCGTTGACCAAAATAACGTATTCAATTTCGATCGATATTTCATGGATTTTTTCGGTGTGAAAAACGAATACTGAACCATGCCATTAGCCAAGTTTTGTATACCATACTTCTCTTCGCTCGTGTCTTGCGTTTCTTGCTGTTACAGCCCACGTTGCCATTAAAAAAGTCAATACGATTCTTTAATTATTAACATTTCGTTTCACTAAATCAACATAAGCCCAGGGACTGATGGCCGAATTGTTAATTGAAATAACGGAATTTTTACAGGTTTCCGAGTTTTCAAAACGGCATCATTCGCAACGAGTTTGAATTTCATCTACTTCGAATTCGGAAATACTCATTTACCGCGTCGTGCGATTCGTCATTCGGCCTTTACATACGGAATAATTCAATGCCGTTAACCCTAAAGCGACGTGATGACCTGTAAATATTGAAAAAAACCCAATACGAAGAAAAATGAAAAAATTCATTCAATTCGATTTTTTTTTTTTTTTTTAAATTAAAAATACCCAACGGAATCACAAGAGAATCTTCTTTCTTTTTGAGAGCGAGAGAAATATATCTGTAAAAGACGTGGATTAAATGGCGCGGAACGGCTCCGAAGCAGGTGCGCGCTCTTGAAACTTGAAAATCATGCGGACCCACATCCGTCTGTCTCATAATATCTTAACGCGCCTCGCTCACCGAAATACAACGCAAATATAAAACAAAGGCACGTTCGGAACAAAATTTCCCCAAGACGAGCTAAGTAAAATTGTCACAGTCGCAGTTGAGGGAGATGAACCGTTTTCGAGCGATCGCAACTTTGTCAATAATTTTTCGAGAACTCGTCAAATTCGGCCCCGTTGTTCTTTTAGTGACGAAGAGTCCAAGACTGATTTCAACGCGAACAATTTCACGCATATTTCTATCGACGTATCGAAAACTCGTGAACTGCATTTCAATGTTAATTTTCAGTGAGAAAAATTCTATTTCAGAGGTGAAAGTAGAGCGTGACAACTCCGATCGATTTTTCTACTAAACATCTTATAAGGAAAATTATTATCAGCCGATAATAGTTATAGAGTTACAAAAACAAAAAGCAGTTGAGTAACGTTCAAGAATTTACTCCAGTACCTGCTTATCCGGAGCAGATTGCAATTGCGAAGAAAAAATACGAACACCTTCAAAGTTTGCTTCAGAATAAGTCGATCCCAAACGCTCACCACGATTTTTGTACAAAATTTTTTATACAAATTTATTCAAATTTAAAATGCCAATAGAAGATTTCCCATTGACTGCCTATTTTCTAGTGCTAGACTTATTCCTTTATGCCTTGCTTGATTAATTGACAACAGGAGTTTTCCTTATAGTTAACAATCTGTTGTTAGGGAGAGAATTAAAAAATTTGCGAACTCTGAAAATTCCGAAGTCCTGAATGTTCAGGATAGGGAGCTACGAGTATCACAAGTGGATAGTCATTTTGAATCATGGTTGAAGCAAAAAAATAATAAAACACTGTACTATCATTAGAAGCGTTTTTTAGACGCTGCCTATCGTTATCTTTTTTAATTGTTGCGCAACTCGTAACTGTTACATAATTCTGTTGTTTTTTCTTCACTCTGTAATTTATGTGCAATTTCTTACTATATCTATTGTCAGCATTCTTTAAATCTCTATGGCGCTGTGCTCGCCTACAATTCTTCTATTTTGATTTGTTTTTTCCTTGTCTGTATTTATGTAAATTGGGTTCACGCCCGTACAATAAATAAACTCTTCAAACCAAATTTCAATGTTTGTGTGTAATTACATTTATAAGTTACGCGAAGAAATGTGCAATACCCAATACTATATAATAAGCCTTAGCGTTGTATGATATCTATACTACCCTAATAATAAAATTGTCCTTAAAACGTGAAAATGCCAAGAGTGGAATTCTTCCGTTAACACTTAAGTCACAATTAATTTTACGAAACCGCCAAAAAATTATGTAAGAGAGACTTGACTCCAAATTTATTCCTGAACCGATCATTGCAACGATAAGGGTTGGGTGCTGTAGGTAGAGATTTGATTTTTACGTAGAATTAAAAATATATATATAAATAAAAATAAAATATAAAAATATAATATAAAAATATATAAAAAAAATAATAAAATATAAAAATAGAATATAAAAGTATATAAAAATAAAAAATAAAATATAAAAAAATATATATAGGTATATATATCTTCAATTATGAAAATTTCAAGAATTTTGCTATTATAGTTTGGTCGGAAAAGTGTTGACGGAGTACCGAGAATTTTTTTTAAATTGGATATTCGGATTCTTTATGCCTTGAAACGTAAAACATCAAATTTTGAGGGTGGTTAGAAACGTTTTTTTCGTGGGCGATTAAAATGGATTGTTATTGAATAATAAACCAAAAATTCTGTCCGTCCGCCGAACGGCGTCAACACGGTCCGACCAAACTATAATAGCAACATTGTTGAAATTTTCAGCAAAAATCAATCTCACAATGGCCCAATTCTTGAACCACATTGCTAGCTAATTTTCAAGAAAAAAATGTGGCATTGACGATGAAGTTTTCACCTCTGATGAAGAAGATTATTTTAATAAGTAGTTAAAAACAGCACAAAAAAAACTAGTTTTCTAAGGCTTTATGCGATCAGAATATTTTTGCTGTTGAAGGTGACTTCGGGAATCGAATATGAACGCTTACGAAATTTCGGCGGTCGACAAAGTTGAAAATGACGGAGAATTGGGATATTTTTTTCCCAATATAATGGATAAAGTCGAAACAACTGTCGACATTTGACTCCGTTCCCAGTCGAGCCCGTCCAGATGTCACGCTCTTTTGTAAGCCATAAACGTGCCGACATTGCGTTCAATGGTCCAACCCGGCGTTTTCCGACGGCTTGCCGAGGAATGCAGATCTGAGCGAGGAAAGCAAGAAAGGCAAGTGTTCTCCGTATAATCGGGCGATAAGGAGGAAAAAAGAGGGAAGAAAACTCGCCTCGAAAATGGTGGATTTGCGGTTATTTCGGTTCACTTATTTTCGTGAGAGCAATTACCCACAAACTTGTGGAAAGAACTGACAAAAGGAGGAACGAAGAGATGTGAAGCTGGAGACTGCCGATTACTTGGGTGTCACGTTTTGGCTGGAGAAGACGTGGCTAACGTCAGCACAAACCTCCGCCCGCGGGATTTTATGAGGTTGCGGCGCGAGGTCGCCCTTGCCATAGGAATCCTTTACTCGCCTTGTGTCTGCTCATGCAACCCGTCCTTCTCTCGGTGAGCTCCAGTTCGAGAGAGAAGAGAAATGAGAGGGACATGACAAAACCAAAGGCTGGAGTGCATCGGTAGCCCCAGAAACGAGGCAGAGCAATATCAGCCTTCAAGTTATTTGGGCGATTCGAGCGAAAACAAATAAGTCACGCGGGAACTTTCGAGATAGAAATTGCGTTGAGTCACCAATGTAGACGGACTTGGTCACCGAACATGAGCTGAGTCGCTCTTTTCGTACCCATCGATCGGTATCTACAGGGTTAAACAACGCTACAAAATAACTATGATGTGCATTACAATAACTTTGGTTCGTTTATGATGAAAGAAATCATCCGCTCGTAAGTATCTGACCCAAACATTTGAAAACGTGAAAACTCCTTAGGAAAAAATCGAATTCTACGAATTACAATTATTCTCAATAGAGAACTTCTATTGAACTTTTGGTTTAATAAACCATTGTAATCGCCCAAGGAAAAAAAATTTCTAACCCCCCTCAAAATTTGATGTTTTACGTTTCAAGGCATGTAGAATCCGAATATCCAATAAAAAACGCTGCAAATGATTGTACAGTGGTTTATTATTATTTCGCTTCAATATTGATTTAAGAAGACTATCCATTTGTCATTTTAAATATTCCGATCATTTGTGAACATTCCCACCGAAAAGCAGATGGTAACTATAGGGGAAAACGCCGTAGCAACTATTGTAATTTTAATCATTTTTATTTTTCTTAATTTCCTAATAAAAAGCTAAACTTATTGCCTAACGATACAGCTGGAGAGAGTGTTTGACGACCATTCCAATGAGTATAGAACGATTTTTATAGCTCCAAGAACTCTCGAGTTATACCCTAATGCCAAATTTGTGAAAATCTCCCAAATTCGGCACAAAAGCTGCGATAACTCGAGAACCAATAAAGCTATCGACCCGGTGATGGTCTCATTCGATTCAGCGTCCAAAAATCTATAAAATTTGATACCACGTACACATTTTTCTGAAAAACCTTGGAAAATATGAGTTTTCTCCCCCTCAAAACCCCCCAAAAATACCCTTAAAATTGAGCTAGCAAGTTGGTTCAAGAATTGGGCCGTCCTCGGACCGAGATTGATTTTTGGTGAAAATTTCAAATTTTTAGCTCTTACAGTTTGGCCGGAAAACTGCTAACGGCGGACGGCGGACGGCGGACGGCGGACGGCGGACGGCGTACGGCGGACGGCGGACGGCGTACGGCGGACGGACAGAATTTTTTTTATTGGATATTCGGATTCTACATGCCTTGAAACGTAAAACATCAAATTTTGAGGGGGGGGTTAGAATTTTTTTTTTCTTGGGCGATTACAATGGTTTATTATTGAATAATAAACCAAAAAATTCTGTCCGTCCGCCGTTAGCAGTTTTCCGGCCAAACTGTAAGAGCTAAAAATTTGAAATTTTCACCAAAAATCAATCTCGGTCCTACTACGGCCCAATTCTTGAACCAACTTGCTAGCTCAATTCTAAGGGTATTTTTGGGGGGTTTTGAGGGGGAGAAAATTCATATTTTCCAGGGTTTTTCAGAAAAATGTGAACGTGGTATCAAATTATATAGATTTTTGGACGCTGAATCGAATGAGACCATCGTGGGGTCGATAGCTCTATTGGTTCTCGAGTTATCGCAGCTTTTATGAAAAATTTGGGAGATTTTCAGAAATTTGACACGAGGGTATAACTCGAGAGTTCTTGGAGCTATAAAAATCGTTCTATACTCATTGGAATGGTCGTTAAACACTCTCTCCAGCTGTATCGTTAGGCAACAGGTTTAGTTTTTAATTAGGAAATTAAGAAAAATAAAAATTATTAAAATTACAATAGTTGCTACGGAGTTTTCCCCTATAGTTACCATCTGTTTTTCGGTGGGAACGTTCACAAATTTTCGAAATATTTAAAATGACAAATGGATGGTCTTCTTAAATCAATATTGAAGCGAAATAATAATAAACCACTGTACAATCATTTGCAGCGTTTTTTCTATTTAATGTGAGCAAACAATTTTTTTGGCACTTACCTAACAGATAGAAAACTTAACTATTTTAAGAACGGTATCCTCAGATGCAAAGCATTTGCTAGTAAAGTTAAGGAAGTTATATTGGTTTTAGCGAGGTAAGAAACAAAACAGGAAACCGATTTTTTGAGTAATGGAAATTCTTTCAGCTCAAAAAGTTATTCAGCGTAGGGCAACTTATGAAAATTCACAGCAATGGGGAAGACGCCTATTTTTTATTTTCGTTCCTAATGGCCTGAATTCTGCTATTTGGTGTCAGCCGAAGAGGGAATGACCAATTTTTCATGAAAATTGTGAGTTCCCGCGGAGAAAATCGCTAAGGAAAATCAGCGGTTTGAATAAACCCGGAGATGTAACTCCAACCGATTGAAGTGACTCCCTAGAGCGCTCTGCAGTCGGCTGAAAGACAGACAGTAACAACAAGACGGTCTTTAAGACTGGAGTCATGCTAAATCGAGTAAATGACGCTAACTTCACTGCTACTTGTTAGGTTTTTTTAATCGTCGAGTTAGTACCGCCCAAAATGCCTCGTAAAGCAAATAAATTGCTGAGGGGGTTTTGGTAATCTCACAGCAACCTCAAATTATTGCTCCCAATGTTAGTTTATTCTCCAAAGATATAAGCGCTAGTGTCGATATTCACGTTCAACAGACTAGTTATGACGTAATAACTATTCATTTTTCGTTCAAAATCATCGGTTTTCATTAGCGATTTTCTCCGCGGAAACTCACAATTTTCATGAAAAATTGGTCATTCCGTCTTCAGCTGACACCAAATAGCAGAATTCAGGCCATTAGGAACGAAAATAAAAAATAGGCGTCTTCCCCATTGGCTTTACATCGGTTAACATCGCATATTATTCTCCGACGAAATTCGGCCTTTGCGTCGTGGTTTGTTTCAATTCATCTCAACCACCTACCACCGGAGGTTGAGATTTTCTGAACTAACACCACCGCTTGAACAACAACAATAGTGAAATCCAAAAGTAAAAAAAAAAAAAAAAAAAAAAAAAAAAAAAAAAAAAAAAAAAAAAAAAAAAAAAATTCCCGCTAGACGACCATAGTAACCTCCTCCTTGTTTGAAGTCGGTTAATAAAATCATTTCCTCCAACTTCAGGTAATTCCAATTTAAATCCACCACTCAACGAAGGCTCGTCGCCCGAAAATAGCGCACATGATTGGTGCACATTTTGATAAAAAGCAAGGCTTCATCGTTACAGGTGCCGAGAAAGAACCTCGGAGCGGGTTAAGGCCTCCGAACGAGGTTCCATCTTTATAATTAGCCGTACCTGTATGTTGATATAAATTCGGTAACTTCTGATGTTGGAAGCCGCTTTTTCGATTAAGAGGTGAGAGGAAGAGCCAACTGAGAAGATTTGTGTGTCCTAAATGAAGTGTGCTCGGCAACTTGGCATCGCTTTCCCATTCCAAGCCCGACTTTCTTTGATCTCTACACGACTCCCTTACAAATTGTCGCCGTTCTTTTTATTTATCGGCGGTACTCCTCCGCTCCTGTACTCCCGACGTCCCGCGCGGTTACTCGCTGCAGCTCGACCCCGCCACCTGCGCTCGTCCCAGTCACCCTTATAAATCACGCGACTTCCCTCCGAATCGGCTCAGGTTCGAAACCAGAGAGACAGCGAGACAGAAGCCAGCCAGACCAATTTGGATATACATCCCCTCCCTCCCCCATCTTCCGTCCTGCTTCCCCTTCACCATCCCGCGGGTTCATCTTTTTCTCGGACGACAATGTGCCTAATTGCTCGGCTCGCCGCGTCACGTCTCGCCTTCCGTCTCATTGGGAATCGGTCGTCCGGGCGCTCGTGGAAACGGCTCCGCGCATCTTTAACACCAGAACGGCACCGCTCATTCTCCCATCATTTTATCCACGCTAATCGAATTACTGCTCGAATGTCATCGGGCAAACGGTACGTGCCAAAGCGCCGAGCAAACGGGTTGTGCACTGATAAGAATGATATCCACCGGTTCATCGATTAATTTACTACAACATAGAACTTTTGGTTTATTATTCAACTAGGGGCTGAGCGCCCCTGGCGGCTGCCGCCGCCCAACCCCCTCAGAGGGGGGCTTCGCCCCCCTCAGCTATCGCGCACGGTCGGCCCGTCGGAGGGGCTGCGCCCCTCCTCTCGGGCCTTACATAAATAACTCGGGGTGTTGTCCTTGTCACTCCTATATATAGTATACTATATTATATAGTATATATATAGTATAGTATATAGTATAGTATATAGTAAAGAATAGTACATAGTATAGGTATAGGTAAAGGTATAGGTATGGGTAGGTAGTAGTAGTTTATTATTTGTGTATGGAGAGTGGGAATCGATAGGTATTATTATTAGTAGGTAGTACTTAGTAGTAGTTGCTATAATTTGGTATGTAGGTGGTGGAGTTCGAACGTACTTTGTATCATAAAATATTGGATTTTTCAACTGGAGCAAAGTAGGAACAAAATTGGACATAACGACTGTAAGTTTTCCTTGATTTGTAACTTGCACGGTGGATAACTCAAACAAAAAGTAGTCAATTTAGATGTTTGAATATACCAAAAGATAGGTAATTTAACTGTCCACATTTTCCCAATGTAATGTACCTATCAATTTTTCAACCGTTTTTGCGTTATTCAACAATATTAGTAGACTATACACGAAAAAATGACATTTTTCAACTTTAAACGTTCTTTTCATCTATTTAGTGCAAAAGAAACAAAGAATGAACCATATATTATTGATGTACACATCATCAACTATCATTATGCTGATTTTGAGCGAAATCTATTTCAAAAAATTTTTCGCGAAAAATCCAAGGGGTACCCCTGCGATTTTTTTCAACCGAACAGTTAACGATTTTTTACTCGTCTCTCAATACAGATAAAAATCTGAAATTTTTAGGAAAGTTGTGTCTTACCATGATGTATTTTTGTAATTTTTTTTATTTCTCTGAAAAATCTGCAAGTGGTCCAAAAAAATCGGTTTTTGAAAGCTCAAAAATTGACCTTTAACTGCGATTTTCGGGGTCAAAATTTATGATAATCAATTGTTTTATTATGCAGGAGTCTTCATTTGAACGCCTTACACACGTACATAGCAAAAAAATTGGTGAAAAAAATTTAAACAGAGCCAGAGAAATTATTTTCCGTAAATCGACTTTTTCGCCGGCCGAATTTTCGAGCTCCGCTGGCATCGGTAATAGTGAAAAATTAAATTTTCGTTTTAAAGCGATTTTGAAAGCTATTCTTATAGGAAATTTAACGCTGAATCCGAATATGACGTCAAAACGGCGGAAATTTGACGACGAACATTAGTTTTCCCCGGTTTTAGTACTACACGGTTCATGTTTTTCAACTTTGAAATTCCGTAGCAAATACTTACAGTACTGTTCAAATTTGATTATTTAATGATTCCTACAGGAAATTAGACGTAGGACTCGAATTTAAAGTGAAAACAACCAAATTCGAACGATTAATAATATTTCTCGAATTTTTTTCGTTTTTCATACTTTTGAAGTTTCAACTTTGGGATTTTTTTTCGTCACGTTCCCGAAATGGGACAGATTAGGTCCTGTGGAAGAAAATGTAGGAAATTTAACGTAGAATCCAGTAAAAATACGAAAATGGCTAGCGTATATGATAGCTTTCGAGGAATATTCCACTTTATGTCAAAAAACGTGTTTTGACTTTTCTTCAAACGTTAATAGCTCCGCGGGGACATAACATAAAAATATAATTAAATACACCAAATTGTAGGATTTTGATAGCTCTTTCTCGCCTCTGAGTATTATACCTATGTAAAAGTAACCGGTTCAAAAGTTATTTGCGAAAAACATGCGAAAAAACGCGAAAAACCGGGTTATAAAAGTTTAAAGCGCAATAAAATTTGAACAGAGGCCTAATTAAAAAAAGAAGATTTTTTCACACGATGGGTTTGTCTCAATTGAACGGCACTATGACCAAAATTTGATTACCTATTCCCAGTTTCTCAATCAATTGGATAACCAAAATTTTGTGACCTTGGCTTCGGGCCGCTCTAGCTCCGGCTAAAATCAACGTACGAACGAATTCTTGTACTTTTTCGTTTAAAGAATTTAACCATGAACAAAATGCGCTCATAAAATCTTTTCGCGTTGTGAGAATTTTTCGAGAAAATCGCGATCAACTGCGGAAAAACGTGGTTTCGGAAATCGTCAAATTTTTACATAATCTTAGCTCACGAGAATACCAAGTCGAAAATCGAAAAAATGAAAAAAACGGGGTCAGGAATTTCGATTTAATTGACGAATATAGTGTCAAAAATTTTTTATCGGTTCACAATTTTGCTCCATCCGTGAGAGTTTTTTCAAAACGAAAAAACAAAGTTTCGACTTTGGATGGCTATAGCTCCGCGGGGGTTGAACCAAACTTTACAATTGTAATTACAAAAATGTAGGAAATTTAACTGGCTACAACTTTCCAATTCACTTAGTATATAAGAAACCCACTACTTTAGGAGCTACGGCGGCCGAAACACAAAATTCCGCGATCGCGATTTTTCACCAAAACGACGTTTTTCGATACATTTCGAATTTTTTTTCAAAACAGGGGGCAAAAATCAAAATTCCAAGATTTTTTCAGACGGTGGCCTTAAATTCTAAGCATACCCTATTTTTTTCATCGAAATCCTTCCAGCCAGTTCCTCAATCAATAGTATCCCTCTCCTCCTCCTGGTTGTGTAGTTTTATATATATAGATAATAAACCATTGTAATCGCCCAAGAAAAAAAAATGTATAACCCCCCCTCAAAATATGATGTTTTACGTTTCAAGGCATGTAGAATCCGAATATCCAATAAAAAAAATTCTGTCTGTCCGCCGTACGCCGTACGCCGTACGCCGTCAACACTTTTCCGGCCAAACCATAATAGCTAAATTTTTGAAATTTTCACCAAAAATCAATCTCGGTCCTACGACGGCCCAATTTTCGAACCAACTTGCTAGCTCAATTTTAAGGGTGTTTTTGGGGGGTTTTGAGGGGGAGAAAATTCATATTTTCCAAGGTTTTTCAGAAAAATGTGTACGTGGTATCAAATTATATAGATTTTTGGACGCTGAATCGAATGAGACCATTGCGGGGTCGATAGCTTCATTGGTTCTCGAGTTATCGCAGCTTTTGTGCCGAATTCGGGAGATTTTTAGAAATTTGACATGAGGGTATAACTCGAGAGTTCTTGGAGCTATAAAAATCGTTCTATACTCATTGGAATGGTCGACAAACACACTCTCCAGCTGTACTGTTAGGCAAAAAATTTAGTTTCTAATTAGGAAATTGAGAAAAATAAAATTAATTAAAATTACAATAGTTGCTACGGAATTTTCCCCGATAGTTACCGATCTGTTTTTCGGTTGAAACGTTTACACATGTTCTGAATAATTACTATCATAAATGGATAGGATTCTGAAATTATTATTGAAGTGAAGGAATAATAAACCACTGTACAATCATTTGCAGCGTTTTTCATACAACTTTTGTTCTTCGAGTGAATCTAAATTAGCGGGCATAATTATCTAATATTTGATCGATTGACGAATCTTATGAAAAGCGGACAATTTTCCTTTCTAGCGTACTAAAATTGATTCGAGCGGTTGTTTAGCCATGAAAATTAGAACGGCGCACGAAGAACTCAATTTGAATGTTTGGAAAATTAGACCTAGTAAACATAGTAGGTAGTAAACAAAATTTAGTCGTTATAGTGTACTTTGTTAGAAATACTTTCAGAATAAGTGCCCGTGGTCATGAATGACAACGCCATCGCCATCATATTTCTGTAATCGGTTCTTTTTCACACACGCGCAGACAGGCATATCGAAATACCCTTTTCAGATGGTGATTTTAGATGGTGATCATTTAATGATTAACAGCCTTGGTTTTAGAGGTTAACAACACACTTGATAAATTGAACACTCCACATTTTATAACTATGAATTATACTCATTTTTATTATTATAGTAATTCAGGACTGGCTGAGTTTATGAAATGCTGCAATATCTTGAAGTATTCTCTCAAATATATCAGCATCTAACCAGAATCAGTATTAAACCAGATATAGGTTTCAGCTCTAAAAAAGCATAAAAAATGTGTATCTTGAAAAATCAATTTTTCATTATTCTATCAGTGAAAACTATCGAGATCACATTATTCCAATGAAAAAACGACTGAGAACGTTATTTTTCATCGAAATACATCGTTTGCCATTTTTTGGGGGAGGGGAGAAACGAAAAAGAACCCTGTAACCGTAATGGCAGTGCTCAACCGATGATCGAAGCTAGCTCGTCATGATTGTCAAAACATCTATAAGTCACTATCATGCCGTCCAACTGTCCATGATAGTTATTGGCAAGGGCCAGTTCAATTCGATCTCGAGTGTAATGCATATGTTTGTATTTATGAATTGAATATTTCAGTACTGACAGTTGAGCGATAATTATTAATTCTTCGTTTTTGGGTAGTCGCTTCATATCTTCTTGGTTTTGAAGTTTGCAGTGGAGAAAAACTGGGCGACTCGTTCTCCATTTTCTTTATTGCCCGCCGAGCACTTTCGCCCCTTCGGGCATCGTCAGGGCTGTATTCCATTGTAGAAAGCCCTGATGATGCCCGAAGGGGCGAAAGTGCTCGGCGGGCAATAAAGAAAATGGAGAACGAGTCGCCCAGTTTTTCTCCCCCGCAAACTTCAAAACCAAGAATAATTATTAAACCAGAACTCTAAGGAACGATTGGTTAAGTATTGGTGAAAATTTCGAGCCTCAACGCCTTCGATCACAAAAATGACCATGTTTACCAAACGATTTGCCGATAGTTCTGGCTCCCGTTCCAAATCGAAAACACGCGACACGTATTTCTTTTTTATTTCGCCTTGAAACTCGTACCTTCGCCGAATTTGCGATCTTGAGATCATTCCAAGCGAGCGATAGAAAAAAAAATATTTCAACAAGAAAGAGTTGTGCGTTCCAAATGATGTAGACGACAAAAGAGTAATAGTCCATGTGATTTGTCAACTGCGAGGACGGAAATAGCCGAGAAGTCAGGCAATCAAGAATGGAATGGTGTTGGAGAAAAGGAAACAGACTCGCGATGCATGAGAGGGCGGAGGAGGTGCTCACACAATGGTAAACATTTTATTATAAGCAAGCCACTCCACACAAAAAAAAGGAAAGAAAAAACAGAGTTACTGACTGCAGAACTGCTCTCGATTTTCTCCTGTCGTGGAACAACGGAATACTTTGGGAAAGAGGTGGACGGAAATTTCTACGACGCAGGGATAAAAAAGCTACCAGATCGATTAAAAAAGTGCATCGATGTGAACGGTGACTACGTTGAAAAATAGTGAACATATAATGAATACATTCAGTCAAAAAAGTTCAATAAAAATATTTTTTCGAATTTTTAAAAATATGGAGACCTTACTTTTGGGACAAGCCTCGTACATCTGTTTCCAACTAGATTAGCAAGTATTTGAGTCGTTTATGTTTCCCAAGCCTATACTTCAGTTAATTATAATCTATGGAAATTATCATCAATTTTTAATATTGACTGATCTTGAATTGCTCGTAAGGCAACCTAATGGTGTAAGAGTGTAGGGATGTATCTATTGGAAATTCTTGTGAATTGTGATCGAGTCGACCAATACGTATAAAAAATAATTTTACAGGTGTACTTAAATTAATTTTGGTTTATTATTCAATAATAAACCATTGTAATCGCCCAAGAAAAAAAAATTTATAACCCCCCCTCAAAATTTGATGTTTTACGTTTCAAGGCATGTAGAATCCGAATATCCAATAAAAAAAATTCTGTCTGTCCGCCGTACGCCGTACGCCGTACGCCGTACGCCGTACGCCGTACGCCGTACGCCGTTAGCAGTTTTCCGGCCAAACCATAATAGCGAAATTCTTGAAATTTTCACCAAAAATCAATCTCGGTCCTACGACGGCACAGTTCTTGAACCAACTTGCTAGCTCAATTTTAAGGGTATTTTTGGGGGGTTTTGAGGGGGAGAAAATTCATATTTTCCACGGTTTTTCAGAAAAATGTGTACGTGGTATCAAATTATATAGATTTTTGGACGCTGAATCGAATGAGACCATCGCCGGGTCGATAGCATTTATGGTTCTCGAGTTATCGCAGCTTTTGTGCCGAATTTGGAAGATTTTTAGAAATTTGACATGAGGGTATAACTCGAGAGTTCTTGGAGCTCTAAAAATCGTTCTATACTCATTGGAATGGTCGTCAAACACTCTCCAGCTGTAGGGTAAGGCAAAAAATTTAGCTTTTAATTAGGAAATTAAGAAAAATAAAATTGATTAAAATTACAATAGTTGCTACGGATTTTTCCTCTATAGTTACCATCTGTTTTTTGGTGAGAACATTCACTAATGTTCGGAATAGTTACTATCACAAATGGATAGTCTTCATAAATCAATAGTGAAGCGAAGGAATAATAAACCACTGTTCAGTCATTTGCAGCGTTTTCAAAAGAAGTCGATTCATTAATAGCATCCCTACAGATATTATGTTTTTGGTATTATATTAATCTCTATAGATTCGTGGACGTTGAATCGAATGAGATCATAACAGTGTTGTTAGTTTTCGAGAATCTGAGATTTTGAGAGCTTAGTATGAGAAGTAGTAATATTCGGTGCGATGATAGAACTCAATTATTTCGGAACCTACGTATAACCAGTGGTGTGCATAGATCACACAGTACTTCCATGTTTTCGCGACCTGTGAAAAACAAAATACGCACTAGCCAAATCGTGAAAAAGCCTTATAACACGTAGGTACGGTGTGTAACCCAATATCCAAAAAATCAAGCTTCATCTGCTCGCCATAACGAACATTCTGACACCTCTACAACTTAGAAAAATATTGGCTATTATAGCCTGTAAAAATCAAAATAGAAAAAAAAACACTTTTAACGCGTATGTCTTGGGAGTACTGTGCGTTATCCAAAATCCGGAAACGGCTAATTTTGTACAATTACTGGTTGAACATTCTCTGAACATTTCATTGAGTTTCATTCAATTTCGCGGAGATACGAAGATTTTGGTTTATTATCCAATAATAAACCATTGTAATCGCCCAAGAAAGGCGGTTTTGAGAGGGAGAAAATTCATATTTTCCAGGGTTCTTCAGACAAATGTATATTGGGTATCAATTTCTATAGATTTTCGGACGCTAAATCGAAAGAGACGATCACGGAGTCGATAGCTTTATTGGTTCTCGAGTTATCGCAGCTTATGTGTCGAATTTGGGAAATTTCCAGAAATTTGGCATGAGGGTATAACTCGTGAGTTCATGGAGCTATAAAATCGTTCTATACGCGTTGGAATGCTCGCCGAACACTCTATTCAACTTTACCGTAAGGCGAAAATTTCAGATTTTAATTTGGAAATTAAGAAAAATAAAAATGATTAAAATTGCAATAGTTGCTACGGAGTTTTCCCCTATAGTTACCATCTGTTTTTCGGTGGGAACGTTCACAAATGTTCGGAATAATTACTATCAAAAATGGATAATCTTAAATCATTATTGAAGCGAAGGAATAATAAACCACTGTACAATCATTTGCAGCGTTTTTGTACTTATTTGATCACAGACATACCGAGACTTGTTCAGAATATGTTCCTGAGTATAGTACATATTACAAAAATGTCTTCCAAATTCACCTCCGTTCCGAATTCGACTTTTCGGACGATCACAATATAATAGAATAGAATATTTTTATTAGTACGTAAATCTGTGCAATGTTAGGCCTAAAATTAGGTCTCTTCCACATTACAGAGATTCAACATTTTCAAATGAAAATTACAACTTGTCTAGTTCTTAATTATAAACTTAAAAGATTTGAACATGGGCACTCTTGGCTCACTTGTACTAAAATCAAAACTGTAAACATAAAACTGATTAATATTTTTGCTTATTCCTATCGCGCAAGTACTGATCGAAAAGTTTCCGACAGAAAACGTTGACATTTAAACTTGAATAGTACAAATCAAGGTTGGTATTGTAAAATTTGATGCCTTGGGAAATGAACGATTTAGCGAAACAATTGGTCAAACAACGCGTAACAATACTTCCATTTAATACGTAAACATGGAAGTAAAAATCGTTCGATGCCCTGGGTGCTAGTTAGACAATTAGGAGCAGTGTCGTTGAACAATTAATTTGAGTATTAATTAATTAAGGGTCAAAAATATTTTGAATTACGATATTTGCAAAGGAGTTCGCCCTTGTACCTGTTCCTAGCGGTGCAACGTACAGGGTGAGGTTGCTTGAACCTAGTAAATTAGTGGGTCGTTGGTTTTGAGTATCGATACAGCTGCGGTCTCTGTGAAGTGACGAGGATTGAATCGCATGACGTACAACCATGTACCTAACATGTAAGCAGATGAGCGGGCGTCGTTTTTATAGTCGTTCAGAGGTAGGTTAGTGTCTAGTTCGAGGGTTTCACTGGCTGGAGGAGTAGATTTCGTTTCAAGATGTGGAACAAAAGTATTAAGACGGAAAGAGAAAATGTGAGAGAGACACGAGCGACAGAGGCAGGGGCGGAAGTCGAGGGGGGACCTACGATGAGATGAGAGCCTAATTTGATGACAGGCTGTTATATATTTTTGTCGAGACGTTTCGTTCTAGTGCCATCCATCCCCCACTTCCTTATCGACGTACGCATACAGGCATACGAGCACATCCGATTCGTTGTATTACAAACCCTCCGCTTCTGCGCCTCCCATCCTCACCACCCGCACTCCTATTCCGTCCAGTCGTCGGGACTTGAACATGTGTATAATTAGCTGTAGGAACTACATCTTCAAAGGTTCCGCCCACACAGAGGCAAAAACTTCACTTCTGAGCTGGCGAGGGGCTCGTATTATTGTACATAATCCTCTCTCAACGTCCCCCACGTCTTTACACATGTGTAGATAGATATGACAGTTATTGTCAACAAACCATCAAAGCAGCCACATATATCAACCGAGCTAGGCGATAAGCAGTGTCGTCGATTTTCGAGCAATTATGCGCAACTTGCTCATTTTTACGGCCTATTCGAACGGCATTACTTCCACGAATTAAGCAATAACGCGAAAACGCTGCGCACATTGTAGAATTGGTAATTATTCCTAATAACCTCCGCTGTGATTATGATATCAGTTGAAGATCATCTACATAATTATAGTGTACTTGCAGCAATGAGCGTTTCCTTCTTTCAATAATATTTTACACAGATCACACAGTATTGCCATGTGTGGGTCGGGAAACAAGCCAACTATAATAGAATAAATATATTTATGGCCACTTTATTCACTCCCACGATCAACTTACTTCGAAGCGTGATTTGAATAGTTAAAAATAAGACACGCGAGATAGTGTTGATAATAATCGAATAGAAAGACTCAATTTTTTTTCGCTCGGTGGATTCAATCAAAATTGCTGGGCCCCACTATCGAGTTCATTTGACGAGTATAGAACGATTTTATTGATTTTTTATTGAGACTCATCATGTCGTTTTTTTTTTTCTTCACAGATTCAAAACTTTTTGTAAAAGCAGCGTTTACTATCATAGTAAAAATCATCTATCGATTCGGAAAGTAAAACCTATTGAAATCTATCATGACTCTCTTACTACGCGTAGGTACCTGTCTTTGCCCATTACATTTCAATGACTTTTCAAAAGACGATTAAAATACCCATATAAGTAATATTGCAATTCGAGTTCGAACGAAAACAATATTTAATGAGCCATTAAACTCCGAGTAATAAATATTAGAAGTAAAAAATGGTTAGCAGCTGATAGAAAAATGTGTTCACATAGTGGAAAACAGATGCGCTTACCTGCACAGTTAGAGCTCAGAGAATCGTCGTTGGTAACCATCAGGCTTCTTCCTAAAATCATTAGTTTACTGTATTTTGGTTCGTAATAATTAAAATTTAAGCATACCCTATTTTTTCATTCGAATCCTTCCGCCCATTTCCTCAATCAATCGTAAACCTCTCCACTTCGACAATACATATTTGGAATACGTAGATGCATTTTGGAATACATACAATACATAGATTGACAAAAACCGGTTATGAAAATTCAGAGATCCCATCTCTGTATCCTGAGATCTTCTTAAATTTGGAAGTAAAACCATCATTCGTTATAGGAGAGAGAAAGAGCTATCAAAATCCTACTATTTGATGTATTTAATTATATTTTTATGTTATGTCCCCGCAGAGCTATTCGCGCTCAAAGAAAACCCGTAACACCTTTTTTACCAAAAAGTGGAATATACCTCGAAAACCAAAAATACTCTGTCGCTTCTTTAACCGATTCTAAATTAAATTTGCTCAATTTGCTTACACAGTACCTATTTTTCAAAATTCGCGAAGGTGGCAAAAAAAATTCCATAGTTAAAAACAGAAAAATTGAAAACAATTTATTAATTGTTAGAATGTGACTCTTTTCACTTCAAATTCGAATTCTACGTCTAATTTCCTGTAGGAATCATTATTAGTTAAAATTGGACGGTACTGTATTTGCAACGAATTTTCCAAGTTGAAAGCACTACAACGGTGTAGTACTAAAACTGGTGAAAAAATGATATTTGTCGTCGAATTTCCGTCGTTTTGACATCAAATTCGGATTCAGCGTTCAATTTCCTATAAGAATACCTTTCAAAATCGCTTAAAAACAGAAGTTTAATTTCCCACTCGCGGAGCTCGAAATCTCGGCCGGTGAAAACCTCGATTTACGGGAAATAATTTCTGTGGCGCTGTTTACATTATTTTCACCAAATATTTTGCTATGTACGTGTGTAAGGCGTTCAAATGAAGACTCCTGCATAATAAAACAATTGATTCGCATTTATTTTGACCCCGAAAATCACGGTTAAAGTCCAATTTATGAGCTTTCAAAAACCGATTTTTTCGGACCACTTGCAGATTTTTCCGAGAAATAAAAAAAATCACAAAAATACATCTTGGTAAGACACAACTTTCCTGAAAATTTCAGATTTTTATCTGTATTGAAAGACGAGTAAAAATTCGTTAAATGGTCGGTTGAAAAAAATCGCAGGGGTACCCCCTTGGATTATTTGCGAAAAATTTTTTGATACAGATTTCGCTCAAATTCAGCATAATGATAGTTGATGATGTGTATATCAATAATATATGGTTCATTCTTTGTTTCTTTCGCACTAAGTTGATGAAAAGAAGGTTTAAAGTTGAAAAATGGGATATTATTTTCGTGTATACTCTACTAATATTGTCAAATAACGTATAAACGGTTGAAAAATGGATAGGCGCATAACATGAACGAACTCTTTCTGAACGACCAAATTCTGCCGGTATAAATAAAGCGATAATCAAATCAAATGAATCCCTCTATCAATCAATTGCAATTGACTCAATTATTCACTTATTGAAGGTTTGCACTTACCGGTGGTTGAGCAACCTGACGAAAGGTGCGATTCGTCGTTAGCCACCATTCTTCAGCAGTTTCCTAAACAAAAGGAAAAAGTCGAGCATGAATTTGCAATTGCGAAAAATTACTGTTTAAAATTGCATCATCCCTTTTGGTTTATTATTCAATAATAAACCATTGTAATCGCCCAAGAAAAACATTTCTAACCCCCCTCAAAATTTGACGTTTTACGTTTCAAGGCATGTAGAATCCGAATATACAATTAAAAAAAATTCTGTCCGTCCGCCGTACGCCGTTAGCAGTTTTCCGGCCAAACTATAATAGCTACATTCTTGAAATTTTCACCAAAAATCAATCTCGGTCCTACGACGGCCCAATTCACGAACCAACTTGCTAGCTCAATTTTAAGGGTATTTTTGAGGGGGAGAAAATTCATGTTTTCCAGGGTTTTTTTGGTGTGTACTTGTGTGTGTTGGAACATTTGTGCGGATGATACGAACCGGTATATAAGTTTCGGATTTAGTGTAAGAAAAGCAGCAAGGTCGAACACATTTGTACAAAGCGAGAACGGACATCACGCTGCTTCTGTGGGTATTCTGCAGTGAATGAATCAAGAGCAAGAAAACCGGAGTTTGTGGCAGTTCAATGCAATCTCTCGTAAGAATATAAATTTCGTTTGAATCGAGTATTCAGCGCAATATGGAGGAGAGGATTTCCATAACTTCCAAGAGGAGCTTTTCGTCTGAAAACTCGTTTGCGTTAAATAAGAGGAAAAAACATCGTTGTGTGGTAGCTGCAAAAATTAGGGTCCAAAAGAAAAAATGCCGTACGCTCAGGAGGTAATAACGATGTGGACCATAGCGAAATTAGTACTTCACATGAATGGCTTGGAAGACGACTACAAATAAATTGTATTCGCATGACGAGGAGTTGTTCCACGTTCTCCAGGTAACCACGCCTATAAGGCCACGGTGGATTACATAAAATGAAGCATCTCCTCTCTCTTAAGCCCGGTCAGCGAAACTAGAATGTTGTACGTTTTGCGAAAACCTGCATTCAAAAAATAGCTCACCCGAAAAAATAAGTGGTTGCGATTTTGCAAAGAGAGTGTTCAAGAGGCCAAGTTGATTCGATGGACATATAAGGATGGGGAGTTAAAATTCATTAAGAGCAAAATTCATTTTGCTGAAGAAGAAAATCGTCTCCGAGATTGCTTGCTATTAATTTAATTTTTTTTGTATTAGCCATTTGGCAGCCATTCTGTTTGATTTACTAGCATATCATTGAGACCGACAGAAAAGCCTCTATAGTCGGAGGACATGCTACATTCGATATGCATGCACTACAAAATGCACCAATAAAAGCAAACTTTGTTGAAGCAATACTGTGCTGTGCAACCCAAGTTGCCGTAGCAGTTTGAATGAATTTTAAATGTCAACTTGTTAAATCCATTTTCCATACAATATGTTACAACCAGTTTTGTAAATTGTTCAATAATATGATTTTATTTGAACTTTTGGTTGATTCAATTTGGAATGCTATCGCTAATGCGAGATTAACTGAGGGCTCCCTACATTTCATGAATTTCTATCTTTGTGAGAGCAAATGTACATAGCTGGCCTTCAAATCGAAATAGCATTAATTAGATAAAAATCAAGTTTCGGCAGCACACGATCAAAACTTTAATTTCTTACCGATCTCGTTGTCTATATCGTCGACCTAATCCATTATTAAATGTCAACGCTCGAACAACAGCGACTAAAATAACTACGAAAATAATTATCACCTCAGGTTGATTGTAGATTTTTTCCCCTTTCAACCACTTTTCAGTATAACCGCACAACTAGCAATCTCGGAAGAAAATTAGTTTTCAGATATGAAATTCGTACGCGTGAGGTAGGCCAGATATTTGAAATGGCTGCGATTCGCTTGAAGTGGACACGTGCCAAAAAGCCCGGTCCGTACCAATCTCCAAGCATCCTGTCCGGTATATTATACGGGGTTATATTGAGGGAGCGCAGCAGCTCGTCTGTGGCCAGACATTCTGTTTGATTTACTATTCAATTAATGTAAGCTATTAAAAATGTTTGCTTACCCTCTCGTCGCTTCTAATGTTCCACATTTCATGGGAATAGTTCCAATTTCTTCGGACTAACTTCGTAGGCGGTTAGAGGACCGAAAACGCCTTTCAGCGTATGAATCTGTTGTAAATTATCGAGAGCCGGTAATAATAACGACTGTGGAGTCAACTTAACGCCACCTCAGTAGTTCGTGTTCATAGTGAAGTTCCAGTAAACTCATCAAACTCTGCTCAACTGAGTACGCAGACTTTACGATCGTACCTGTCGAATTCAATTGCTCAGCTTGTGAAAAGCAATGATATGAAAAGAGCGTGCGATTGTTTAGTACTTGTAAAATTAAGAACTTTTCAAAGATTTGCTTATACTTTGAATGTAGTTCTATGGTACTGTTTAGTTCTCTAACAATGTTATCCACAATGTTAGTCACAAATGCCGGTTTGTTATCGCTCATGGCTCGATAGCAAAACTCCGTGTCGCCAACAATGTTACTAACAATGTTGACGGAAAAATAACAATGTTACAGAAAATGTTGCCAACAATGTTTCCAGTAACATTTCGGGGGAGGAATTGTTATAAACATTTTTCAAGTGCCGTAACAATGTTATTAACAATTCCTCGCCCGATGTTGATAACATTGTTGCCAACAATGTTGAGTTCGGTGTCAAAGGAAAGTTACTGAAAAATGTTAATAACAATGTTTTCAACAATGTTATCGTCCGTTCTGTAAAGGCCTTAAGAGAACAAGTAGGTAGGCAAAAACCCTGCAAAGTGATATGAAGATACATAACGTCCGTTTTCAGCCGGTTTCGATACTTCCATTTACAAAGTAAACGTGGAAGGAATCAATTTTAAGCACAGATCAATTGAATTTGATTCACCTCAATAGTTGGTCGCTAAATTGGTGGCAGAGACTGAAATTTAATATGTAGTAGCAATAATATATCAGTTGGTATGCGTGTTTCGATTGAACAAGGATCGATGTTGTACTGAATCTAGTGTATTGTTGGCGGATGGTCCCGTTCGAGTACGATAACATCAGATGCTGCGCGCCTAACTGTCTATTTGAATAGCTGTCAACTTTTTTTCGCTCACGTATAGTGTTCTCGTAATATCTTATCACTGAGATGAGTCTAGATCCCTTCAGCGACGGACCAATAATCTCCTTGTTCCATAATTGACGTTTCCTCTTTCGCTTTTTTGATCCACTGGCCAATCTACATGCAGATGAGTCTTAACGTGACCGTCGCTGCCTGAAAGAGAAACATTCCTCTGCTATTGAACAGTGTGATCAGCTGTTGGCACTTGTAAAAGGTCGAAATGACTTGTATTTCAAGGTTATCAATACATCAAAGTCATCTTAGTTATTTCCCTGAAATTTCTTCACGTTGAACGGCCTAAGCGCTACGATCTACTCCAGCAACTATCTCAGTTCGAGTCTTTGTGCTTCACGCCAGGTAATACGAGTTTTACTGAGACTTGATTGTATAAGGGCTCTGTTCTTAGTTCAGGCCAAATTAAACCAAAATTGGTTGGCTCTTAATTCGAATATCTAAATGATGAGCATAGCACGGGCGTTCGGTGTGCGAGGCCGACGGTAGAGGTTGAAAGGGAGTCATAGACACCATTTTAAAACGTCTACGTTGAAATGTCGATTTTGCAGCCTGTTGAAATTTCAGAGTTCAGCGGTTTTTTGGCATCGCTACTCCGACCATTCATTGTCCAATTTAGTACATCGACATGACGTTACGGATGACAAATTTCCAACTTTGCGATAAAAAGATCAAGTTTTCCCGTTGAAATTGAGCGCTTTTTCGTCCATTCTCACCATCGAGTTGGTGAATTATTTTTTTGCTAATTTCCACCTGCTGTGCTTCCAATATGACGAAAAAAACGTTTTACAGTAGTTATTAACGAGCATGGCACCTCGGCTACAGCGCTCTAATGTCGACACCTTTTCGTTGCTTCAGACCACCAAGTAAGTTGGTATTCGCCCTTTTAGATACAAGTAGTATTCTTATTATTAGAATTCTATTATTAGTAATGTGCCCTTGACTATAGTACTGAACTGTACGACAAGCTGCAATGTCGAAAATTCAATAAACTTAAATTCAAGCCCGGTTGAACGTAGTTCAACTGTTCTCGTTGAAACTTTGACTCTATTGCAATTTACCATCGATCATTTCGCTAATTAGAACTTCCAGCACGGATGTAAAAACGCATGTTCGTACTAACAGTAACACAGTAAGTTTATTCAGTTTGGCAAGAGTAATAGAAATTATTATAATTTTCGATCGCTATAAAATCGTATGGCAGCAGGAGTTGAATCCAACCGTTCTTGAGTTCGTCGTGTCAATTTTCGGCAACGTAGTTATTCATCCAATGAGAAACCTTCGGAGGGCTGTTGTTCAAATCATAACAGCCAGTCAATAGTCAAGGTTATGGAAAGGGCTGGTTCCTTTTTGTCAAGCGCGGTTCTGAATGTCGGTTATTAGGTACTAGCTATCTGTAGAGATTTTTCTCTGTTGGACAGAGATGTGCGGCTCCCTTTGGTGTGGCTCTTCATTAAGCTAATTAGGGCATGAAAGTTTCAGCCTCCTTGTCTCACTGTCTTTGCCCGCCCTACGTCTCGTCGAGCCACAGACAACCTTTGAGTATCTCCCTCGACCATATTGCGCCTTTCTGACCTGGATGGTCATGTTTTAAACCGCGTGAATTGTTCCACTACTGTCACTGACTCGTTCGATGTTTTTCAAAATTGTATTTATTCGTCGACGTTTTCAATTCGGCCTGGAATTGATCATAAAAATAATAATTTATATACATAATTTCCACTGTGATTGGAATTGATCATAAAAATAATAATTTATATACATACTTAATTTCCACTGTGATTTTCCACGCGGCATTATTCTACACGGTTCCGAGATCTTTTCGTATCTATTTGATAAAAATGCCCAGAATACCCAATAAACTTGGAGTAACTGAAAGGTATATTACACCGTGGAAAGTGAAAGTATTTTGGTGGTTTTATTTTATTGTTTGTCAACTCAAATGTTCAAATTAATGAATTTTCGTTACTATTGCCAAGAGTAAAAATGAGAACTATTCGAAAAATACGTTGGAGATAAGTTTTTCGACATAAATGAGGAATTTTTGAATTTCAAAAACTTTTCTTACAGAATATGATAAAACCTATTTATTCTCCCACCAATAGCCGCTACTATGCATGATGGCAAACTATATGCCTGAGTCAGATCGCTGTACTCGAAATCGAAAACGTAGATTCATGCGTTTATGATTGTCCGTTGAGTAACGCTGCGCCATTGTAGCGGCTTGAGATTCCTTAAACCTGAATGGATGGATCCTCGGTGTATTTCGAATCACCAAACAGACGAATGTGTGCTGGTCGGAACGAAAGACCTTGCTTAGTCTCGCGTCGACGCTGACATTTCAATTCATGCCATTAATGTGGGTCGCATAATCGCTATCATACTGGCTCGAATCGTGATCCCTGCCGCACCGACAATAAGGCCAAATGGAAGTTAAAAACTGAGTAATATTCCTTCAGTAACAACCGATGTTCTGATAAAGACGGCTAACCGTTCGAATCGGTTTTTAGAAGAGGAGCAACTACGAAACCATCGAACGATAACCTAACTAGGCAGAGTTCAAAGGTGAACAGATTGAACGCCGTTTAATCGCACATCTCGACTCTCATATAAATGCCCATATATCACTCGTATATTAGCATTAAATTTAATTGGTAGCATTAAGAGTAAATCAACCATACAATCTAAATGGACATTTTTTTCAGCCAGCCGTTTTCCACATTGGTCGCGTTCGTCAGCAGATAGGTAAATGATGTTGGCCCGTGCCAAAATGGTTTTGTTTCCAACGGAAGAGCGCGCGCGCATTTGGGGAAGAACATTTTTATTGCTACGAACGATTCGTAGAGATAAAGCTGAACCCGATCATTCGCGGGATAATTATCTTGATTTTTACGACCACTGTATAGCTAACGGCTCCTTTTATACACCGATTAATCGACAAGAAGGTTAATTAACAGAATTATAAGATTTTTCTAGTAATTTGTATCGATAAACTTCAATCGGTTCTTCTGAGATTGAGTTGCACATTTGGAAAGCTAACCATAGCGTGAACTATTTTTGCTTATTATTCAATAATGATATTTTATAGGTCGAAGAAGGACATCGTCATTCTCCTCCTGAAAATTTAATGTTTCACGTTTGCAGTGTGTGTAGAATCCGAATAATTACATTTAAAAAAAAATCATCATGAACCACACAGAGATTCTATGCCATGATGATTGTTTGGAGGATGTTTGGAGGAAACCTGTGAAATTGTGGCCTTTTCAACTGGTAGACCACGTTACTATATTATATTATTGTATTATATTCTATTATATTGTATATTATTATATTATATTGTATTGTATTATTCTATATTATTAACCGACTTCATATTATTGCATTATATTATATTATGTTATATTATTGTTATATTATATTATATTATTAAACTATAATATAATCAATATAAATTCATCCACCTACAACATTCCTAATCATTAACTACATCAAAAAAAAAAAAAAATCAATTTTAAAAAATAATAATAATAAAAAGTTTTTTCAGTTACAGCGACAAATACACCGAATTCTAACAAACCGACGTTTTTCGGCCTGCTCTTAAAAAAAAAGGTCAAGTATCGAGCTTTTTTTCGCCCGATGGCTTTAAATATTTTTTTCCCAATGTCATTATTATCAGCATGATGAATTTGATCATCATGAAATTGGTTTTGTAGCACCATGCACGTACTGCGTGTAACTACGTGGTTCAACTGAACCAAGCAATAACCCTTTTGGTACAAATTGTTTATGATACAAAATATAATTTCATTCGCGTTATTCAATTCAAATCATACCTAGCAAGTCTTATTCCTACTCAAGGTATTTCAGGTTTCAAGAATATACAGTAGACCGCATTTTAAATCCGTCGTAAACTAATGCTTCACTAGTTTTAGCTCTTTTGTTCATGTGAGACCAAAACTGTGTTTTATGATTGAAAATTATTGATGCATAATTGTTGGGGTGGGGAGAGATAAAAAAGGTAATTCTTTCTCCGTTGTTTCTTTTATTCGCCAGAGGCATTTGAGTTAATAAGTTCCTGTTTGACCTATTATAAAATGAGACCTTTTACTGTCAATCTCATTTGACAACTGAACTCATAATTAATATTCCTCGGCAAATATCTCGGCAAATAAAAGAAACAATGGAGAAAGAGTCACCCAAACGGTTACAAGGAATATGCGACAAACGTTTTTTTCGAGAAGTTTTTTATCGATGTACTTACACATCCTCGGGGCGTTTAAATCGGCACACTCAATCAACAGTCATTTGTTTTGAGTTTCGTCATCAGCGAGGATGTACGACTTATTCCGATCTGCAACAAATACACAATAGTCACTCATTCCATACTTGTTGGAATACTCGTAAAATAATATCCCATACTAAATCGACGGATCTTTTGACCTAAATACAGCCATTTGGGAACAGCTTAAATTAGGATATTTGCCGCGAGGAGTTAGTAAAATGAGTAGAAACGTTCGGCTTCGTTATCTTCGCTGCAGATCGATTGCTATATAAGATCCAGCCCTTTCGCCTTTTTCCTGGGCGACATTGAGAACTACTTTTGGGCTAAGGACTATGTTGAATTAAATATCGACGGTTTCAGGGACCTTCTGCTCCTCTTGTAAGTCGATCACCGTCTTGCTGTTTGATTCAGTGGCCGGCATTTCACGGCCCTTACACGGTAACCATTACATACGTATGATTTTACAAAGTGACCTTAACTGCCCACGGCCAACGCAGAAAAACACCGGTAACAGCAAAAACTCCCGAATGACTTGAATAGTTCACAGTAGATAAGATCAACAAAAAGTCACCTATTCAGATGTTTGAATATACCAAAAAATAGGTAATTTAACTGTCCACATATTTCCAATGTAAAGTACCTATCCATTTTTCAACCGTTTTTGCGTTATTCAACAATATTAGTAGAATATACACGAAAAAATCACATTTTTCAACTTTAAACGTTCTTTTCATCTATTTAGTGCGAAAGAAACAAAGAATGAACCATATATTATTGATGTACACATCATCAACTATCATTATGCTGAATTTGAGCGAAATCTGTTTCAAAAAATTTTTCGCAAATAATCCAAAGGGGTACCCCTGCGATTTTTTTCAACCGATCAGTTAACGAATTTTTACTCCTCTACCAATACAGATAAAAATCTGAAATTTTCAGGAAAGTTGTGTCTTTCCAAGATGTATTTTTTGTGATTTTTTTTATTTCTCGGAAAAATCTGCAAGTGGTCCAAAAAAATCGGTTTTTGAAAGCTCAAAAATTGGACTTTAACCGTGATTTTCGGGGTCAAAATAAATGCGAATCAATTGTTTTATTATGCAGGAGTCTTCATTTGAACGCCTTACACACGTACATAGCAAAAAATTGGTGAAAAAAATGTAAACAGCGCCACAGAAATTATTTCCCGTAAATCGAGGTTTTCACCGGCCGAGATTTCGAGCTCCGCGAGTGGGAAATTAAACTTCTGTTTTTAAGCGATTTTGAAAGGTATTCTTATAGGAAATTGAACGCTGAATCCGAATTTGATGTCAAAACGACGGAAATTCGACGACAAATATAATTTTTTCACCAGTTTTAGTACTAAACCGTTGTAGTGCTTTCAACTTGGAAAATTCGTTGCAAATACAGTACCGTCCAATTTTAACTAATAATGATTCCTACAGGAAATTAGACGTAGAATTCGAATTTGAAGTGAAAAGAGTCACATTCTAACAATTAATAAATTGTTTTCAATTTTTCTGTTTTTAACTTTGGAATTTTTTTTGCCACCTTCGCGAATTTTGAAAAATAGGTACTGTGTGAGCAAATTGAGAAAATTTAATTTAGAATCGATTAAAGGTAATAGAAGCGACAGAGTATTTTTGGTTTTCGAGGTATATTCCACTTTTTGGTAAAAAAACTTGTTTCGGGTTTTCTTCGAGCGCGAATTTATCAAGCAAGTTCATAGAACGGCCGTTCTGATAAATAAATTGGTCATTTTAAATAATTTCCAGAAAGCTGTCAGTGAGATATGGAATTTTCTGTTACCATCTAGAACAGCTTCGATCAGAAATCAGTCTTAGAATAGATCATTGTTTTGGGTAACTTATGTTAGGACACCCTATAATAACTTATTGCGTGCGTAATTTAATTTAACGCTGACCTACGTCTCACGTTTGTGTGAAATTGAAAAAATTCATTTCGGAAAAGCGAATGAAAGTTTCCGTCAATAAAAAAAAAAAAAAAAAAAAATACAGCCGCTTGGTCTTGAAAGAGAAAATGTTTTGAAGAAACCTCGACCGGTAAACGTCTCTTTTGCGGGTCGAGAAACTCAGTCGGAATTAGGAGCGTGAAATATGAGACCGTTCTCAAAAATCAGCACCATTCCTAACGGACTGAAATTCTCGTTAGTGTTGTTACAAGGTCGGTTATTGTAAACCGCGCATGCGTTCTTGGAGTAATATTTATACGCATTTTAAATTTGTTAGCCGACAAGCGTGCGAAAATCTTGCGTCGCAAATCATTTTCGTCACATAAAAAAAATTAATTTCGTGAAAATCTATTTTTTGCGATAAAAAGAAACGTAAGCGTTGGAGACATTGTAAAGCAGGGTTCGCAGGCCTCCGCGTCCGTGGCAATCAAAATGCTGAACACAGCAATGTAGACGCACTTGACGGATGCCTGTGAACCCAAAACGTTTCCAAAGCTTGTAGTTCCGAAATTGAAAAACGGCGTGTATTTTCTACAGTTGCCCCACTAAGATTGGTTTTCTTTTCAACATGTTTTATTTGCTTTAACCCCATAAGTTTTTATTAACGACGTGGATTGCTAGGTATAGTTCTATAATCCAATCGCTCGATGCCCAAATATATCTCGATTTCAAGAGGGGTGTAATGAACGATATTAAATTTCGAAAATTCCGCTTCGAACGTTGGATTCATTTTTTGACGACTTCTTAGCGTCACATTAGCAAAATTAAATTAAATACTGTTTTGCAATTTTAGAATTTATAAAAGCCGATCAAATCCCTCTCAGGGGTTTAGACGGCGCTGATAGGTCAGAACCGTATATTTACGGTACCCGCTCAAGAATAATTTATTCTGGTATAGCATGAAATTACAACTGTGTTAAAATTACTTCAGTTATAGGACTTTGCTCACATGGCCGTTTCGCTCCGTTGTTTGAAAAAATTACCTAGTTATTGTCGTAAATCGTGCACACACGGTGAAAAAAATTATCCCCCGAATTTTCGACGAAAAAATTATCAATCCAAACTAAACGGGTATGAAAATTTATTAAACTTACCACATAAATCGGTCAATACGATTCTCGAGCGCGTCGACGTTGACTAACAATTTAACAGAACCGCGAACCAAACAAAACACGTGAATTGACGTACCAAACCTGACTAGATCGCTCGGTGGCGTTCGAGTCGGTAGGGAATCTACAAGCCACGCCCCTCCATGGCTAGCGGCTTAGCTCCGCCCACTGCCCCTCATTGCCGGTTCTACTCGCCAGTCAGAATGGTCATACCTCCTGCTTCTAGTTAAGCCAACATGACCCGAATGCTAAGCTAGGAATCATGGCTTACAGAACAAGCTTTCGCCTCAATGGCTGGGCAGGCGAATGACAATGGCTGTTTGAGTGCGAAGGGATAAATATAGTGTTACCAGATGCTCTTTTTGTTCGGAAGTAGCTGCATTTTATGCAGGGTTTGTGTTTATTCTTGTCGGAAACCATTTTCAAGGTAGCTCAAGGTCTTAGTACAAAAAAAAAAAAAAAAAAATTTTCATATTCGTGAATATTTAGATAGGGAAAGAAACAAAATTTCAACTTATTGATTGATCAGTTTCGATTGGTTGTTGGTTTAAAACCATTGCTAGCCGACAAGTAGGTATTGCGCGATGAACACACTATAAGAGCCCAAGAGGAGGTGATTGTTTTCCAACTCTTAACAACACCGAGATCTTGCGTATCAATTTCAATCGAATTTTAATTTTCGTTCAATCGAATGAGAAAACAGCTTTATCGGTTTTCCATTTACTCTGTGAATTTTCGTCTGTACATCGAGAATAATAAAATAAACCAGCAGTATGCGTAGGTCACACAGTGTACTTCCATGTTTTAGTTTGTATCAGGTATAGGCAATTATAAAATCAAGAAACTCATACTAAGGCTGCGACGTTACGTTTTTGAAAAACTAGCCAAGGGAGACCAAGAAAAAGAAAAACGCCCGAGTCAGGTTGATAATGCGAAAGTGCGCTATGTGAGCCTAAAGCTACAAGCCAAACTTTTGTATAATGGGATCATTTTTATAGCAAGGATACCCAGAAATGTATAACCAGCCTTGAAGGGGGAATCAAGCGCTATTCAATCTTCGTTACAAAAATAAAAAACCTCGAGAATACAGATATATTGATTTTTGCAGCCAGTAGAACATGCCCAGGAAAAAGCTCATAAAATGGTGTTTGAATCAAAGATAAAAATCAACGTCATCAGCTTCCACGAAGTTTTAAGGAAAATATTGAATTTTATGGACTGTAAAAAAATACAGCGGATCTCATGCGAATATCACCTTTACTCAGGCAGTTTCCTCTTATTTAATGATGCATTGTGGGTCTTGACAAAAGTCCGCTTTGTAAAACTAGTTGAATTGGACGAGTAATGACGAACAGACGAAATAATTTCCTATGTTTCGAGGTGGAATAAGTGAAAATAGATCTATACCTGTAGCATGATATGACAAATAAAAACATTCGCTGCGAATTCCCCATTCGAGCATGTCAAACGGTTCATTGTGTTGTCCCATGGACCCAAGATCATGAGAGAGAAAAAAGCAAAACAGTAAAAGCATAGAGTATATTCTCACAAATCGCAAAATCGATAGGTGACATGCGATAGTTATCTTTCTGTGTATATGTTTCTTGGATAATTTCAAAAATGTGTGAGCGGAGTACGTTACAAAATAGATGCTTAATACAACTTTTATACACATGTTGAGATTTTTCCTAGCTTGGTAACTATACTTTTCAACCTGCGATTCAACAGGGTATTTTTAATGCGAACGATATACCTTAGTACCAGAAATGACGCTTTCACAAAATGCCATTCACAAAATCCATTCGATAAATACGCGTGACAATGGGTCTAATGTAGGTAACAAATTTAAATTTCACAGAGCCATTCGATTTTGCCCATTTTGTAAGGCTGAAGAAATTATCCGAATAATGTAACAAATTTTATATTGATCAAATCAACTTGCGATCTAACGGCATGAACGAGGCAATAAATAAAACACCTAACAATATTATTTTTCGAAGAATGCGTAACAACCAATATGACTTTCTATTTTAGGTTCGTCGTCCATTACGGAGGCAGGATGACCCAGCATTCATTATTCAAAGACTATTTCCAACAAAAAGGGACATTAATGGAGCCACGATGACGACAATTGTATACGTAAACGACGCTCCGCTATTGTCGCTATCTTGATTTCCAGTATCGCGGTTCTCCGGATCCTTTCTGTACGGAATGTTGATCTTCACGCACGACGACGGACTGTCTTCAACGACAGTGTACGAGTTACCCCAGACCTGAAAAGCAAAAGATACGTAATGTGAATTTTGAACAACTGAATGTTCTGATATTTTTCAATTGGAACAATTGAGCCAAATGTTATTGGTATGAATTTTGCCGTAAGTAGCAAAAAAACTGGGTTTAAAAATTTTATACTAGAAGGCCGACTTAGACAAATAAAAAAGTATTCAACGCAGAATTTAATGTTCTTCAAAAAAGGATAGTGTAAGATTTTCGGTATGGCTTTTCATTTATAAGCGCAAAACAGAAAAAAAGGGTCGAACATTCGCGATACGACACGCGCGGGAGAATTGGATTCCTTTCAATTCGTGTTCGCACTCCAAAAAAACATAGAATAAAGTTTGTTGACGTCTAACTAATGTTTGACTGGGCTATAACGCTTTGGCTTTGTTTCCTTTCAATACTTGGCGTTTTTTGCCGCTGCTTCTGATTTTGGTTCATTTCCAAACAATTTCCGCTTGATAGGTTTTTGCATAACGCACTCAAAATACAGAACGCGGTACGCAAAACACATTTGACGGACGCCTGATAACCCTGCTTCACTCAACTCGCCGCTGAAAATGAGGCGATAAATCACCACGTATTACCCATACGACAATTTCGCCAACAATGGCTTAAAAATCGAAAGCAGTGTCCAAAATAACGCATAAGTATCGGAAGGAATCTTAGCTCAGAGCGTTATAGCCCAGTCACGGTAATTGGACGTCTAAAAACTTAATTGGGTTTTTTATCTTTATTTATTTACTAGGGGCTGAGCGCCCCTGGCGGCTGCCGCCGCCCAACCCCCTCAGAGGGGGGCTTCGCCCCCCTCAGCTATCGCGCACGGTCGGCCCGTCGGAGGGGCTGCGCCCCTCCTCTCGGGCCTTACATAAACAACTCGGGGTGTTGTCCTTGTCACTCCTATATATAGTATACTATATAGTATATATAGTATAGTATATAGTATATATAGTATAGTATATAGTATATATAGTATAGTATATAATATATATAGTATAGTATATAGTGTAGGTATAGGTATAGGTATGGGTATGGGTTTAGTAGTTAATTATTTGTGTATGGAGAGTGGGAATCGATAGGTATTATTATTAGTAGGTAGTACTTAGTAGTAGTTGCTATAATTTGGTATGTAGGTGGTGGAGTTCGAACGTACTTTGTATCATAAAATATTGGATTTTTCAACTGGAGCAAAGTAGGAGCAAAATTAGACATAACAACTGTAAGTTTTCCTTGATTTGTAACTTGCATGGTGGATAACTCAAACAAAAAGTCGTCAATTCAGATGTTTGAATATACCTAAAGATAGGTAATTTAACTGTCCACATTTTCCCAATGTAATGTACCTATCAATTTTTCAACCGTTTTTGCGTAATTCAACAATATTAGTAGAATATACACGAAAAAATGACATTTTTCAACTTTATACGTTCTTTTCATCTATTTAGTGCGAAAGAAACAAAGAATGGACCATATATTATTGATATACACATCATCAACTATCATTATGCTGAATTTGAGCGAAATCTATTTCAAAAAATTTTTCGCGAAATATCCAAGGGGTACCCCTGCGATTTTTTTCAACCGAACAGTTAACGATTTTTTACTCGTCTCTCAATACAGATAAAAATCTGAAATTTTTAGGGAAGTTGTGTCTTACCATGATGTATTTTTGTGATTTTTTTTATTTCTCGGAAAAATCTGCAAGTGGTCCAAAAAAATCGGTTTTTGAAAGCTCAAAAATTGGACTTTAACGGTGATTTTCGGGGTCAAAATATATGCGAATCAATTGTTTTATTATGCAGGAGTCTTCATTTGAACGCCTTACACACGTACATAGCAAAAAATTTGGTGAAAAAAATTTAAACAGAGCCAGAGAAATTATTTTCCGTAAATCGAGTTTTTCGCCGGCCGAATTTTCGAGCTCCGCTGGCATCGGTAATAGTGAAAAATTAAAATTTCGTTTTAAAGCGATTTTGAAAGCTATTCTTATAGGAAATTGAACGCTGAATCCGAATATGACGTCAAAACGGCGGAAATTAGTCGGCAACCAACAGTTTTTCTAGGTTTAATACTACGCCACTCCTACGTTTTTCAACTTTGAAATTCCGTAGCAAATACTTACAGTACTGTTCAAATTTGATTAATTAATGGTTCCTACAGGAAATTAGTCGTAGAATTCGAATTTAAAGTGAAAAAAATTAAAATCGAACGATTATTAATATTTTTCGAATTTTTTTCGTTTTTCATACTTTCGAAGTTTCAACTTTGGGATTTTTTTTCGTCACGTTCCGGAAACGGGACAGATTAGGTGCTGTGGAAGAAAATGTAGGAAATTTAACGTAGAATCCAGTAAAAATACGAAAATGGCTAGCGTATATGATAGCTTTCGAGGAATATTCCACTTTATGTCAAAAAACGTGTTTTGACTTTTCTTCAAACGTTAATAGCTCCGCGGGGACATAACATAAAAATATAATTAAATACACCAAATTGTAGGATTTTGATAGCTCTTTCTCGCCTCTGAGTATTATACCTATGTAAAAGTAACCGGTTCAAAAGTTATATGCGAAAAACATGCAAAAAAACGCAAAAAATCGTGTCATAAAACTTTAAAGTGCAATAAAATTTGAACAGAGGCCTAATTAAAAAAAAGAAGATTTTTTCACACGATGGGTTTGTCTCAATTGAACGGCACTATGACCAAAATTTGATTACCTATTCCCAGTTTCTCAATCAATTGGATACCCAAGATTTTTTGACCTTCGCTTCGGGCCGCTCTAGCTCCGGCTAAAATCAACCTACGAACGAATTCTTGTACTTTTTCGTTTAAAGAATTTATCCATGAACAAAATGCGCTCATAAAATCTTTTCGCGTTGTGAGAATTTTTCGAGAAAATCGCGATCAACTGCGGAAAAACGTGGTTTCGGAAAACGTCAAATTTTTACATAATCTTAGCTCACGAGAAAACCAAGTCGAAAATCGAAAAAATGAAAAAAACGGGGTCAGGAATTTCGATTTAATTGACGAATATGTTGTCAAAAAATTTTTATCGTTTCACAATTTTGCTCCATCCGTGAGAGTTTTTTCAAAACGGAAAAACAAAGTTTCGACTTTGAATCGCTGTAGCTTCGCGGAGGTAGGTCCGATCCGATCGATCCAAATGACGAAAATGTTTAGAATTTCCCGCACAACAGATCTGTAATGCACATGGTACGTACGAAAATCGATATTTAAGCCGCTACAGCTCCCGATAGAAAAAATTCCGCGATTTCAAATTTTCACCAAAACGACGTTTTTCGACACATTTCGAATTTTTTTTCAAAACAGGGGGCAAAAATCGAAATTCCAAGATTTTTTCAGCCGATGGCCTTAAATTTTAAACATCCCCTATTTTTTTCATCGAAATCCCTCCGGCCAGTTCCTCAATCAATCGTATACCTCTCCTCCTCCTGGTTGTGCAGTTTTATATATATAGACTAGGGGCTGAGCGCCCCTGGCGGCTGCCGCCGCCCAACCCCCTCAGAGGGGGGCTTCGCCCCCCTCAGCTATCGCGCACGGTCGGCCCGTCGGAGGGGCTGCGCCCCTCCTCTCGGGCCTTACATAAATAACTCGGGGTGTTGTCCTTGTCACTCCTATATATAGTATACTATATTATATAGTATATATATAGTATAGTATATAGTATAGTATATAGTAAAGAATAGTACATAGTATAGGTATAGGTAAAGGTATAGGTATGGGTAGGTAGTAGTAGTTTATTATTTGTGTATGGAGAGTGGGAATCGATAGGTATTATTATTAGTAGGTAGTACTTAGTAGTAGTTGCTATAATTTGGTATGTAGGTGGTGGAGTTCGAACGTACTTTGTATCATAAAATATTGGATTTTTCAACTGGAGCAAAGTAGGAACAAAATTGGACATAACGACTGTAAGTTTTCCTTGATTTGTAACTTGCACGGTGGATAACTCAAACAAAAAGTAGTCAATTTAGATGTTTGAATATACCAAAAGATAGGTAATTTAACTGTCCACATTTTCCCAATGTAATGTACCTATCAATTTTTCAACCGTTTTTGCGTTATTCAACAATATTAGTAGACTATACACGAAAAAATGACATTTTTCAACTTTAAACGTTCTTTTCATCTATTTAGTGCAAAAGAAACAAAGAATGAACCATATATTATTGATGTACACATCATCAACTATCATTATGCTGAATTTGAGCGAAATCTATTTCAAAAAATTTTTCGCGAAAAATCCAAGGGGTACCCCTGCGATTTTTTTCAACCGAACAGTTAACGATTTTTTACTCGTCTCTCAATACAGATAAAAATCTGAAATTTTTAGGAAAGTTGTGTCTTACCATGATGTATTTTTGTAATTTTTTTTATTTCTCTGAAAAATCTGCAAGTGGTCCAAAAAAATCGGTTTTTGAAAGCTCAAAAATTGGACTTTAACTGCGATTTTCGGGGTCAAAATTTATGATAATCAATTGTTTTATTATGCAGGAGTCTTCATTTGAACGCCTTACACACGTACATAGCAAAAAAATTGGTGAAAAAAATTTAAACAGAGCCAGAGAAATTATTTTCCGTAAATCGACTTTTTCGCCGGCCGAATTTTCGAGCTCCGCTGGCATCGGTAATAGTGAAAAATTAAATTTTCGTTTTAAAGCGATTTTGAAAGCTATTCTTATAGGAAATTTAACGCTGAATCCGAATATGACGTCAAAACGGCGGAAATTTGACGACGAACATTAGTTTTCCCCGGTTTTAGTACTACACGGTTCATGTTTTTCAACTTTGAAATTCCGTAGCAAATACTTACAGTACTGTTCAAATTTGATTATTTAATGATTCCTACAGGAAATTAGACGTAGAACTCGAATTTAAAGTGAAAACAATCAAATTCGAACGATTAATAATATTTCTCGAATTTTTTTCGTTTTTCATACTTTTGAAGTTTCAACTTTGGGATTTTTTTTCGTCACGTTCCCGAAATGGGACAGATTAGGTGCTGTGGAAGAAAATGTAGGAAATTTAACGTAGAATCCAGTAAAAATACGAAAATGGCTAGCGTATATGATAGCTTTCGAGGAATATTCCACTTTATGTCAAAAAACGTGTTTTGACTTTTCTTCAAACGTTAATAGCTCCGCGGGGACATAACATAAAAATATAATTAAATACACCAAATTGTAGGATTTTGATAGCTCTTTCTCGCCTCTGAGTATTATACCTATGTAAAAGTAACCGGTTCAAAAGTTATTTGCGAAAAACATGCGAAAAAACGCGAAAAACCGGGTTATAAAAGTTTAAAGCGCAATAAAATTTGAACAGAGGCCTAATTAAAAAAAAGAAGATTTTTTCACACGATGGGTTTGTCTCAATTGAACGGCACTATGACCAAAATTTGATTACCTATTCCCAGTTTCTCAATCAATTGGATAACCAAAATTTTGTGACCTTGGCTTCGGGCCGCTCTAGCTCCGGCTAAAATCAACGTACGAACGAATTCTTGTACTTTTTCGTTTAAAGAATTTAACCATGAACAAAATGCGCTCATAAAATCTTTTCGCGTTGTGAGAATTTTTCGAGAAAATCGCGATCAACTGCGGAAAAACGTGGTTTCGGAAATCGTCAAATTTTTACATAATCTTAGCTCACGAGAATACCAAGTCGAAAATCGAAAAAATGAAAAAAACGGGGTCAGGAATTTCGATTTAATTGACGAATATAGTGTCAAAAATTTTTTATCGGTTCACAATTTTGCTCCATCCGTGAGAGTTTTTTCAAAACGAAAAAACAAAGTTTCGACTTTGGATGGCTATAGCTCCGCGGGGGTTGAACCAAACTTTACAATTGTAATTACAAAAATGTAGGAAATTTAACTGGCTACAACTTTCCAATTCACTTAGTATATAAGAAACCCACTACTTTAGGAGCTACGGCGGCCGAAACACAAAATTCCGCGATCGCGATTTTTCACCAAAACGACGTTTTTCGATACATTTCGAATTTTTTTTCAAAACAGGGGGCAAAAATCAAAATTCCAAGATTTTTTCAGACGGTGGCCTTAAATTCTAAGCATACCCTATTTTTTTCATCGAAATCCTTCCAGCCAGTTCCTCAATCAATAGTATCCCTCTCCTCCTCCTGGTTGTGTAGTTTTATATATATAGACAATAGTATCCCTCTCCTCCTCCTGGTTGTGTAGTTTTATATATATAGACTAGGGGCTGAGCGCCCCTGGCGGCTGCCGCCGCCCAACCCCCTCAGAGGGGGGCTTCGCCCCCCTCAGCTATCGCGCGCGCGTCGGCCCGTCGGAGGGGCTGCGCCCCTCCTCTCGGGCCTTACATATAGTTTCGGTGGGGTGTTGTCCTTATCACTCCTATATAATATAGTACTATATAGTATATGTATAGTACAGTATATAGTATAGTATATATAGTATAGTATATAGAGTATAGTATATAGTATATGGTATATAGTATAGGTATAGGTAAAGGTATAAGTATAGGTATGGGTTTAGTAGTTAATTATTTGTGTATGGAGAGTGGGAATCGATAGGTATTATTGTTAGTAGGTAGTAATTAGTAGTAGTTGCTATAATTTGGTATGTAGGTGGTGGAGTTCGAACGTACTTTGTATCATAAAATATTGGATTTTTCAAGTGGAGAAAAGTAGGAGCAAAATTAGACATAACAACTGTAAGTTTTCCTTAATTTGTAACTTGCACGGTGGATAACTCAAACAAAAAGTAGTCAATTTAGATGTTTGAATATACCAAAAGATAGGTAATTTAACTGTCCACATTTTCCCAATGTAATGTACCTATCAATTTTTCAACCGTTTTTGCGTTATTCAACAATATTAGTAGACTATACACGAAAAAATGACATTTTTCAACTTTAAACGTTATTTTCATCTATTTAGTGCGAAAGAAACAAAGAATGAACCATATATTATTGATATACACATCATCAACTATCATTATGCTGAATTTGAGCGAAATCCATTTCAAAAAAGTTTTCGCGAAAAATCCAAGGGGTACCCCTGCGATTTTTTTCAACCGAACAGTTATCGAATTTTTACTCCTCTCTCAATACAGATAAAAATCTGAAATTTTTAGGAAAGTTGTGTCTTACCATGATGTTTTTTTGTGATTTTTTTTATTTCTCGGAAAAATCTGCAAGTGGTCCAAAAAAATCGGTTTTTGAAAGCTCAAAAATTGGACTTTAACCGTGATTTTCGGGGTCAAAATTAATGCGAATCAATTGTTTTATTATGCGAGAGTCTTCATTTGAACGCCTTACACACGTACATTGCAAAAAATTTGGGGAAAAAAATTTAAACAGAGCCAGAGAAATTATTTTCCGTAAATCGACTTTTCCGCCGGCCGAAATTCCGAGCTCCGCTGGCATCGGTAATAGTGAAAAATTAAATTGTCGTTTTAAAGCGATTTTGAGAGCTATTCTTATAGGAAATTCAACGCTGAATCCGAATATGACGTCAAAACGGCGGAAATTTCACGACAACTATCAGTTTTTCCAGGTTTAATACACGCTATTCCTACGTTTTTCAACTTTGAAATTCCGTAGCAAATACTTAGAGTACTGTTCAAATTTGATTATTTAATGATTCCTACAGGAAATTAGACGTAGAATTCGAATTCAATGTGAAAAAAATCAAATTCGAACGATTAATAATATTTTTCGAATTTATTTCAATTTTCATACTTTTGAAGTTTCAACTTTGGGATTTTTTTTCATCACGTTCCCGAAACGGGACAGATTAGGTGCTGTGGAAGAAAATGTAGGAAATTTAACGTAGAATCCAGTAAAAATACGAAAATGGCTAGCGTATATGATAGCTTTCGAGCTATATTCCACTTTATGTGAAAAAACGTGTTTTGACTTTTCTTCAAACGTTAATAGCTCCGCGGGGACATAACATAAAAATATAATTAAATACACCAAATTGTAGGATTTTGATAGCTCTTTCTCGTCTCTGAGTAATATACCTATGTAAAAGTAACCGGTTCAAAAGTTATTTGCGAAAAACATGCGAAAAAACGCGAAAAACCGGGTTATAAAATTTCAAAGTGCAATAAAATTTGAACAGAGGCCTAATTAAAAAAAAGAAGATTTTTTCACCCGATCAGTTTGTCTCAATTGAACGGCACTATGACCAAAATTTGATTACCTATTCCCAGTTTCTCAATCAATTGTATACCCAAGATTTTTTGACCTTGGCTTCGGGCCGCTCTAGCTCCGACTAAAATCAACCTACGAACGAATTCTTGTACTTTTTCGTTTAAAGAATTTATCCATGAACAAAATGCGCTCATAAAATCTTTTCGCGTTGTGGGAATTTTTCGAGAAAATCGCGATCAACTGCGGAAAAACGTGGTTTCGAAAAACGTCAAATTTTTACATAATCTTAGCTCACGAGAAAACCAAGTCGAAAATCGAAAAAATGAAAAAAACGGGGTCAGGAATTTCGATTTAATTGACGAATATGTTGTCAAAAATTTTTTATCGTTTCACAATTTTTCTCCATCCGTGAGAGTTTTTTCAAAACGAAAAAACAAAGTTTCGACTTTGGATCGCTATAGCTCCGCGGGGGTTGAACCAAAATTAACAATTGCAATTACAAAAATGTAGGAAATTTATCTGGCTACAACTTTCCAATTCACTTGGTATATAAGAAATCCATTACTTTAGGAGCTACGGCGTCCGAAAGAAAAAATTCCGCGATCGCGATTTTTCACCAAAAACACGTTTTTCGATACATTTCGAATTTTTTTTCAAAAACCAAGTCAAAAATCGAAATTCTAAGATTTTTTCAGCCGGTGGCCTTAAATTTTAAACAGCCCCTATTTTTTTCATCCAAATCCCTCCGGCCAGTTCCTCAATCAATCGTATACCTCTCCTCCTCCTCGTTGTGTAGTTTTATATATATAGACTAGGGGCTGAGCGCCCCTGGCGGCTGCCGCCGCCCAACCCCCTCAGAGGGGGGCTTCGCCCCCCTCAGCTATCGCGCACGGTCGGCCCGTCGGAGGGGCTGCGCCCCTCCTCTCGGGCCTTACATAAACAACTCGGGGTGTTGTCCTTGTCACTCCTATATATAGTATACTATATAGTATATATAGTATAGTATATAGTATATATAGTATAGTATATAGTATATATAGTATAGTATATAATATATATAGTATAGTATATAGTGTAGGTATAGGTATAGGTATGGGTATGGGTTTAGTAGTTAATTATTTGTGTATGGAGAGTGGGAATCGATAGGTATTATTATTAGTAGGTAGTACTTAGTAGTAGTTGCTATAATTTGGTATGTAGGTGGTGGAGTTCGAACGTACTTTGTATCATAAAATATTGGATTTTTCAACTGGAGCAAAGTAGGAGCAAAATTAGACATAACAACTGTAAGTTTTCCAAGATTTGTAACTTGCATGGTGGATAACTCAAACAAAAAGTCGTCAATTCAGATGTTTGAATATACCAAAAGATAGGTAATTTAACTGTCCACATTTTCCCAATGTAATGTACCTATCAATTTTTCAACCGTTTTTGCGTTATTCAACAATATTAGTAGAATATACACGAAAAAATGACATTTTTCAACTTTATACGTTCTTTTCATCTATTTAGTGCGAAAGAAACAAAGAATGGACCATATATTATTGATATACACATCATCAACTATCATTATGCTGAATTTGAGCGAAATCTATTTCAAAAAATTTTTCGCGAAAAATCCAAGGGGTACCCCTGCGATTTTTTTCAACCGAACAGTTAACGATTTTTTACTCGTCTCTCAATACAGATAAAAATCTGAAATTTTTAGGAAAGTTGTGTCTTACCATGATGTATTTTTGTGATTTTTTTTATTTCTCGGAAAAATCTGCAAGTGGTCCAAAAAAATCGGTTTTTGAAAGCTCAAAAATTGGACTTTAACGGTGATTTTCGGGGTCAAAATATATGCGAATCAATTGTTTTATTATGCAGGAGTCTTCATTTGAACGCCTTACACACGTACATAGCAAAAAATTTGGTGAAAAAAATTTAAACAGAGCCAGAGAAATTATTTTCCGTAAATCGAGTTTTTCGCCGGCCGAATTTCCGAGCTCCGCTGGCATCGGTAATAGTGAAAAATTAAAATTTCGTTTTAAAGCGATTTTGAAAGCTATTCTTATAGGAAATTTAACGCTGAATCCGAATATGACGTCAAAACGGCGGAAATTAGTCGGCAACCATCAGTTTTTCCAGGTTTAATACTACGCCACTCCTACGTTTTTCAACTTTGAAATTCCGTAGCAAATACTTACAGTACTGTTCAAATTTGATTAATTAATGGTTCCTACAGGAAATTAGACGTAGAATTCGAATTTAAAGTGAAAAAAATTAAAATCGAACGGTTAATAATATTTTTCGAATTTTTTTCGTTTTTCATACTTTTGAAGTTTCAACTTTGGGATTTTTTTTCGTCACGTTCCGGAAACGGGACAGATTAGGTGCTGTGGAAGAAAATGTAGGAAATTTAACGTAGAATCCAGTAAAAATACGAAAATGGCTAGCGTATATGATAGCTTTCGAGGAATATTCCACTTTATGTCAAAAAACGTGTTTTGACTTTTCTTCAAACGTTAATAGCTCCGCGGGGACATAACATAAAAATATAATTAAATACACCAAATTGTAGGATTTTGATAGCTCTTTCTCGCCTCTGAGTATTATACCTATGTAAAAGTAACCGGTTCAAAAGTTATATGCGAAAAACATGCAAAAAAACGCAAAAAATCGTGTCATAAAACTTTAAAGTGCAATAAAATTTGAACAGAGGCCTAATTAAAAAAAAGAAGATTTTTTCACACGATGGGTTTGTCTCAATTGAACGGCACTATGACCAAAATTTGATTACCTATTCCCAGTTTCTCAATCAATTGGATACCCAAGATTTTTTGACCTTCGCTTCGGGCCGCTCTAGCTCCGGCTAAAATCAACCTACGAACGAATTCTTGTACTTTTTCGTTTAAAGAATTTATCCATGAACAAAATGCGTTCATAAAATCTTTTCGCGTTGTGAGAATTTTTCGAGAAAATCGCGATCAACTGCGGAAAAACGTGGTTTCGGAAAACGTCAAATTTTTACATAATCTTAGCTCACGAGAAAACCAAGTCGAAAATCGAAAAAATGAAAAAAACGGGGTCAGGAATTTCGATTTAATTGACGAATATGTTGTCAAAAAAATTTTATCGTTTCACAATTTTGCTCCATCCGTGAGAGTTTTTTCAAAACGGAAAAACAAAGTTTCGACTTTGAATCGCTGTAGCTTCGCGGAGGTAGGTCCGATCCGATCGATCCAAATGACGAAAATGTTTAGAATTTCCCGCACAACAGATCTGTAATGCACATGGTACGTACGAAAATCGATATTTAAGCCGCTACAGCTCCCGATAGAAAAAATTCCGCGATTTCAAATTTTCACCAAAACGACGTTTTTCGACACATTTCGAATTTTTTTTCAAAACAGGGGGCAAAAATGGAAATTCTAAGATTTTTTCAGCCGATGGCCTTAAATTTTAAACAGCCCCTATTTTTTTCATTCAAATCCCTCCGGCCATTTCTTCAATCAATCGTATACCTCTCCTCATCCTCGTTGTGTAGTTTTATATATATAGACTAGGGGCTGAGCGCCCCTGGCGGCTGCCGCCGCCCAACCCCCTCAGAGGGGGGCTTCGCCCCCCTCAGCTATCGCGCGCGCGTCGGCCCGTCGGAGGGGCTGCGCCCCTCCTCTCGGGCCTTACATATAGCTTCGCGGAGGTAGTGTCCTTTTCACTCCTATATATAGTACTACATAGTATATATATAGTATAGTATATAGTATAGTATATAGCATAGTATATAGAGTATAGTATATAGTATATGGTATATAGTATAGGTATGGGTATGGGTATAGGTATGGGTAGGTAGTAGTAGTTTATTATTTGTGTATGGAGAGTGGGAATCTATAGGTATTTTTATAGTAGGTAGTACTTAGTAGTAGTTGCTATAATTTGGTATGTAGGTGGTGGAGTTCGAACGTACTTTGTATCATAAAATATTGGATTTTTCAACTGGAGCAAAGTAGGAGCAAAATTAGACATAACAACTGTAAGTTTTCCAAGATTTGTAACTTGCACAGTGGATAACTCAACCAAAAAGTCGTCAATTCAAATGTTTGAATATACCAAAAGATAGGTAATTTAACTGTCCACATTTTCCCAATGTAATGTACCTATCAATTTTTCAACCGTTCTTGCGTTATTCAACAATATTAGTAGAGTATACACGAAAAAATCACATTTTTCAACTTTAAACGTTATTTTCATCTATTTAGTGCGAAAGAAACAAAGAATGAACCATATATTATTGATATACACATCATCAACTAACATTATGCTGAATTTGAGCGAAATCCATTTCAAAAAAATTTTCGCGAAAAATCCAAGGGGTACCCCTGCGATTTTTTTCAACCGAACAGTTATCGAATTTTTACTCCTCTCTCAATACAGATAAAAATCTGAAATTTTCAGGAAAGTTGTGTCTTACCAAGATGTATTTTTGGTATTTTTTTTATTTCTCGGAAAAATCTGCAAGTTGTCCAAAAAAATCGGTTTTTGAAAGCTCAAAAATTGGACTTTAACGGTGATTTTCGGGGTCAAAATTAATGCGAATCAATTGTTTTATTATGCAGGAGTCTTCATTTGAACGCCCTACACACGTACATAGCAAAAAATTTGGTGAAAAAAATTTAAACAGAGCCAGAGAAATTATTTTCCGTAAATCGACTTTTTCGCCGGCCGAAAATCCGAGCTCCGCTGGCATCGGTAATAGTGAAAAATTAAATTTTCGTTTTAAAGCGATTTTGAAAGCTATTCTTATAGGAAATTCAACGCTGAATCCGAATATGACGTCAAAACGGCGGAAATTAGTCGGCAACTTTGAGTTTTTCCAGGTTTAATACACGCCACTCTTACGTTTTTCAACTTTGAAATTCCGTTGCAAATACTTACAGTACTGTTCAAATTTGATTAATTAATGGTTCCTACAGGAAATTAGACGTAGAATTCGAATTCAAAGTAGAAAAAATCAAATTCGAACGATTAATAATATTTCTCGAATTTTTTTCGTTTTTCATACTTTTGAAGTTTCAACTTTGGGATTTTTTTCCGTCACGTTCCGGAAACGGGACAGATTAGGTGCTGTGGAAGAAAATGTAGGAAATTTAACGTAGAATCTATTAAAAATACGAAAATGGCTAGCGTATATGATAGCTTTCGAGGAATATTCCACTTTATGTCAAAAAACGTGTTTTGACTTTTCTTCAAACGTTAATAGCTCCGCGGGGACATAACATAAAAATATAATTAAATACACCAAATTGTAGGATTTTGATAGCACTTTCTCGGCTCTGAGTATTTTACCTATGTAAAAGTAACCGGTTCAAAAGTTATTTGCGAAAAACATGCGAAAAAACGCGAAAAACCGGGTTATAAAATTTCAAAGTGCAATAAAATTTGAACAGAGGCCTAATTAAAAAAAAGAAGATTTTTTCACCCGATCAGTTTGTCTCAATTGAACGGCACTATGACCAAAATTTGATTACCTATTCCCAGTTTCTCAATCAATTGTATACCCAAGATTTTTTGACCTTGGCTTCGGGCCGCTCTAGCTCCGGCTAAAATCAACCTACGAACGAATTCTTGTACTTTTTCGTTTAAAGAATTTATCCATGAACAAAATGCGCTCATAAAATCTTTTCGCGTTGTGGGAATTTTTCGAGAAAATCGCGATCAACTGCGGAAAAACGTGGTTTCGAAAAACGTCAAATTTTTACATAATCTTAGCTCACGAGAATACCAAGTCGAAAATCGAAAAAATGAAAAAAACGGGGTCAGGAATTTCGATTTAATTGACGAATATGTTGTCAAAAATTTTTTATCGTATCACAATTTTTCTCCATCCGTGAGAGTTTTTTCAAAACGAAAAAACAAAGTTTCGACTTTGGACGGCTATAGCTCCGCGGGGGTTGAACCAAAATTATATATTGCAATTACAAAAATGTAGGAAATTTAACTGGCTACAACTTTCCAATTCACTTGGTATATAAGAAATCCATTACTTTACGAGCTATCGCGGCCGAAAGACGAAATTCCGCGATCGCAATTTTTCGCCCAAAACACGTTTTTCGACACATTTCGAATTTTTTTTCAAAAACGAAGCAAAAAATCAAAATTCTAAGATTTTTTCAGCCGATGGCCTTAAATTTTAAACAGCCCCTATTTTTTTCGTCCAAATCCCTCCGGCCAGTTCCTCAATCAATAGTATACCTTCTCCTCCTCCTGGTTGTGTAGTTTTATATATATAGATAGATTTATTATTATTGTTTTATTTTTTTTGTGGGAAACATGAATTTAAAGGAATCAAACCAAATTTCTTAGTACGTTTTGAATTGCGAATTTCGGCACTTTCCAAGTTTTGCGCTTTAAACACATAAATAAAGAATCCTGTAGAAAATGTTCCACCATCATTTTTTGAAGAACTGTTTCACCGTTCTTGGCCACATCCATACTAACGACATTAGGACGCTGTATTTCGAAAATGGCTGCTCCAATCGAAAAATGTCAGAGAAATTTAGTGGTTCGTAAGTGGTTCGGTAAGGGAAGCTGCATAAGTTCGTACGCAACCGAAAATATGCTCAAAAATTTAATCCCCAGCAATAAATGAGTCACTAAATAGTAATTTCGTGTGTAAAAGCTTCATTTTTTATGAACCATAACCAAAAAACCCAATGCCAAATGGTGCCTTTTTGGCGCTTACCAAATGTGTGTATGGAACCAAATACTGGATCGACGACAATTTCTCCCTTTCAGAAAAACCCCAAAATTCCCCTAATGCTTCTTTATGATCTCTTAATGCATGCTGTACATGCATGGAACCTTAATCAATGGTGGAGGGCTTGAATCATTATGGGGGAGAGTAAACATTCTTAGAATTTAAGAATTTCCAGGTTTATTATAGAATATCGAACCAAATTTTACTGAAAAGTTGAATCGAGGTCAAAACGACATGTGATACATTGTACCGCCACAACCATAAATTTAGTTGCCCAAGAGTGAGCTAGAATGGTGAACCATATGTTTGGAACATCCTGTGCTAATTAATTCTCAAACCGTTTGCAATGTATTTTCTTCAGATCATACTCTTCACTCAATATCTTAGCAGTAAACGCGATTGGAAGTACTTACTTTTTTGCAAAAACTTTCCGCAGTCTTGAACTTCTGCTTGAACGTCTGGCAGTTATTGCTACCCTTGCAGGTGAAACGAGAATCGGCGTGGGCGGTTTTCCAGTCCTGTGTGCAAGTATTATCGTTTGCGCAAGCGGAGAACCAGCTCTCGCAATCTGACCGGCAAAGGGGAATGTTCTTGACAACTTCAGTGCCGCCCTCAATCTGAAAAAGGTATAAGTAGCACTACAAATACTGAAAACACGACATGATTGTACAGATCAATGCGCGAAAAGGTACAAAAACGAAGGATAGATGGGGGCATTGACCAGAAATCAATTGAATGTTAATTGAACAAGGAAATATGGAATTAGCAAGTTTTCAAGTCAAAATCGATCTATAATGCGGTCAAGCTCACAGAAGACAGTAGGGGTATATTCATGGTCGGTGTCGAAAGATCGAATTGTCGAGAACCTCTCACCATGAAGATCCTCCCAGTGAAGCCCGTGTCGAGATCGAAAAATGGACTAATCTATTAAGGCCCTTTTTTTGGATCGAATTCGATTTCTCGATCGAGATGTAAAATGAAGGACGGCGCATGTCCGGTCCATGGCAACCTTATTCCTGGAATTGAGTTAGCTGATTATCAACTTGAGAAAAATATTTTATTTTAACTGATGAATTTCCATCGATGAATTCTAAAATGCGAATGCGAAAAATATTATTTTCCGCTAGTGGTGTTTGTAGCAGGTACCCCAGCTATAAAAACATATGGACTTGCTAAGCGCGAGTGTCATAGCCATTCCAATACTTATCAATCTCGACTTTCTCGACGTCTCAACACCGACCATGAATACCCCTAGTATGAGGCTGCAGATCGGTGACATCGCGCCAAAATCTTGGAGGGATTGTCCACCTGCCTTTTTATTCACCTTGGCTGCAATTGATGTCGTCTATATTTTCAGACGATATATAAATCACTCATCTGACCAAGATAGAAAATTTTATTCGACAGAGAATTGATTCACGGCATCCGTTTTTCAAGTTTTGCCATCAATCATCGCTGTGAAACCAGGGAAAAATTAACGGAAACTAACAAACACATTACTGCGGTATTGATTTCGATTTATTCCAACACTAAGTTCATTAAGAATCTACTAAATTCACATGGAAAATTATTCTAGAGTCAAGAACTGCGTAATTACAAACTTAAACACACTGAAAATCTTAAACCGGATTTAACGTTTTCATCGGGAAATACTCTTTGCACGGAAAATTGTTCGGAATTTCGAAAATGATTTCTTAACGTCAAGAGAGGCGAGCTGGAGTATTTGGCGTTAACTAAAGAACGGACGGCAAAAAATGTTCTGCTTATGGTTAGAACATCTTGCGCTGTCCATTCTTTAGGTATCGTTCCTTCTTCATCGCCTTTCAGCCTCCCTACTGTCGTACTGGATAACGTTTCAGTGCAGCTTCATGCTTGTAACTTGCCCTCTTCATTTCTTCCTTGTCCCCTTGCAACAGCTCTTACTCTCTTTTCCCTGCGATTCCGTCTGTCTGTGTAGTCTAGTCAAGAACGCTATTCATAACGCCCTTGCAAACATCATCGGAATCGTGCGATTTAAAATCCCATAAAATGAATCAAAATGTTAACGTACATATCGATCCGCCGAACCACTTCTGCAAATAGCCGTAGATTATTATTCGTGAAATTTCTATAAAGCAGCTGAAATTTAGCCGCCGAAGTTAATACAGAAAATATATAGGTCGTAAAAATGATAAGGGAAAATCTTGTTCTTACCTCGCGATATTTGCACCATAGATCAAGAGCATCAGTCATCCATTTCTTTCACCTTGTAACGACTGGTGATACTTCTTTGAGAGGAATGTGAGAATGCAAAACACAGTTCCACTGTAGTAGGTGTGAAAAGAACAGCTTCTTCTAGTCTCAAATCGTTTACATTCTCGTCTCGTAACGGAGAGAAGAATGAGTTTTCCAACCAAGGAAGGAAGATTTTGATGGCTATATAAGGTGTAACGTGCGTGGTGGTCTAGCCCTCTCCAAAAGGCCTCTCCCTGGTGGTTCCCCTCTACATTTGATTACCGACCAAAAGTAACCATAAACGTTTTTCATTCCACAACGAAATGCCACTATTATTCGTGTTTTGGCTTACATAAAATTGTTCATAATTTGCGTCCAAAATCAAATCTGAGTGTTAGATTTCCTGAGATTTCCTGCCTCTCTGATGCCAAACGAATTTTTTGGTTTATTATTCAATAATAAACCATTGTAATCGCCCAAGAAAAAAAATTTTATAACCCCCCTCAAAATTTGATGTTTTACGCTTCAAGGCATGTAGAATCCGAATATCCAATTAAAAAAAATTCTGTCTGTCCGCCGTACGCCGTACGGCGCCAACACTTTTCCGGCCAAACCATAATAGGTAGCGAAATTTTTGAAATTTTCACCAAAAATAAATTTTGGCCCTACGACGGCCCAATCCTTGAACCAACTTGCTAGCTCAATTTTAAGGGTATTTTTGGGGGGTTTTGAGGGGGAGAAAATTCATATTTTCCAAGGTTTTTCAGAAAAAGGTGTACGTAGTATCAAATTCTATAGATTTTTGGACGCTGAATCGAATGAGACCATCGCGGGGTCGATAGCTTCATTGGTTCTCGAGTTATCGCAGCTTTTGCACCAAATTCGGGAGATTTTCAGAAATTTGACATGAGGGTATAACTTGAGAGTTCTTTGAGCTATAAAAATCGTTCTATACTTATTGGAATAATTTTTGCGAAAATAGCAGCTTTTAACTTTGCAAGCTTATAACTTTTAGAAAAGCTCAACTGTTTGGTTATTGACGTCATTTAGTTTCTCATGCATCGACGTTTCACTTGACTAATATTACTAACCGTTGCCCAATTGGAGATCTCTGGAGAACATTCGAAGAAACACGCGTCTTTCAAGAAAAATTTTCGACATTCGGTTGACAGCTGCTTCTGGCAGCTAAGTTTCTCCAGATTGTAAAGGTCGTCCCCGTGGACCCGTGCAGCCGTTTCGTTCGTACAGCAAGACAGTCCTCCGTATGGGTTACACTGAAATCGAATTGAGTTTAAGAATACTTCTATATTCTTCTTGAAAGACTTGCTTAATTATTCGAAGGGAGCGGAAGTTGGGAAGGGAAATAAATTACGCGACTTGTTCTCCTTGTTATATTTTGTCGCTCAAATGCTTTCGCCTCGTCAAGGCTCTTTCAGAGCATTAAGTGACCTACGGTCTTAGCTACCTGAATGACAAAATCTGCCTTGAATAATCAGTCAGATAAATCTGCCTGAATAGTAAAAAAAGCCTTGAAGACATCTGAAGAAGTAATAATATTCCAGCAGAAAATAAAAATTCAAAGAAAAATTCAACGAAAGAAAATCCAAAGAATTTCAATTTAAAGAAAGCAGCAGAAATAATGATTTTTTTTTAGCTTCAGTATGATTCCTGTAATTGGTGTCTTTTTTTATTTCCATGTTTACGTTGTAAATGGAAGTATAGTCATCGCCCGAAAAGTCGAATTCGGAACAGAGGTGAATTTGGAAGAAATTTTTACACTACTATGTACTCCAAAACACTTTCTGAACAAGTGTCAGTGGTAAAAAAATTACATACATCGTCATATCTCCGTGAAAAATTAAAGAAACTCTATGAAATTTTGAGAGAATATTTTCCTAGTAATTGTGCAAAATTAGCCTTTCCGAATTTAGGATAACGCACAGTACTTCCAAGATAGAAGCGTTCTAATTTGTTCCTACTTTGATTTTTACATGCTATAAGAGTAATATTTTAGTGAGTATTTTAGTAGAGTTTGAGGTTTTAAAATGTTCTTCATAGTGAGCAGATTACACAAGATTTTATGTATATTGGGTCACACACAGTACGTCCACGTTATGAGCATTTTCCACGATTTCACTAGGGCATACTTTGTATTTTGACCACAGACACTTGTTCAAAAACTGTTTCAGAGTATAGTAATATTAACATTTCTTTCAAATTCAACTCCGTTCCGAATTCGATTTTTCGGATACAATACTTCCATTAACTACGTAAATATGGAAGTGAAAATAACTATGCGAAAAATCACTCACGGTTTTGTACAGTTCTGGTTCGTAACTTGGTTGGGTTTTATGGCGAGAAGTATCTAAACATTTCGCAGGGCTCGCAACACTCGACGATTCGTCAGCAACGGGCTGAGCAGCAGCGGTAGACGAAACGACGACAATAGCGATTGAAGTTGCCAAAAAATAGGTTGAAGACATCTGGAAACAATAAGTAATAATTAGGCAATATTTTTACGCAACTATTGATGGAGTCGACCTACTTATTGCAAGTCGGATGTTGATCTAGTTTCAGCATTTTACACATAGACGGAACTCGGAGGAGAATACGCATTTGTTTTAATTATACGCAGAAATATTAAGATTAATTGATTTTCGAATCGCGCGCTTTCCAATCTCTTTATAGTAGTAAAGTCTCTTAGTATTAGTCTGTGGATGTAAATGAAATTTTTCAATTAATCAACCGAGAGCTTTTAAAATCGCTAGCTCGAGAAGAAATTAAAAACCTAAATAGATATTGAGTATGGGCAAAGGCTACATAAAACGCGATTTGGATTATTTATGATCAATACACTGACAATGAAGGGCCAAAAATAATTAGCGGAGTACGTGCACGTCCGGCTATTAGCATTCAATTAAAGTTCATATAAGATTGACTCTTATGCACTTCCCTCCGTTCAGAGTAATAGACGTAAATTGTACTCAATTTCTCAGAATACTCCACTTTTCAATTTATCGGACAATAATCGACCAATCTCGCCGTCGAGAACTCGCGACGATATAAGTATCGTAGGGTATAAACCTGGCTTACGCAAAAAATTGACTGAAAAAATAAGCGTTCATGTTGCTGTCGATTTTAATCGTTGTATCCAAATTTCGAAGTATTCGATTTTATTTATTGTATCCAAAAATGTTGTCCTCATCTTTTGTAAGTACCCTTGGTGATTTTGCAGTAATAAAACTCAAGGGTACGAATTGCGCCTGAGTAAACACTCCCAACATAACGCCTAATATTCATTGATATGCCACAGTATTTCCTCGTTATTATATTATTTTTCCATTTATTTTGAACTCGTTTTTCTATTTTTGGGTCTCATCGGTGAAAAAGAGGTCCGATTTTCTCGAGATTTGTGATAGATCAATGAAATATTATTATGTATCCCTTCAAGATTTGATTTGGGTGGAATTCGAACTGATTCTTTCTTGATTATGATCGAGCCCTCGAGTGAGTGCTAATAGTTTATAGCACATCCACTCGAATAGTCCTCTCCTAGGTGTTCAACAACTGATTTCCGACCAAAAGTGTCTATACAATTTGTTATTCGACTACAAATTGCCCCTCATTTCATTCTGGAATCATTTTTCACGTTTTTGCCCATACTTCACTAAAATTGCCACAACTCACTTATTTGTGCGCTAAGTCAAATCCGACTACACCTTTGGAAACAGCGTTGTATTTCCTGACTCATTAGTGTTAGGAAAAATCTTTTAGAAGAATTTGAGACGTGAACATGGAGTTTTAGGAACGTGAATATTATTAAATTATGAAAACCACCTGTCCTTCATAAGTTAGGTAAGTCTATTAATTCAAGCATCACAAAGGCGCGAAGGCGGTTTTTTTTTTTTTTTTTTTTTTTTTGTTTAATGACGTCACTAGTTGGAAGAGCCGTGAGACGATTGTTATTCGAGTACCTTCGCATAAATGATTGGGATCAGTTCTAATCATTTTCTCTGTCTGTCCCTTTGGCTTAAATTGGCTTCCTTATCCGTTCATACCTACTCTTCATATCCTCCTATTTCACCTTTTTCCACTAGCCTTTCTCTCCGAAATTTCGAGCAATTTGAGGATTAAATGTAATGGAAGTAATGGCTGAAAATAAATAGCTCCCATTGTTCAATATTCATTGTCAACAAATCTTCTCTAAAATGGAGAAAACGGCCAATTTATGCAGTCACAGAACTTTGAGAGTGTCTCCGTTCGATTTAGCGAGAAATTTTTTTCAACTATCATAATTTGTATTCAAACCTCGTTTTCTATTAAGAAATTCAAGAGCAAAAATACAATTTTATTAGTGCTTTCTGAAGGTGACAGTTCGGCGCATCTTTTAGCTTACCTTCACATTTTTGTTACACTAAAAAAACGTGCTGTTTTAGATTATGACAAAATTCACACTTCAGACTCAATTTTCACGGCTCTATTCCACAGAAACATATTTTGTTATTCAATAGACAGTTGGGAAAATTAAAGCACTCTAAAACTTTTTTTTTTTTAATTAGAACTGAGAGTTAACTGAGTTGAACTTGAAATTAGAGCCACTTCAGTAAAGTAAGATGAAAAACCCGAGAAATAACTTCAATAAGGGAATAAAAGTGGATTTCTAGCGGAGTAAAAAAGAGAAGTTACACGACACTTTCGGTCGGAAATTAGTTGTAGAACACGTAGGAGATTCACGTACGAAATGTACATGATTTGTGCATTATTTGTGAACTATGTACTCATGTAAGTAAATAAAATAGGTACGTTTTTATCGTAGAACAACGTTGGGTAACGGCGCGAAAACGGAACAACTGAGAAGACGAAACAGCTTGCAAATTAATTTTTTTGGGAAGCTGTTCCTCCGATAGTTGTAGCTTGTTCTGGAGTAAATTTCATTTGCAATCGTTCTGATGTACATTTCACGTATTTTAAGAAAGAGCGTACTTATTCAATAGAACCGATCGTTTACGAGATTGATAGTATCAGGATACCGAAATGAGTGGGAAAATGTCGCAGTTATTACGCAGCCTGCACAGGTTTTTCGAAATTGAGGAATCTTCATCTCAATTACCCATAGATGCTCAATATTATGAAAATATAAGCATTATTACATCTAATAGCAGCCTATGAGGTGGTACCACGTGGCCAGGTATGAGGCAGCTTTTAGAACGCACGGTAATGTTGAACCTCCCGAGTTGAAAGAGCGCTAGAGAGAACGAAAAATGTTTAAAATTGTTTAAAAGAAATGAACAAAAGCTCTTTAAGTAATAATCTATTCGAAAGAGCTATACTATATTACAAAGAATGCGCATAAACATTTTTTTTTTACGAAATAAATTCTACGGAAATAATTTTATTTCACGATTAAGAGCGAACTAAACGATTCGAGAAGTGCAAATGTTATTTTCCTTTTCCCTAGATAAATTAATCACGGGAGGGTGCACAACCTAAACGAAGAAATGTTCTTACCTTGAATTAATGCTGGGTCGGCCTCGTTCAACGGTTGAGATCAAAATGGACGAGACAAAGCAGCCGTTGGATTGATTCGAGGCACAAAAACTATTTCATCCCCACCAGGAAACAATCTATCGATATATAGGTACTGATGTTCTAGCGATAAAGGTCGAAATTATATATCATACTCCTGTGTTGAAGTTAGGATAATGATTTAATCGATGTCGCGTCCAGATAAATGGCCGATTGACACAGAGGGGCACTAAACAACAGTCAGATGATTTGATCGAAATACTATTGGCTTTGCCGTTCCTTCGATTGTGTCTTTCCATGACAAAACTCAAATCTCTGTTGACGTTCAGATTTCAGAAGCTCGTCCCGCTATTTCATTCTTGCTCTTGTCATCGAGTCGACCAACTATCTGCACTTTTAAACGTTTCTGTCCTTTGCCGTCCTCTCTACACATATTTACATGATCATATTTATTCTCGGATCAGATTGACGTTTGGTTCGAGTGAAATATGTTCTAACAGCAACTGGATTGCTGGCTTTGTTCGTAGTCCGTTATTGAGTCGACTGTGATAACGAATTACAGAAATAAAAAACTTCTATCTACATTAGGGTGATCCAGTAGCAAAACATTATTTACTAAAAAAAGTAGGTAGATAGGTACTATAGCAATTTTTTCAACTGGCTTAGAATCTGAATTTGAAGTTTACTCCTAAATGTGCTTCGGTCACAAATCGCTCGAACGTAAAATTTTTCAATTTATTTGCTTACTCATCCACAAATGCATTTTGGCTTATTATTTGAATGTAAACCATGTTAATCGACAAAAAAATGTCTAACCCCTCTAAACGTGTTTTACGTTTTAAAGCATGTACAATCCGAAAATCGGATAAAAAATTTTTGTGACCTACGTTTGTTGAGTATAATTGCCTATAGATCTTCGGATGTTGAATTGAAAAGACCATAACGTAATTGATAGCTTTTGTGGGCTAGGTTTGAGAGTTTGGCTATATTATGATGTATCGAATCTTTAGGAAGCTGTAAAAATCGTTACATACTTGTTGGAATGCTCGTCAGACACTCCCTTCAGCTCTGTCGTCGTTGGCGATTATTTTGACTTTATTTTAAGTAATAAAGTTGTATACGTTTTTCCGCAGTTGAATGCGATTTACTCGAAATATTCTCATTGGAGCTGCAAATTTTACTACAGATATTTGTAGATTATTAAATTCTTTAAACGAAAAAGTACGGGAATTCGTTCGTTGATAGATTTTAGTACGAGCTAGAGGGGCTCAAAGTTGAATGATCAAAAAAGAGGGTAAGGATTGATTGAGAAACTGGCGATACGTAATCGAAAAGTTGAACAATATTCGTCAAATTGGAGCCAACTCGCCGGCTGGAAAAATCTTCTTTTTTTAATTAGGCCTCTGTTCAAATTTTAATGCACTTATGACCCTGTTTTTCGCGTTTTTTCGCATGTTTTTCGCCAATAACTTTTGAACCGACCACTTTTACACAGGTATATTACTCAGAGGCGAGAAAGAGCTATCAAAATCCTACAATTTGGTGTATTTAATTATGTTTTTATGTTATGTCCCCGCGGAGCTATTCGCGCTTGAAAAAAACTCAAAACACGTTTTTTGACATAAAGTGGAATATATCTCGAGGGCTATCAAATACGCTAGCCATTTTCTTATTTTTAATCGATTCTACATTAAATTTCCTTCATTTTCTTCCAACGCACCTAATCGTTCCCATTTCGGGAACGTGACGAAAAAAAATCCCAAAGTTGAAACTTCAAAAGTATGAAAATCGTTAAAAATTCAAATAATATTATTAATCGTTCGAATTTGATTATTTTCACTTTAAATTCGAATTCTACGTCTAATTTCCTGTAAGAATCATTAATTAATTAAATTTGAACAGTACTGTAAGTATTTGCAACGGATTTTCTAAGTTGAAAAACGTAGGAGTGGCGTAGTATTAAACCTGGAAAAACTTATAGTTGTCGTAAAATTTCCGCCGTTTTGACGTCGTATTCGGATTCAGCATTAAATTTCCTATTAGAATAGCTTTCAAACAAAGATTTAATATTTGACCCTTACCGATGCCAGCGGAGCTCGGAATTTCGGCCGGCGAAAAACTCGATTTACGGAAAATAATTTCTCTGGCTCTGTTTAAATTTTTTTCACCAAATTTTTTGCTATGTACGTGTGTAAGGCGTTCAAATGAAGACTCCTGCATAATTAAACAATTGATTCGCATTTATTTTGACCCCGAAAAGCACGGTTAAAGGTCAATTTTTGAGCTTTCAAAAACCGATTTTTTTGGACCACTTGCAGATTTTTCCGAGAAATAAAAAAAATCACAAAAATACATCTTGGTAAGACACAACTTTCCTGAAAATTTCAGATTTTTATCTGCATTGATAGAGGAGTAAAAATTCGTTAACTGATCGGTTGAAAAAAATCGCAGGGGTACCCCTTGGATTTTTCGTGAAAAATTTTTTGAAATGGATTTCGCTCAAATTCAGCATAATGATAGTTGATGATGTGTATATCAATAATATACGGTTCATTCTTCGTTTCTTTCGCACTAAATAGATGAAAAGAACGGTTGAAGTTGAAAAATGTGATTTTTTCGTGAATAGTCCATTATTATTGTTGAATAACGCCAAAACGGTTGAAAAATGGATAGGTACATTACATTAGGAAAATGTGGACGGTTAAATTACCCATCTTTTGGTGCATTCAAACATCTGAATTGACGACTTTTTGTTTGACTTATCCACTGTGCAAGTTACAAATCTTGGAAAACTGAAAGTTGTCATGTCTAATTCTGCTACAACTTTGCTCCAATTGAAAAACCCAGTACTTTATAATTCAAAGTACATTCAAACACCACCACCTACATACCAAATTATAGCAACTACTACTACCTACTATCATAACAACTATAGATTCCCACTCTCCATACGCAAATAATGAACTACTAACTACTATACCTATATACTATATATATATAGTATTTATAATCTATATATAGTAGTGATAAGGACACTAAAATATAGCAAGCAGTAGTGCATGATAATGATATTGTCTGTTGTTCAAAACCATGCTATTTTTTATTTTATTATTATTATTTTTTACTACCTACCTTAAATATCCAAAAAATTTTGTGTAGAAAAACGGCCTAACAAGTAGGTATTTAGTTGTACCAAACTTCGAGTGTGCACACTTGACGCAACTTTGAACAGCGTAAGATTGGAAACGATGAAAAAGCGGTTTTCATTCAAAATAGTTATAGGATCTTAAACTTATCTCCATTAAAACTTATATTACTCCCTCAGTCGTAAAACTATTTTTTTACCATCGTTGGAAAGTTCTTGTTGAGCACTTCCAATAAGAGAATGTTTACTTGAATGTTTTTTTTTTTCTCTCGACGCGGTCGGGAATAGTGCGTTTTCCCCCATAATTACCAATCTGTTTTTTGGTGGGAACGTTCGCAAATGTTTGGAAAAGTTACTACCACAAATGGATGGTCTTCTTAAATCATTATTGAAGCGAAGGAATAATAAACCACAGTACAATCATTTGCAGCGTTTTATTTCTAGGGTCACGCACCGTTCACCCGAGCTATTTGCTTTTTTGAAATCTTCACGGTCCTCAAGTCAATATATTTGAACGTCGAAGGTTGTGAAATGTATCGCTGTCAGCGTTGCTAAAATAAAATTCTAGTTCAAGGATTGGAATGACCGGTGATCATCGTTGATTTATTTTTCTTCTCCAGGTGGTTGCATTACTTCTTTCTGCAGGTTGAGGGGGAGAATAACGAGGCGACCTCTTCTCGATTTTTTTCTTTCTTTTTATTCAGCCGAGTGCTTTTGCCCGTTCGGGCTTCTTCAGGTTTTTCTTTCTTTTTATTCAACCGAGTACTTTCGCCTGTTCGGGCTTCTTATAGTTACCGAAAATCGCCTCAGTTTGCCGTTTCTGAGGAGTCTTCAATTCTTGGGGTGGATGAAATTCATCAAAGAACGAGAAAATGTACATTATAATGCAGACAACAATTGTTTAAACATAATAATAAAGAAGTAATAATATTATTATCACATAGTTGATGCAAGGAGGACACTTGCTCAAATCCAGGGTTCGTACCCATGATGTGATAAACTAAGAAGCAAACTATCTGACGCCATATTCATCAATACTTCCACCTGCAATTGAATAATAAAAAAAAGGTCAACCGTGGCCTCAGCACCAGTATTATATCTCTTAGACCAAATAATACATTAACACTAACCAAATCTGTCGGCGACATTATTCCTGGGCTGAGCGGAAAATTCTCCACGCATGATACATAAAATTTCTTGACAGCTTCACTCAACTTTCCACGATTCAAATGCTCCTGTACTATTTTGACAGGATTTTCTCCCTTCAATTTCCGTTCAACGATTTGTATTATTCGTTGGGCATGATTTTTTATGGAATCTGAAAACAGAGAGTTTGTTGTCAACGTTTTGGTACAAAAGGCATGTTACTAATAATAATCAGACTTCATCGATTTTGCAGATGTAAGGCTACATCAATTATTTATTCAAAATTTGATCATCAATAATTATTATACATCCCTAAAAATTACACTTCATAGTGAAATTGAAATCATAAAAAAAAAAATTGAAGAAGAAATTTTGAGAGAAGTAAAGGGCATTCAAAAATTAGCAGGAACCAGAGGAGAATTCCTGATGTCACAAGCTCAGTTTCACCCCATAGAGCGTCTAATTTCCATCCCACCCAAAAAAAACCAATGCAAATTTCTTATTCAAGTTCATAAATTTTTGAACAATATTTGATTTTTACTTTTACAGGGATTGAGGAGAAAGTGAGTGTACTTGTTTTTTTATTTTTTCAAAGAACAGTATTTTGAACAACAAAAAAAAAAAAAAAAAAAAAATTACAGGAGTTATAATTTGTTAAACAACAACATTAACAATATTAGATGAATGAAAGAAGTAAATGGTGTATCTCTAACCTTTGCTTTCTAATTCATAAGAGAGGACATCCGGAGGCAATGTTTCAATCACCTTCAATGCCAAAACAAGTAATTTCTTATCAAAGGCGTTGAAACATTTCACCATTGTGTTTTGCAAAATTCCTGAAAAAGATGCCGAAGTTCATTAACACACATCTTCAGGGATCCAACAGCGTATGGTGAAATATCACCTTAGCCATGTTGCCGTATTACTACCAATAAATAATTACTAATTGCTACAGCAAATCATCCAATTATCAGTTTATCATTGTCGAGTACTTTCGCTCTTTGGAATTACAGCCTTAGATACCTAATACTTTTATGAATCCCTGGTTAATGCTTCTAGAGAGCGAAAGTGCTCGACAAATAATAGTAGAATCAGAGAACTGGTCGTCAAGTTTTATCTCTCCCTCAGGGTTCTAGAAACTCCCATGCAACGACAGAAAAATGAATTGAATGGTCACCTTTTTTGTAAATGAATGAGTACAAATTGCAGAATTGCGGAGTCAGACGAAATGGTACCAGATCTGGTACTAGCAAGATTTCAGTTCCGGCTCCAAAAGATCGACCAAAATCAATGCCAATAATTTCACAAGTGGATGTTGAAAATAGAAAATTATTCAAATGGCGGTCACCAACTCCCAAAATCCAATGAGCAATGCTCATAACTGAGTGACTTCGAAGGAAATTCAGTCGCTTACAAAAATACTCTTCTGGGGTTTCACAGTAATTGAGAATGACAGTTCTGAAAAAGAACAATAAAATTTAACCATGAGTAGCTCTCCCAGAATAACATTTTACGGTAGGGGTGGAGGGGGTGTGCATGGAAAGACCTGATAAGTTAAAAAGGCTGACCAATAATTTAAAAAACCTCTGTTGAATTTATTCAAACATTAAGACTGTATCATTCATCGTACGAGGTAATGACCCAAATGGCTGCTGATGTAGACATCTGGGATTGAAGAGTACGAAAAGCGTTCCAAAAGCAAGTGCCAACATAGTGGGAAGACAACGAATAAAAAATTACCTTTTAAAAAGAAAAAGAAAAAAACTTATACTCAGAAAAAGTAAAGGTAGGCTCAATCAAACTGGGCAATCATTCATGCATTTCAGAACACAGAGCTAAGAAATTATGTCAATGCACCATGGTATTGAAATGAACGCCCCTACCACAAACTTCAAATTGAAAATTGAATGAGGCCAAATCAAGTAGCTGGTCCCGCCGCAATCTCAATCCGCTGAGATCACCTGTAAACCGCTATATACCGATCTATATTCAACCATTTGAATTTACGACTTTTCGTTTGAGTAATCTAGCGTAAAAAGTACAAGGTGCCTAGTCTACTAATAAAACTTGCCAACTTCTTCGATGACTAATATTCCATGATCTTTTTATTTTTGCACAAACGTGTTGGCAGTTCCTTCCTTACTGCTAGATTTTCTTAGGCATTGGTCGATTCAGTGGTCTATTCAGTAGTTATAGAAATAAATTAAGAAAACCTAGAAATGATTTATAACAAAAAATAATACATTCAAGGCACAGCTACAATCACCCCTCCATAGTAAAGGACGTATTCCTTGAAACAAACTGGGAGTCGCACGATTTCTTGAAATCAACTACGTCGAATATGTTAGGTCTAGTTAAGGAAGCAGAACAAGCGAATTATATCTAACAACATATTGACAGTATAAGAGCAAGCTCCTAAGTAAATAGCATAATTTTTTATCATTTTGGTTGATTATTCAACAATAAACCACTGTAATCGTTCATGAAAAAAACGTTACAGCCTCATTAAGTTCACTGTAATTGAGATAAACATCCTCATGTTTTGAAAACTTTGAACAATGTGAACTTTTCCCACTTACTACTCCTAAATCATACTCTTAAATCTGAGGTACCAAGCAATCTGGCCATTGTTGGTCTAGTGTTTCAGAAATGCATTTCTCCTGCAACACTAATGAGTATAAACAAAAACAATTGAACGATCAATAAAGAAGTAATGACTTTGCAAACTATAGTAAGATAATCATGTAATACAATGTTCATTTCACTCTGAAGAAATAAAAACAGTGAGTTAAAAGTGGTATATTGTACCTTAATAAATCACGCGGGACTCTAGACATTTTGTTGACAAATGATCGGATTTCGTTTTCCCTGCTGAAAGACGCACGGATGGAGGTACTTTCCAATGGTTGAACTGAATTCATTTTGCTTTCATGTGACAGTATAGCCCTAAAATTGTTGACAATATAGATTAAATTGGTTCTTGTTATTTTAGTTTAAATGATGCACATTGGTTCAGAGAAGATCAACGTTTGTGAATAATCTTTGATCATCATAAAAGGAAATGCATTGATAATAATGCGTTAGTACTTAGATCGTACTAAGAAATCATGCTGGTGGAAGATAATAGAGTCCGTTTTTCTCTATGACTGCTTCCCATGGCTCCTATTGAGTAAGTCTAGGGACCACGTTCCCCTCATCATTCCTAGCCATTTCAAAAACGTTCGTTCTCTCTGAACCACCAATCACTCGACCACATAGTTACCTGAGATTAATCACAAATGTAGATTGAGCATTCAAGAGCTGGCTCAATGTGGCTGTTGAATTCAAAACCTCTATCATTCCAAAATGCGGTGTCAGAGGCTCAACCTGAAAATCATGGGAAAAATTATTTGTCTTATCTTTGATGCATGTGAACCTCAAAAAGAAAATCGTTGCCAACTATGCTTCTGCATGGTTACAACATAACTATTATGATGGAGGAGTATCTGGTGAACCAATTATGAACCTCGCTCGCCATCTGAGCTACATAAACGTTGTCGTAAAATCAACTGATATCTATCCATGCTCTCCGAGATGCCTGAATCGAAGCAGGAATCAAATCGATACTTCAATATGTCATCTATTATTATCAGTTCAATCACTCGTTCAAAAAACTAAGCTATTCATTTAAGATGCCATCTGGAATATTTCCCATTGAGAAGAAATATCCCACAATTCTCTCTAGGTTATGATGAATTTCCTCTATAAATAACCTCTCATTTACAGGGTACAGCAAGTTAGTTTCCTTTTCCTAAACTACAATTAAACGCATTTTGTGGATTATAAATTCAAAGTTTTATACTAGAGGGTTTGCAAGATCATGTCTGTAAGGTGACTTACAGCTGAGATAATTGCTAAGTTGAATTTTTTCTTCATGTTCTCAGGTGATCTCCGATGCCCTGTCTATCGATACTGGAGATTTGTCCAAACTTATTGAATCACAATATAATTAATTTCCAGTATGGGACAGAGGCGAATGGTGCTATATCAAATCAATATCAGAACATAAGCTGAGTAGCGATTACAGAACACCCATTAGAAAAATAAGCCTCCACCGCAAATGCTCATTACTCACGATTCCATGGCATAGTGACCGCCGAGTTGGCAAGTAAACTAAACTTCAGTACCTGCTGAGTTGACTGAGACCACAATCACCTCGCTCGCACTTAGAATAACAAAACAACAAAATAAGGAAACTAAGTTCCTGTACCTTGTACTTTCACCTTGTGGAATTATTGTTTCTTTAACACATACCCTATAAGTGGAAATGGCTTCATTCTCCCAATCCCTGGCTTTCTTCAATGATGTGTTGATCACACTGAATAATTGCTGGATGTATTGGTCTTGTCTCAAATCGTCACCGTACTTCACAATCCATGAATAGATCCTTCCATCGCTACCCAACATTTTAATTTTCATAGGATGCCGCATGGATTTAATTACAGTTACCTAATGACATGTAACAGACTTTGTTTTAAGATTATTTACTGTGTCAGCAGTTATTTGGAAGAATCTCATCACAGATAAAAATCTCTCACAAAAGAAAATCATCTTCGATAAGCTCCTTTATATAACAAGTACTGTAGGTAATCAAAGCGTAATAAAATCATAGGGCAAATATTTACTCACCGATGGCAAAAAACTGATGAGAGATGTAGTATTGGACAATGTGCAATTCTTGTGGCTATTTGAGTAGGCCAATTCAAAATTGAAAACTCGGCAGTCAAACATTGACAGGAACGGGCAAAACGATTCCAGCTGAATGTTTTCATTTAGTTCTTCTTGTTCAATTTTACGCAAATGCTCTTCAAACTCCTGTTTTGAGAACTGATGTCCATTTTTCTTCATCCCTAAAAATGTCATTTCAATCTAAGACCGAGTTCTAGAGGAAACACAACACTGGAACTATTCTCAATGGTGGGATACAGTACAAGCTAAAAGGAAGTAACCCCTCATATCTACCGAAGGTAGTACTTTAAGAAGGGAGAAGCTTATTCTGTTTTTTCTTCCATTCATTCTTGAAAAAGGATATCTAGTTGTACAACTCATTCACACACATCCAGTACTCAGCAATAATTTTCTAAAAGTGTGATTCTTCAGATAACATTTTCCAAATCTTGTACGAATGTTTGATTTTTGTCTTCTCCATTCCAGTTTTGTTTTCCATTTTATAAAAACGATGGCTCTTTTTCTAGCTCAACAACTCATGTGTTTCTATTCAGCCACACACGCTGGTTCAATTATGAATATAATACGGAATAGAATGCAATGCATTGCACTCTATTGAATGCACCATAAATTAAGTCAGATCTGTCAGAATGATGGTCCTATTTAGAAAATGCTGCGATGTGTGCACAAATCTAATGTATGCTGGAAATCTAATGTTTCATTATACGCCAAAAAAAGTTTATACTAGGAGAAGCACAAGAGGAGCAGTTTTAAAATAATCATAATATAGGTACTCTCACTTTAAAAAATTATTGACAGACTCGCTTTCAAAATTACTGGAAATTTTCATTGTAGAGAATCAATTCAGCCAAGTAGTGACCTGAACAACACCAATCCTGGTTATAGGGCCACCATGGAAGAGAGAGCAAATAACTTTCACCATGCCCCATACTGTGGGGACTACATATATCGGATTGGAACAAGCCTTTGTTGTAATTCAGGAGAAAATAAGTTATTGATAATTTTGACCAATAATTTCTGAGTTCATGGCAACAGCATTGCCATTACCATCTTTGGAGAAGTCCAATGAAGCATGATGGATCTCAAACATGATGAATCATGTTTGGTAGGGGAAAAAGTGTTTGGAGGTGAGTCGCCTATATTTTCTCTCCGTCTACAAACAGCCACACTAACAGGACAGTAAAAAGAAAGCATCAACATTATGTAGAGGAAAAAATTTACCATGTATATTTTCAACCAAGTCTTCGTACTTGTTATTCTTAGAGTACAACCTGCCCACCATGCAACCACGGCTAGGATTGTAAAAACATTTTTCCTGTATTTCTTGATAAACGGAGGATATTTCTCCATCTGTTTGAGCTTTCATAAGTCGAGAAAGATGCGATTTCAGTAGTGTGTTAGGGTGACATAGCGTTCCCAATGCCTCTACAAATTTTTCACAAGCCGATTGCGAGCTAAGCTGATTCATTAGCCTGAAAATAGATAATATTTATGATGTAATTCATGCAAACAAATAGTCACATCTCAATTAAAATTAACAAATAGAAATCATTTCCAAAAATGTGATGCCGCAAACAAATTTTTTTTGTACGTAGGTTAGATACTAGTTTCTCCCAACAGCAAATATTCATGTTCTTTGTAATCATGTAGCCCAAAATATATAATACACCACAGACAAGTAAAGCAAGGTTTTAGCAACAATCACTTACTTCCACACCATCGGTATGGAGCTCAGATGATTTTTATTCAATTTCAAAAGAAGAATCAATTTTTGGGGAAACTTCATGGCCAGACGTTCAAATAAAGGCTCAAGGACAACTGCGTTTTCTACAGTGAGATACCCTACCAACTGTGGTAGCCAAAATACAAACAATGAAAGCTCAACCTTTGGACACTAAAACGTGAAACACATTAGTACATAACTGAAATCAGTCTTTGATAAGCAACTATTAATAATTGGCGCTATACAATTACCTCAGATTGGAACAGCCCCACAAGACTAGGATTTCGAAGAACTATGTCAATAGCAATGAGCAAAAGATGAACACCTGAACTCGATCCAAGCACTAACGATTTCATGATACATTCCACAATATTTTTTTCCAATACATTACGAAGGAGAGCTGACGAATCTGAAACATTTGAAAAAATTTGAAAAAAATAGCTGGACAAAGACAACAATCTTTTATTGAGTTAGCCAATGCTTATTGGTACTCACCACTGATATGTTTCATACAATACTCTGCAGTGTTCATTAATGCGGATGACTGTTTATCAACTTTTGTGAAACTACTTGCTTTCAAAAGAGAATCAAGGCCATAAAAAATCACAGTATCAATCAAACTGAAACAAACATCACAAATGAAAAATAGTTTCATTACTAAATAAACATGGAAGTAAAAAGGATTTATAACAATATCTCAGGATCTGAATATTTTGAAAGCATTGAGTGTGATATAAAAATGTACTCTACATTCCATTATAGAAATTGGAGAACCAGAAAAGTTCAAATATATTGATTCTCGCAATGCACATTCAATACAACTAAAAAAGTTTTCAACACTGACATCGTATGATCCAAATTCGGACTTACATTCGATTGGTGAACAGCTCCAAAAATTGCTCAGAATATGAGTGCTTTTTAAGGAAAAATTATGGGCTTGGGCGTTTTGGAAAATTATGGTCACATGGGAATTCAAGTGCAAACTCCGTTTTGATTTACCTTTAAGAGAATTTGAGTTTCACGACGTAGAGGGTCGTATACTTAGTTCGTAAATTCGGAAGTAACAATACTATAATTGTCAAGAAAATGATGTCAAGAGATTTGCACTTAAAATTAGTACCCAGATGTTCCTTCAGTAACAGACAGAATCTTCAAGCGTTTACGTAGCTCAGAAGAATCAAACCCATCAGCAGCTTTTATCAGGTGGATCGTCTCAGAACACAGGTCAGACATGTTTTTCAATATTCTTGGATTGCTGGAGTCGTTTCCAGTAAGTCCACCAACTGAAAAACAAAAACAAAAAACACATCAGTATTGGGTCTGTTGCGCTGTAACAATCATTTCTTGATATTTTCTGGTGAAAAATACTGGCATATGAGATGGCATTGGAAAACTAGTTGGTACTACAGAGGGAAATGTCTGTAAAATATCATTACTCGGCTCAAGCACAGTATAATATTGAAATTACGAAATAAGCTTGTTAATCCAGCGATGTTGAACAAATCAGAAAAATCATAAGGATTAACAATGGTACAAATAATGGATAGCAATGTTTGGACCAATAATTCTCTTCTTTTTTTTAAATAATAAGTAGGTATTCTAAAAGTCTCATCATTTCCAGAAGAGTGTCACTGTTTAAAAGCACTCACCAAGCAGATCCCAGGCTTTCCAGAAAATGTGGAACTTAGAAGGGTCGTTTGAATAGTTATATTCATTCATGCTGATCATAAAGCCGTCCATTGAGTTCAAGTGGTAAGATTGCTGGAAAATATAGATGTTACTTTGTACAAAACACAACGGTGCGAATTTACAACAACTGATCAGAAGAAGAGATAGATGGTTGCCATTGGATAAAACCGCAATTATACATAAATTTGCAATGTTGCAGAACGAAAATTGCCACCAACTTTTATGCCATCCAATGAGGAAATTCCGGGAGTGGTGAGTTGTTGATATACAATTAAGCAACTCAAAAAGTCACTTGTTGTAGACTGGAGAGTAATCTGAGTTCCATCATTATCCTTCAACGCTCCTCCTCGGTCCATAAACCGTACAAAATAATCACTGTAATGAAAATATAATATTAATTTTAGAACCTGTTTCCCGTCCATACAGAGGTAAATATGGGTTCAATAGAAGCAACTCATTTTAATAGAACAAACAGTGCTATTTGGTCAATCTACCGATTAATCAGAAGTTGATGCCACTGTATCAAGTCTTCAGGGAAAGTAGGAATATCAGTTTCGTGTAAAATTCGTAACGACTCTCCTTTCTCATCTCCTATAGCATCAGACATGACCTGAAAAGTTAAGCAAATAAGGATAGGAATGACAGTCGCAAATAAACAGACGTTTTTTCGAGAAATCCATTTGAAAAAAAGAAGCCAAGCAGCATGGCTTAGCGAGCGAATTTTTGGCGACATTTTCATTTTATCTCAATCGGTCAACGTCTTGCGTCGCATACAGAACATTCCGTCGCTAGTCTTTTAAATATTTTACCTTCTTTTTCATTTCGCTCAATTTTTATTTATTTACTGACAGCCCATATAACTTTGTCACCTCTGTTTTTTATACAACCCGAATTTCCGAGTAAAAACCGGTTGAATATTAATTCATCCGGCTAGGCCAGGTTTGCCGATTCATTTCTGTCAACCTTTTGTTCTGATCTGGCTGACCAACAATCTTGTCACAACTTTTGCCAGAGAGTATTCCTCAGCAAAAAATAATATTTTCAGCTGATTAATTTGAGCCGAGTAATTGTAATATTATATAACAAACCCAAATTGCATAATTTTCCATGAAATTTAGCAATAAACTTACGTAGTTATCAAGCAACTTCTTAGTTTTGGTCTCCAATTGTACCCCACTGAGTTTACCCTCAAGGGCTAGATAAGAAGTCCAATAATTGAGAGAAACGTTAGCTTTTTGTTGGAATTTCTCTGCCAAATTATGCGAAAGGAACAATACATTGAGATCTTCAGAAAATTCTTGCTGAAACAAGCAAATGGAATTTAAATGAGCTCACAATGAATGAAGTCTATGAGTAGACTAAAATTAGGTGAGCAACTTTTTTTCAAGGGATATGACCTGGACTTTGCACATGATAGGTGAAGGAAGCAATAATGAAATTGTTCAACTACTCTTACACTGGAGAAGTAGAAAAATATTTCGTCATACCATGCTATCTAAAATGAATTCATATAACCTCGATTTTATCCAATTAATATAAGATAAACATGATTCAAATGCCTACCTCCATCATCATTTTTTTTTCATCCTTGTCCTGCAAAAGCCAATGTGGGCAAACTTTGTCTTCATTCATGTCGAGAATTGATTTATTCAGCTCTGACAACATTTGAATTTGCAAATGGCGTCTCCACCAACTGAAATCAACAAAACAGATGGAACAAATCAAAAATAATCCATACATTAAAATTATGCATTTCAAAATAATACTATTAAAAAAAAAAGAAAAAAGAATGCTGGTGGCATTACTTACCGTTGTTCCATCACCGATCCAGGGATGCTTGAATTCCAATCACTAAATTGGTTATACAATTGATCCCACTTCCCTAAAAGAGCCATCTCCTGAAAATCAGATAAAAATACAGAATACAGTGTTGTGATAGCACTTTCCAAAGGGTGCAAATTTAAACAGGTGTAAAAACGGTCTTCATTTTTATCAACTATGAGATGAGAATACTGTAATCCTCCATTATTAATTGATGAATGTCGCACAATTTCTTGCTAATCAAGAAAGGAGAGGACCACAGTTGCAAGTCATCAAACGTAGCATTGATGGCTGATTTAGGTGAGAAATGTGGTCAGATTCTGATATACAGGTCGAGTTCGCCAAGTATTTGGTGATCTTTTGTCTTTCCAAGACGCTGGGGAAGTTAGCACCCATTTCTTGTTATTTAGACATTCACCAATTTTCTGTACACGCAAGGGTTCTAAGCACAAGACCGCTTATGACTAACACCCAACATTGAGTACTGTATCACTTGGGCCTTCAGCCAATAAGTAGTGGCAAATGTGCAACAACAGTAAATATCCCTCAACTGAGCCGACCCACCGATTGCTTGCAATTCATCAATCGTTTGAATATTGGAATGAGTTGTTGCAGAGAGTTAGTTTCCCGAGCCAACAATTACTGTCCACGTGCAAGTAAGGGATCTATGTGAAAACATCAACCCAGACTCCAGGCTGCATTGATACACAAGGTGAATGAGAAGTGTGAGAGGAAGCAAATAGGGAAGTTGCTGAGATTGGAAATTGAAAATAGTCAGAACGGATCGCTGTTGATTTAATATACCAATTCTTCGCCTAATGCTTAACCCACGCAATGATCTTCTAAGATCAGTCATGTGGAAAATGAAAGTTTAATTGGCTTTTGTATTCAGATGGATAGAAATGATGTATCAACCAAGGTAGCAGAACTTCAATAGTTTATGATCAAATTCAGAGAATATTTCCAAAGAACTAATGGAATGCAAAAATACTTGAAGAAAAACCCTGACTGAAGAGAGCAGAAAAAATGTTTGCACTTTGAATGAAATGTGTAATAACTAGGTATCAACGAGAAATTTTCAGTATATTTTGTTCGCCAACCTCAAACAATTATGTACTTATGGTGCGAGTGAAAAAAATCAAAATAACAAAAAATGAATAAGTACCTTCATACCCTTGTTGACCCAGTAAATATCTTGCAAATTATCCATCTTTGCAACATCTGTTCCAGAATAGTTTTTTCTTTCCAATGATCGAATTTCATTTGGTAAAATTCGAAGTACATTTTCAGAGATTTGTTGGGAACCAAGTGCATCATAAAACCTAGGAAATACTATCAAGTTTGAGCCTTGCAATAACTAAATTTGCTTGTTACAAAAAAAATGTATATATAATGAAATGGAGTTACCACTTGAGCATGCTTTGACCTGGAGGTTCATCTTAAATTTTTTCAATTCTTTGAACAAACAATTCATTTCTTCGTCAAAAGAGATACAATAGTTTTATACTGTAGATTGAAAAATGGAGAGCTTTTTGTCTCAATTCGTCTGAGCTGGGAGATCGATCAAACAGTAATTTTTTATGAATTTTTAATTCGCAAAGAGAGCATTTTGATAAATTTGGAATAAAATAAGGGTATTCTCATTCTTGTACAACACTTACCATCTAGTAGCATCAAGACTTTGCACACTTACATACTCAAACCGTAGAAGTACTGGGAATCAGTCGACCAATCGGCTTCAGATGGAAAATTCCATGGAGAAACTGTTGTCCGTTGAATGTTGAATTCATTCAGGAGAATTCCAATCTCTTCCAGATGGTATACTTGGCAAACTAGGACGAAGTTACACAAGTAAGTGAGATATCCTTGAGATCATGTTCATAAAGTTCAGTCAGTTTGCGTAAAGATCAGCTAACCATCATAAACGACAACAGGATCCAGGAGGATTTCATTTTTCCAACAGACATTCAGAAATATTTTGAGTAGAGTAGCATTTGTTTTGGGCTTCTTCAAAAGCGAATTCAAATATCGTGGAACCAATTTCTTGAAATAGACGAGACCAGCTGCATCCAAAGTACCACGGAATGCGCTAGCAAACAGCAACACAAACATTTTGTTTGCCAAAGGACCGTTCGTCTGAAACATGCCCAATTGAACGAATTGCAAGAAGATTTATGAATTAATCAGTGAATCGAAATTAAAATGAGGTACTTGAGGGGGTTGTAATAGCTTGCTTTTTCTTTTACAGAAATAATATTTGAACCTTTTATTTATTGAATGATGGAAAAAATAATCAACACTGAGCATGATGTAGAAATAGCATCGAACTTTTTTTTATTTCAAAAGTACGTGCCAGATAGATGAGCAAAAACCAGTGGTGTGCATAAGTCACACAGTACTTCCATGTTTGAGTCGGTAACAGGTATAAACGATTAGATATTCAAGAAACTCATACATACAAGGGTGCAACTTAGAAACCCACAACTGTTATTGAAAAACAAGCCGGGAGAACCAAAAATAGAAACAATCATGAATTAGGTCGATAATGCGGAAGTGGAGTGAGTATATGGAGTTTTGTGTCTAGTAAAAACCAAATACAAAATACCCGTGGTGTTGGCATAATCATAAGATCCTCTTTCAGAAGATAATCATACTTGCGATGTGCTGCATAACAAGATAGGTGATTCATTTGTCAACTAAGACACGACAATGCTTATACCCACAAATTGTGGTACAGTTATATGCATCAAATGAGAATGTAATGAAGTAAACTTCAATGAAACCCGAGAGCAGACCTATTTAGAGCATCAGAAACACAGATAGTGTGGCTTGATTATAGAAAAATACAACTGCAAGCGCTTTGAATAATGCGTCAGCTCTTGACTGACTCTGGAAGTTGCATGATTCTTTCTGAGCCACAACATCAGGTCAATCCACCAACTACTGACTCAAAACTTCAAAGTGTCCCTAAAATATCTCGATTTATACTTTTTTTTGAATCGTTAGTACTTCAACAGCGATTTTGCATCTTTCAGAAAGAAATCATCTTATAAAGAAATTGAGAAAAATCCTCCAGTAGCCCATTTGAACAATGCACTTCAAGTGATATTGCAAAAGCAACAACTGTACAGGTTATTTAAATCATTCTTAAATAGTGAACAGTCAAGATCAAACCTGGCTCAACCAAATCAAAAGATCCACTGTTTCTTGATACGATGTTTGAACATCAGGAAACTTCCCAAACTTGTAGCTCCTGATGAATGCCATAATTCCAAGTGGCGATTTGGCATTCTTCCAATTTTTATCAGCTTGAACAGAATAAAATACTGGTTTGAAATTATACATGTACAAAATAGAAATACCTAGAAGGATAGATGGATTTAAACTATGCAATTGTACCATCTGAGCCTTGACTGGCTTACCAGATACCAGGAACCATCATTATCTTACAGTTGTTGCAAGGCAAATATTTGACTACATTCCAATATCTGCTTTGATAACCATAAGCAATTGCAATACAAATCATGTCACAAATGAATGAGAAATTGAGAGTAACCAAGTGGGCCGACCAGGGGTCTATTTGGATCTAATAAAAAAATATTCAAGAACAGAAATGGTTGTATACCATGATCTCGTTGTTCCTCCTTTGAGAGATCAGGTTTTGAAATTGGATCTTCAAAATCAGGAACAGGAGGGACTTCATATTCTAGCGTTTCCACAAAAAGAGGAGCAGCAGAAACGAATTTGTCGACTGCCTTCAACAAATTGAGTTCAGATTCACCCGGCTGCAAAACAAATAGGCAAGTAAAAGTATTTCTACAAAACAACTATGGATTCATGAGTAAATAGTTTCAATTGTGGGAAAAAATTCACTTAAAAAAGTATAATTAAATTTTTTTAGTTAAATTATTTAATATTGTTCTTTCAACTTTGTACAAGGGAGTATGATTATTTGTTGCTCCTTTGTGATTGTCTAAATCACATTGCTGTAATTATTTACCTATTGCTCTGAATGAGTTTCAATCCCTCTTTCAATTGGACTGAAAATGTATTAAACATTCATTTATGATGACCAGTTGTTGGCTAATATTGATAAAACTAATTACTCACTCAATACAAAACATTTGACAAGAAAATTACAAGCAGTGAAAAAGGCTATGACGATAACACAGAAAATATATCAATTTAGCTAACGAGTGAAGAGAATGGAGTCTTTTACTCAATGTATTTGTAACACAAAAATTATTATTCTTTTCTTTCTCGTCGCATTTCTTGATGTCTGGGGGTTGTGGGGGGGGGGAGAGAAAAACCAGGCGACTCATTCTCCAATTCTTTATTAGCTGGGTTTTTCTCCCCCTCACAACCCCCGTACGAAAAATGGTTATATTATTTAAGATAATTCCTCGGTGTTTCATTATTCTGATTTGGATTATCCTGGGTTTGAATTTTTTTTCTTTGGCAACTACAATGGTTTATAAATCATTAATAAGTCGCAAGTAGGTACAACACTGTTCTATTTATTTTAGTAACGGCCGAGGGATTAATAAACGAGCCGAAACGGTCGGAACGTAATGAAACTATATTTCACAGACATAGACGTTGACTGAGCTCAAACTGTGAGCGGACTGCCGGCACAGCGGCAGGTTCTCCGAACCCCCGGTTATCCACACTGCTCAGTGTTGCCCACCAGTGTGGACACAACATTTCTCCCCTTTTTCAAAGACAACATTACATAAGTCATAAAAAATAACGGTTCACTGCTCGATTACTACTCAAGTGATCTTCAATCATATTTAGACGAAGAGTAGAACGATGGTGGTCGCCTAACTCTGACCGGTCGGCGGGCTGGAGAGGACGCCGTCGAAGGTGACGTGATTGGAGTCCGTTCTCCGGGGGGAGCCGATGGAATGACAGGTTCAGCCCGAACCTCAGGCGGCGACAACCAGGAATAACTAGCGCTCTCTCGGGCAGGCGGGTGCAACTCGTCCGGCAACTTACTTATTTTCATCTGATTGACATGCACTTTCCTGACAGTACCGTTCAGCAATTGCACCAAGTAAACTACCATACCAAGTCTTAGCCTGACCCTAGCGCCAATCCATTTGTACAATCCTTTTTTCGGATTGCGCACCAATACTTTGTCATTAACCTTAAATTCTCTGATAAGATCCTGATAAGAGACTGCTGATTTTAATTCAAATTTATCATTAGGCGACAGCATTGATATGAAATTTCGAACGGGGAATTTTAGCATAAGTTCTGCCGGAGTATGCTTGGTTACGGTGCACGGTGTAAAGCGATAAGCGGCTAAACACCTGCTTAGACGATTGGCAAGGGATTGCCCATTTGAATTTTTATCACTAATAACGGAACGTAACATCAACTTTTTAATTTCTTGCACCAAGCGTTCTCCCTCTCCGTTCGAAGCGGCATGATACCCTGGGGAGAAAATTTGTTGAATATTACAACTTTGAAAATATTGACTCAATTCTCTGGAGCTGAAGGGTGGTCCATTGTCGGACATGACAACTTGCGGATACCCGAAACGTGAGAAACATTCCTCAAGTTTTTCAATTACGTGAGAAGCAGAAGTTCCCCCAAACATCCAACCTTCAACCCACTTGGAATATTCATCGACAAGGAGCAGAATTTTTGCCTTGAAAGTGTCCAAAAAATCTATATGGAGGCGTTTCCAGGGAGCGTCCGACTTGGCTAAGGGAATATACACCTTAGGAGAATTATCATTTTGAGTTAACTGGCAGGCTTCACAGGAGGCCACTTTTTTTTCGATATCGCTGTCCATTCCTTCCCACCATACATATGAACGAGCCAACATTTTTGTGCGAACAATGCCAACGTGGTTTTTATGCAGTAACTTTAACACTTCACTTTTCAAACTATTGGGAATTATTACTCGAGACCCAAACATTAGACAATTTTCACTAGATGAAATAGACAACCGGTTTTTAAAATAAATTTTAAACTCCTTTGGCACGGCATTGGGCCATTGACTTTTGGTCCAATGTAGTACAAGACTGAGGACTGAATCAGAGAGAGTTTCTTCTCCAATTTTCTTAAATGTCAGGATTTTTTCTTCAAAATCACTAACTAATAACAAACAATCTGATATTTCTGTGGATCCATCCAATGGGAGGCGCGATAAAGCATCCGCATTGCTAATCTGCTCACCACGTCGATACTTAATGACATAATTGTAAGCTGATAAAATATGGGCCCAGCGTTGTAATCTGTTGCTGGCAACTAACGGAATACCCTTTCTTGGATTGAATATGGTTTGGAGCGGCTGGTGATCAGTTACTAATGTGAAGGAACGCCCCGCTAGAAATTTATGGAAGTATTTTACCCCAAAAATAATCGCCAAAGCCTCCCTATCCGTTTGAGAATATTTTCTTTCTGTCTCTGATAGCGTCGTTGACGCGAACGAGATAGGGTGCTCCACTCCATTTATGACATGAGCCAACGTGGCTCCTACTCCATATGAGCTACTATCAACCGTGAGAATCAGTTCTTTTGTTGGGTTATACAAAACTAATAAACTTTTTTCTGAGAGAATTGATTTTGCTTTTTCAAAAGACTTTTCACATTCCGGTGACCAATTCCAAGGAACGTTTTTCCTAGTTAACGCGTGCAAAGGCTCGAGAAGATCAGCTGACATTTGAACAAATTTATGGTAAAAGGTGAGTAAACCCATAAAGGATTTTAATTCTGTTACGTTATTGGGTCTACGGGCATTTTTTATTGCCTTCACCTTCGATTCAGCTGGATGAAGTCCATTTTTATTTAAATGAAAACCTAACATGTCAATTGACGTTTGATACCATTTACATTTATCGAAATTCAGTTTTACATTGTACTCATTTAATTTATTTAATATCATCTCAACGGTTGTTTTACATTCTTCTAAATTATTACCTCCAATCATTATGTTGTCCAAATACGCTCTTACTTTTGGGATCCCTTTTAAAATGGAATCAATTACTGACTGAAAAAGGGCTGGTCCTGAATTCAGGCCAAACACAAGACGTCTATACCGATACAGTCCTAAATGAGTATTCACGGTAAAATACTCTTGACAGCTCTCTGACAATTTTAGCTGTAAATACGCCGATGACAAATCTAGTTCGCAAAATATTGAACACCCTGCAAACGAGTGGAAAATATCTTCCACCATCGGAAGAGGGTAGTGAGTCAAATCAACATACTTGTTCAGAGTCACCTTAAAATCAACGCAAATTCTTATTTGCCCATTATTTTTACGAAGACACACGATTGGAGACGCCCAATTACTACTAGAGACAGGGTAAATTATTTGCTGAGCCTCTAATGATTTTAGTTCTTCTTCAACGGCACTGCGCAAAGCATACGGTACATTGTATGCCCTATGAAAAATTGGAATGGCATTTTCCTTAAGTACCACTGAGATTTCAAAATTTTTGATTGGTTCGTTATTGGACCCTGGCACAATATTTGGGTAGCGCTTAATGTATTGCTGAACGGCAACAGTCATTTGACAGTCAAGTGCAGAATTACCTGTACCTACCATCCGATCCTGACCCGAGAGAGAGGCAGCCACCGGTCCGATCGCCGATATCGAAGACGCGATTTTTTCCGTCGGCAGAATGGCCGATCTCCATCCCGGTTCCAGAACAGCCAGCCAATCACGTCCCAACAGTGAGCGCTTCAACTCCTTCCCTGCGACAATTAAGGGCAAATTATAATTTTTGTCTTTACATTTCACTGATACTGTAATTTGTCCTAATATTTTCAACGATTGTCCATTTGCCGTAACAAGATTTGTAGAAACTGGTGACAACTTTTCCCCTTGGAAAAATTTGTTGTAGACGAACGACGGAATTAAAGTCATGGCGCATCCAGTGTCACATTCGAAAAAAATTTCCTCGTTGTTTACATTAACTTTTGTAAACAGAGGGCCGCTGTCATCTGTTTTGATTTGATTACACGATTCTTCCTCCAGCTCAAGGAAATGCACATTACTACTTCTGCAGCATTTTCCAATATGACCTTTACGATTACAGTTGAAACAAACCCAACTTTGAGCAGGACACTGGTTCGGGTCGTTTGCGTGGAAACGAGCGCAGTTCATACACTTTCGAGCTCCTCCAATTTTATTTTTATTGAAGTAATTCAATTTTGGACTATTATTTTGACTATAACTTCCCTGGTAATTTGAACGATGTCCTTGGAACGTTGAGGACTGTTGAAACCCTCTGCCTCTTGAGGGAACTGCCCGATGAGCAAACGACGATTGGGCCTTGTTTTGTTGATGAAATCCATTTTTGACTAGGTGAACGTCAAAATGATGACTTGGACCACTATCTTCCATCACTCGCGCCTGTTCACTTACGAGCTCCGCCTCCGATACGATTTGGACGGCCGCGTCGAAGGTTAACGATTTTTCCGACAACAAACGTTTTTTCACCATTGGATCTCGTAATCCGAATACTAACTGGTCCCGTAGCGCTTGGTCGAGAAATTTCCCGTAGTTGCAAGTCGATGCAAGGTCCTTTAGAGCAACGACGTACAAAAACACGTAATGGATTGCAATATTTTCAGTTGATATTTACATTCTACAAGCCTAGAAACGTAAAAAAAATCAAATTTTCAAATGGATTCTCATAGTTTTATATCCCATGCGGCTGATCTAATAGCCAAAATGGGGACATTATGTCACAAACTAGAATCCAACTCCTCAGAGCCTAAGATTATTTTTAGAACGACTGATTAACCATAAAAATCAAAAAACAAAAGAGCAAATCAAATGATATATTAGTATGGAACTTATACTCAGACGCACTTTAGAAGTATCTCTTATGATAGGTCCATCAAAAATTTCTTCTCCCTTTCGGTAAAAACTCAACTGCTTTCTTAGAATGATGTTGACAATGCATTGCACTGGATCTAAGCTCTCACATTCACAGGCGCAGTCGAGTAAAGTCATGAACATACGTTGAGGGCCGTCATTAAAAATACCATTGTCCACCATCAAGCTATACCAGAAACAAATGGTATCATACAGAGAGAGCTTTAAATTGACAGTGAGAATTGTGTTCACAACAAACTATTGAAAAACGCAGTACCCAATCAATTTCTCCTTTGTGTTGATTTTCAATGCAAACAACCTTTTCACAAGCCATCTTCGATTGTTTTCAAATTGGTTTGAATTCAAAGAATCTTCCATGCTGAAATATCATATAATAAAGATAAATCGTAGGGTTAAGTACACAGTGAAGGAAAAGAGGTGAAGGACTCAGGAGTGCCGAATTTTTCTGAATTAGACAGAAAATCAAAAACTATTGCTTCCCACCCCTTTTACTTCATAAAAAAATAACATACGAAAATACCTGAATCGTACGAGTTTAGACAGACATCTTACTTAAGGAAATGAAGAGCTTGAATGAATATTTCGTACGCCGACAGTTTCCCCAACTGATTCAATGCTTCTACATTTTTTTTAACCAAGTTTAAAACCGATTGAAGAACGGTGGAGTCTCCACAGTTTATGAAACATTTGATTATTTCAGGAATGACGTTTTTGACGGAGGTTGCTCTGGAAAATCCATCAGAAATTCGATTAAAAACGTTTTATGATTAAAAAAAGTTGGGAAAACTAACAATAGACGACAAAACAATAGGTATTCATACAAATAACATGAACTTACATTAATTTTCCAGTCGACAGATCGAAAAAATTGTGGCTCTGCAGATTATCAAACAACTTTCTTGAAGGGAAACGAGATGCATAGCATTTGATAATCGATACACAATTATAATGGATAGTTTTCAATTTTTTATTTTCTAGATAAGACAGGAGAATGTCAATGTAACTATGGACAAAAAAAAAAAAATAATAATAATAATAATAACAAGAGCATTTTAATCTTACCAAATAGTTATTAAAGTTCATCACTATAAGAGCAGAGGAAGCTGACTTTAGTTGTTACCTCTCGGATATTTGCGGGAAAAATACACTAATATGTTTCAGTAATGATACTAAAGTTTCTTTCTGCTTGTGCTGCAGTTTTTCACGAACTAATGCCAAGTATTTCTGTTGCTGATCACCGGATGCGCTAAAGAAAAGGGTAACAGTCTAAATAAAAGAGAGCATACACCTCAGAACACTTTGGCAAAAGAGAAATGTTAATGCTTACATATTCAGTAGAGAGCCAATCGCACGTGCTGCTATATCACATAACTCTTTGGAAGCCAAATAGCCCTTCAGCAAATCGAAAACCCTAAACAAGGAAGTAATTCAAACAACAGGAACGTGAACTGGAGCAAAAAGTAGTACAATAATTATACTTACTCATCTTCATCGGTATTGACAAAAGGGTTAACACCGTTGCTCAAAAAAATTATTGATCCTTCAAGAGCAAGTTCGACAACTTCAACGGATGTTGAGGATGCTAGGTGGAAGAGCAAAGCTGAAGGTGGAGTGATTGCGGTTTTCTTAGTTTCGACAACTAGTCTGAAAATAAAGGTAAAAACAACCTCACTATGAAGTAAAAACAACCAAAATGGTAAAGTGGTTTTTATTCTTAATAGTCTCCACGATTTGAGCAAAAATCGAAAACTCATAAAATTGTTACTGATTACTTAAATGAAAATAATTTTAACAAGTATGGAGCCATTTTTAAGCAATTCAGCTAGGGTACAATTTAATTGAATCATCAAAACCTATTGAAATTGTCAACCTGACATTCCAATTTTTGCAATATCATAGAAAAACGTTATTTTTGTTCATTAAGCCCTTGAACATATTGCTGAGATTGAGGTAGCCATCATCTTTCAGGAAAAATAGTTAAATCACAAATGGCATGAAAATGATTTTTGGTGAAAAGGTCATGTGTTAGGGATGACATACACATGGAATTACAACATCAAATTTTGAAGCAGGGAGTTGGCTTCAAACGAGGAATGAATTGCTATTGAAAGAATTTTTGGACACTGCCACATCGACAAGTTGGCGATACTCGGGAATTATGTTGGTTTCATTTTCTTGGCAACAATGTTTTTTTTTTTCTCTGTACTCAACTGAAATTATATTTTTTGCAAGCTGGGTCAAGTGAAATGTGCAGTTGAACAAAGAAAGGAATAGTACAATTTTTGAAGAGGTCAGATCAAGCTATACATCCCTTGTCATAATTTTAGCAGCCTTGCACAGTGAAGCAGCTTGATTCATGACTAGATCAATGCTATTTACATAAAAGTTAAATCCAGAATATTTCAAATAACTTGACTACAATATTGAATAAATCTCACGAGTATTTACCGTAGTATATCCAAAAGGCGATTCCTGTCCCGTGAATCACACTTCATTGAAGAGACAAGTATTGACTCGATAATTTTACACCAGCCCTTCTGATGGTTATCACCTGGTTTAACATCTATCTCCCAAGATGTTAACATTTTCACCTAGAAAAAATAATGTACGATTGGTACAAACCAAACTTTGGAAAAAGTAACTATAACATCAGTATTTATAAATGATTAAAAAATCAATCTACAAAAATAAACCGATTCTGACCACTTGCTGGAAGAAATGGGACGTCGCTTCCCCGCAGCATCCAATAGATAAGGCAAACAGTATAGGATGAGCCCAAAAAGAAGCAGCATAAGGTTCAAAAATGTCCCTGCATTTATAGAACACTTTAACAATCAACGTTTTTGCGTTAGAGGAAAGATTGGGATTCCTCAAGAGAACATTGAAGGATTTCATCCAGTCGGGCATTTCCTATAGGATGAAAATAGTAATGAATCTACAATGATTCTGATAAAGGGTGTCTTTTGAAGTTTGAACTAAACGTTGTGTTTATAAAAATCTTTCTATCTGGTACTAACCTGTCCGGCTGAGGCGGGAGTTATTCCCAATTCGACAGTCTTCATTATCGCATGACAGAGGTAAGGCAAACATTCATGGCAATCCAATGAATCATTTTCGAGATCAACTTGGGTAGAAGAGGATAAATGCTAGAGAAAAAAAAACACAAAAAAAAACCCCCCGGTGAGTACAAATATTTGTATATAGGGCATAACTGGAACTTGGATGGTGATTGTTATTGGAGAAGCTTTGAATCAAACTCTTTTAAAGATAGTGTAGGGATGTGGTGATAGACAAGTATTATTACTTTTATCATGTAGATGGATATGATAAACGCCATAACACGACTCTGTCTCAAGTGTGATTCAACAACTTTAGCATCAATCAGCACAATATAGCCTCTTTTCAATGGCTTCAACACACCGCCATGCACAAAAACCATCTACGTCCACCGAACGATAACGACACATGGGAAATTACAACACCATGGTCATTCTGTTGACCGACTCTAAGTTGTTCTTCAGATCATCACAATCAAATACCTAAACTATTCAATTTATAGATTATAAGAATCAATACAATTCAATTAGTTTGGGGATTTTACCTCCAATGATGGCACATCAGGATTTCCAATAAAGTCATAAACTTTACACTCCTGAGAGAGAGAATTTGAGGAGACACTCAGGTAAGAGCTGTATGGGTGGAATCCACTGGGCCTTGAAGTGAGTTTGATTCCGGTGATGACGATCTTTTTCTGCCTGTTTTTTCGTTCACGCTAAAATCAAGCAATGATTAGTGAAAAAAAATTGGAGTAACACACAGTATTTGAGAATTTCCAAGGCCTACGACCCTTGCAGCTGGACCACTGCTTCAAGGGGTTCAATGCTTTCACTAAAACCAAGTGAAGCAGGTTTTTGGACACTGTATCTATGAAACTGAACAGTCTTCATCAGTTCTTTTTGTTACATGGGTAGTTCACAAGTGGATTCAATTAACTTGAAAATTGCTAATTCACAGGCTAGGGATAATTGCCTTTGAGTGCTAGCTTTGTTTACACAGTTTATGAATCACGATAAATTCACACTGTCAATAAACTATTATTTTCAAAGGAAGTTATTTATTTTTTCAAGAAACAAGCACATCATAAATTGTTCACTCCCAAGGCAACTTGAAACTATACTGTTCCGAATTAAATTCCTCGCATTAACACTTTGCTTTTAACAAGGTTTATTATTTGATGCAAAATCATTTATCTAAATTAAAAATCCATTCCACAAATTAGTTCTGTCTCACTGTTTCAACGATGTTTTATTGGATGACGATTAGGATGAACAAGGAATTCTAATTCATGAGATCTTTCACACTGAGACATCCACTGATAATCGACCAAAGCGTTGGTAAAATTGTCCATTAGAATGTATGAACTGTGATAGACAGTACATAGAAAAGGTTCAGAATATGCTCAACCAAATTGTTCTAATTTTATAAACTATAATTGTTTAATATTCGGTAACCTGCGGTCACCCCATTTTCACAATGTTTTCAATCTTGCAGTATGGGAAAATCCCACCACTTTTCTTGGCATTTCACATTCAGATTTATACACTTCTCAAATTTCAGTTCATTACTACATATAATAAAAATAAAATAAAAACCCCACATTGAAAAAGAAAAATAACAAACACGCCCCATCTTCACTGATACTCAATCATCAATAACACATTTCAGTGACTTCCACTTCCAGGGATATTATGATAATAATTGCGAGACGATGTCAGTATATTTTGATTATTATATTAATATTATATAATATATTATCAGTATTAATATGACCACATTTTGATTGAAATCCCTTCACATCCTTATTCCTTAACATTTTTATTGAATCCCTTAACAATTTAAAAAACAATTCTTTCTGTCATTTCTTGAATGATTGATAGGACCAATTCTCCCAATAATATTTTTAAAAAATTATTTCTACCATTCCCAAATAATTTGAACGACTTTCCTTTACAGTTCTCAATCGCCTCCAAAATGGTCACTTTTTGAGAAACAGACTGGAAGAACAAATCATTGATCGTAATATTGAAATGTTCACTACAAAGAGTGAATGACGCTTGGTTTTCATTGTTAGGGTCACATACCCCACTTCCGAGCTATCCAAATATTGTTGGTATTTAGAATGTTTTTTATGGTCTCAAAAATCAATATAATTTTTTGAACGCTCAACGTCTAGAAATTTTCGCAAACAACAGGGAAATCATGCTTGATTTCATGTAAATCAATATCATGTAGCTCGCTATGCCAAAGTTGCTTTTTTCTCACAAAAACCACGTTTATCAGTAGTTCTCCAAAATTATGGCCATTATGTCTGGTAGGGTTCGATTAAAAAAAATTATGGGACCCACCTGGATAGTTACTATATCAAACGAAATAAAAATCAACCCGATCGGCCTTACATGGGTTGAATGCCAGTAGACAATACACACAGGAAAAAAACAACAACTCAACTTGAGTAAGCTCCTTCTTCAGAAGTAGGTTAAAAATAAAAATGGTAGTAATATTTACTCACAATTTCCTGCCAAGTCACAAAACGCAGAGGAGTACTCTGATTCAGGATGCTTTCAAAAACACAGGGCCAACCTTCTTTTTTATCTTGGAATATAAAATGTTGCAACATTTTACCGTTCAGGTCACCATTGCAAAGCAACACAAGAAGGCAATTCAAAGCAACACACTGGGCTTTCCTCCACAAGGACAAATAATCATCATTTGCATCAGAAACAGGTGAACACCTCTGAAAAGAGTAACACCTGAAACCATTCAATTGAAATTTAGTATTCTATTTGCATTTCATTAGGTACATTGTTAGCAATTCTTTTTCGTACACTGAAAAGCTGTGAAATAGCAAGCTCAAGTTGAACGGGTGAGATTTATTAGCTGAATAGACTGGCATGGAAACCATGAATACTTCAGTTGGATCTTCCCTGAATTCAATTCACGACTATGTGAATGACATTTCACCATGATATTCTAAATCACCTTTTTATCAAGTTCCGCCGATTTCCCAAAGTTCGTGTTATGAATCCGTCTTCCTTAAATCCGCTCGAACTAAATAGGCCACAAATTTTCCCAACTAGTATGAAGGATAAAGATACACGGGATAACTGCAAAGATAATAGAGTTTTCATTAAAGACACTGCTACAAAACCATATTACATTTAGTGCACGCAAATCATGAGGCAAAATTATCTTTATTGTTGAGAGACTAACTCATCATAAGGTACTGATTATGAGCGCTATTCCAAAGAGAACTATATCTGGAAATGATTTTGAAGACACTGAAGAGAAGAAAAGTTCAAACTAGCTTTATGTGGAAATTTTCAGACAAATCAATACAGATATGATGAAAGAAGGAAGTCACTACAAAGTTTCCAGGGGCAATCAACAACAGGGAACGGTGACAAAGTTGATCTTGTACTGGGCGAGAGGACGAATGTGACGTTTTCTTAATTTATATATTTCTTCGCACCCAAGGGCTATCGTTGACAGCAGCCTCATCAGTTAATTATCTCAGGGTAATTATTTGAACCTGGTCAGTCTCCACTGGAAGCAGCTGAATATCGAATCATTCCACAAAATACATCAATCTTGCTTGGAAACAAACCTCAAAGCAGCCCACAACATCCAGATCAAGAATGTTTCATCTTCTAATCAATTTGTAGAATGAAAAGGTAAACCTCAATATATTTGTGAAAATGACCTATTTTTTCCATGGTGAGTTAAACTGATGGTCCCTAGAAGACAAGCAATTTTTTGAACAGTGTACAGAATTGTTTTTAAAATGGTGAGCATTTCAATAGTGCACAAATTACATTTTTTGCATATGGTGATTTCAAATGTTGACTACTGGCTCACTGTGGCTCCACTAGACAGTGCCAAAGATTCAGTTTTACCTTCCAATCATTCTACTAACTGGAAGCTCTATGTGATGAGACTAAACTGGTGACTTCAGACAGTTTCCTCTGTTTCACTTTACTTTTTGACCCTGCTTCTTTTCTCTCGACAATTTCTCATTCAATTTTTTAATTTAGGATTTCCACTCCACTTGGAAGTAGTGACTTCAGGGATTAATCATAATTATTTATGATCACATTCAGAAGAAAAAAAATTTTCCTATTGTGTACTACATCAAAAGAAAGACAAAATATAATACGCTGTAAAGCATAAATATGTTGAAAATGAGACCATCAACAAGAAGTTTTGCCTCTGTCACATCATTTTCTTGAGCAGACCATACAAAATTTTACCTGTCCACTGTCTGAGAGAACATTCTCTTGAAAAAATGTCTCCTTAATAATGCTACCATTGTTGAAGTAGAATTGGATCTGTGAGGTTAAGGACGATTCCTCCAACAGTTGCAGAAAACCATCACATATCCCAGCTGTTTCAGCAGTGCAGTTTTCCATGACAATGGAGAATACACACTCGAGCAGTGATTCTTGACATAGTGAATTTAAACTGAAAGAATATTACTTTATTAGTATGTGAGCATAAAAAAGAAAAAGGAAACACTAGGTTAGAACTAGGGATCTGTCAATTCTAGATAGCATTCGATTCTACCCCATGGGCGAAACGCCCAATGGCTGAAGAATGAACACCGCTTGGATTGAGCAACTTATACACAAGGTGTACAACTTGCTTTCAGTGGGCTTTCTCATGACTTGAACCACAATTAAAAAAAAAAAAAAAAAAACGATAGGAAATTGATTGCTTTTTCCAACAGTGTCCTCAGATGTATTATACCTATTGAAATTGAGGGATTCAAGGTTGTTTTAAAGTTATTGTGTCGAAACGGAAAAAAATCTTGAAACTGAAAAAGGCAGTAATAACGGGTCATATTGATTGTTTGTTGAGGGACATTTTCAGATTAGAATGATATTTCAGGGATTTGTTACCATGAAACTCGTGGAGTAATGAGATTGCAGGCTTCAAGAAATGCATTTCTGCTTTTGGACAATTCCTTCAGGCAGTAGGGCACAACATTGGTATTCCCATAAATCAAACTGTAGCCGAGAACTATTTGAAGACTTCGATCAATTTTCCACTGATCTTGGGAATCGATGCGCCTGAAAAGAGTAGGAAATAATTTACATTGAGGAGACTGAAAGGAACTCAGGGCTGGTTCTTGAGGAGGATGAGGGGATTGGATTGAATGGAATCGATTTCTTTGAGGTTTTTTTTTATAGATTAGGTTGGGTTTTTGGGATTGAGTGAGGATTGAATATTTAGGAGTTGAAAGTACATGTTCTGTGACTTAAGTAAACTTATTTTAATGATTACTATTAAGTGCACCTACAATAAAACGCTGCCAATGATACAGACAGTAGTTTATTATTCTATTGTATCAACAATGATTTAAGAAGACCATCCAATTGTGATAGTAATTGTTCCCAACATTTGTGAACGTCTCCACCGAAAAACAGATTGGTAACTATAAGGGAAAAATCCTTATCTACTATTGTAATGTTAGTAATTTTTATTTTTAATTATTTTATATATTAATAATTTTATTATTAATATTTTATTTTTGTTGATTTTTTTTTTTTAATTTTCAAATTAAAAGCTAAATTTTTTGCCTCAACGAGCATTCCAACGAGTACATTATAGAACTACTTTCATAGCTCCAAGAACTCTAGAAATTTCTGAAAATCTCAACAAGTCTACAAAAAAGCTGCGATAGCTTCAGAACCATCAAAGCTATCGATCCCACGATGGATTCATTCGATGCAGTGTCCAAAAATCTCTAGAAATCGATACCATTTACACCTTTGTCTGAAAAGCGTTGGACAATACAAATTGTCTCCCTATCAAACCCCAAAAAATACCCTTAAAATTGAGGTAGCAATTAGGTTAAATATCGACATATATTATTTGGGTTGCTCACATCAGTGTTGTCCGAAGATTTGAGTCAGTAAAAGGGGCTAGCAATTGATGCTTGTAAGTAGGGTGATTGCTTCTAGCTGTTTCATTGATGAAACATGCTATATCAGTGCCATGAAAAATCCCTGAAGGTGAACCGACAGCGCTGCCCAAAAAGTACAGAAAGTCCAAGAATAGATGGTAATTATCTTCATTTTGCTGTGCCCAGTCAGATAAACGCAGCCATTGTAATTTCAAAATGTTAATGACAGTATCAGATAATCTGAAATCAATAAAAATACAATACATTTTCATGTATTAAAAATAGTTCGATTGCAACTCATTCGAACGTATGTTTGTTGGTAGGTAGAGGACAAATGGAATTGTCTCATAGACTCTTTCAAATAATTTCTATTCCTCTAAAAGCTCTATCTGCTTAGCATAATGATGGAACAAACAGGCGATGCCACTAAAGGAATAGAAATCATTAGAACGATTTCATACCATTAAAAGGATATTTCAAGAACCTATTCTCTTAATCTGGAATTAACTAAAGAATTCAAACACAACTGATATAAATGCATACTTGGTAGGAGAACACGAGTAGGTTTTTGTCAGCAATCTACATAAGATTGTGATTTTATTCTTGGAATCCAAGTTTCCAAAACAATTGCAGTGATACTCTTTCACATTTTCCAAAATGAACTTCTGAAGTGTACTCTCAAATCGAGAGTAGAACAAGATACCAGTCAGTCCTGAATCAATGTAATGGAACAACTCCAAACACACCTGTTCAACAGTCAAAAATACTAAACTCGCTTCCAATCTTCAATAAATAGGTATGTCATTTTCAATGTACTTGTAAAAAGACAAAGCAATTTTATTATATGAAAATGAAATTAAACATCACTTTTCATTGGATAGAAAATTCATAACTTCTACTGCCACTTCTAATTGACAACCAGAAAGCTTTCAAGACAAGCTAACAAAAGAGCATCCAATTAAATAATACTTGAACACAACAGCAACAGAAAAAAATATCGTTATGAGAACAAAGAGGAACTGAATTTTCACCAACACTAATAAAGGATAATATTGCCCGCATATTCATCATCACTTTTATTGCAGGAATATCTATGTTCTTTAATTCACCCATCATTGGCTCAAGAGCTGCCCCCGTCCAGACTATTTTCACTCAAGACCCTTTTGTGCCTCCAATTAGTGAATTTATTTTCTAGCTTGCTGGTGTTATCTTCAAAATCAAACCCAACTACGACCACAAGAACGAAAACCCTCAGGTTTTAGAAGTGGTTGAAGATCAATGAGCCAAAAACACTCAAATTCGCCGAAGTAAAATAGATATCATTCCCAAAAAAATTATTCATGTATGATAGAAAATCTTTGTACGCCCACTGCGGTTGAACATAGATAGCCCCCTAACACAATCACAAAAATTCTCTAGGGAACAGCTGAAAAACCTCGTCAAGACCATAATAATTACTTCAACTGCACTTTTTAATTCCAAAAACTCAGGCCGCTGATGCAGACTCACCTTTTCGAGAGACGACGAAGAGAGAATGAATTGTAGGAGTTTTGTAATGCATCTGCTATCAGCATGGGCAGCTAGGTGATTGCAAGAGTTTTCACATTCAAACGCTTGGAAAAACGTACGAAGCCAATTGCTCACTTCTTTTTCACACTTCTAGAAGCGGCGATGTAACAGATAACAGGGTTTAATACACTGAGGCGATGTAACAGGGGTTTAATACACTGAGCAATCGAAAGCATTGCATAAATTAAGCATCATAAGGCGCTTTTAGTAATGAGTTATACGTCGTGATGAACTTGGAAATGTTTTTAGCAATGAAATGTAAGAGATAGTAAAAGAGGTAATGTACAATTCAATTCTGCATAGAATGAGATAAGAGATTCACTACCTAAATTTAATGAATGTTTTAAACAATCAGCCAGTTTTTTCCCCTCCAGCTTTGTATTTTAAGTCGTGAGGCAACTCTTAAACAGTGAGGTTAAAATGGACAGTTATATTTAAGATAAGTACTAAGGTTATCGGTTTTTTTTTTTTTTTTTTTTTTTTTTTTTTTTTTTTTTTTTTTTTTTTTTTTACAGAGTCTACATTTTTCTAACTGGTTGTTTAGAAGTATATTTAAAACTACAATTACAAAAGTAAAACTAATTTACCTCGGATAAGAAACTTTGAATTTCAGGTAGACAAATGAAGTGCAATAGTTGAACAGATGAGTCACTGAGAACACTTCCATGGTGAATAACGTTTGGCAGTTCTACCAGCGAATTCAGCATCTTTGTAAAAAATAAACTGAGCACAAGGTTGGTAATGGTTTCATTGGACTTGAAAATGCCCCATACTTTTTCACACGTTCTCTCATGCTGTTCACTGATACGCACGCCCAAAGAGGAAGGTTCTATGAGAAATCTGGAGAAAAAAATTTTTTTTCATCAACAGCTGTAACAGAATTTAACACATTCCGCGGTCGGATCCAGGATGGCAACAATTTGCCAGCCGTGCGGCCGTCCCGGATCCGAGCCACCTTCTATTTTTGTTATACGCTTGTACGACGTTCCCACACCATTATCCATTCCGTTTTTATCCTCAGGGGGGCTGGAGGGGCTCTGATGTGTAAACGTATCCACACTTTTAATTTTCACAGTATAAATATTAGCAGATAATTGGGTTTAAAATTAACTGGTATATAATGCAGGTTGGCTGGAATTTTTCCGATTTGCGACCCCCAGTGAATGTGTTAATAACAGTTTACCCTGCTACTACAGCGGTTCCCACGGGTTCACAGAATCACAAAACTTACAAAATACAATTTATGAAGACATTAATATATTGAATTGAAACATGTATAGCTAGCAGAACGTATGTTTAAAAGAATAAACAACTATCTCAACTCATAATAACTGATCTTCAATTTGTAAAAAAAAAATTTAAAAAAAAAAAAACTCACCTTGTCACAAGTTGATCAAATTGGTACTGACTGACTAGATATTGGAATATTTCCTCGAATAGTAAAATATCCATGTTGTGAACAGATATGATAAGATCAAGAACGGCAAAGATGAATTCTTCTCGTGCATCTTTGTCTTCATAATGTTTAGCAAGGTTGGAAGAAACATTTCTACTTTCACTCAAAATCAACTTCTGCATCACTTTGCCAATCACACGGAAGAAACTAAAACAATGGTCCCAGAAAAGAAATTGAGAAAACTAGTTCACATAATCTAATAATCATTTACAGCATAAACATGGAAGTAAAAGCAGGTTGCTACGTTCTTACACTTTTTCTTCGCTGGTCAGGAATGTAGGGGGGTGGTATCCTAACAGCCATTTGACGAATAAGATGTGACATGTAAGTTTAGCAGACAGCATCTTGTTCAAATCTATCGCATCGATCTGCTCAGAAAGATCAGTGAAAACCTGGAATGTTGTGGTTGTGAAGTCTGACACTGGCTGATTTGATGGACAGAAATCTGGATAAAAATGACAAAGATATAAAAACGCTGCAAACAATACAGGCAGTGGTTTATTATTCCTTTGCTTCATGATTTAAGAAGAATATCCATTCGTAAAAGTAACTATTCCAAACATTTGTGAACGTTTCCACTGACCAACAGATTGGTAACTATGAGGAAAAACTCCTTTGCAACAAAGGTAATTTTAATTATTTTTAATTTTCTAATTAAAAGTTACATTATTCACCAAACGATCTAGCTGAAGACAATGTTAGACGACTGTTCCAACGAGTATAGAACGATTTTTACAGCTTCAAAAATTCGAGTTACACCCTCATGCCCAATTTCTGAAAACCTTGAAAATTTTACACAAAAGCTGATGATCTAAAAAAGCTGATGAAAATCTAAATCCATTCTTTTTCATGTGTTCCAGCTAAAATACCAATGTATATTCTTGAACGACACAGTGCACATTATTTTCAATGAAGGAATATAATCCCTTACAATACAAATTCACTTACAGACAAAATGGCAGGTTACCTGGAATTGAATCGCTGAGGCAAGACAGAATATCAATACATTCTTTGGTAACCAGTGGTTGAGTGTTTACAGCCTGTTGCCGAAGCCAAGTAAACATATCATTCAGATCGACATCAACTAAGCATGGAGCGGATAATCGAGTGTAGGATTTCTGAAAACATGAGTAAACCGAAAGAACACCTTGCTTAAGTATTTGAATTTTGTTCAAGAGTAGCAAAAAGAATTAAACAATAATGTAACAAGAATTGTAAGGATCTTTATATATTCTAGGAGCGAGAAAGTGTTTCTGGTAAATCGAATTTTGCAACTTCTCATTCATCGGGGTGCTGAATCCAACTTTGAGGGTGGATCCCTAGTCTCCAAAAATCACTGAAATTGCTAAAATTTTGGAAACATTTTTGCTAAAAGGATCGGCCAGATTAGTTTGATCCCCGGGGAAATATAGCCCTACAAAGTTGACACTTTGAAATTGCGTTTTGAAGAAACTCTCACGGGCAGAGCAAAACTGCGAAAAGTTAACAATTATTTTATGTTGAAAAACATAAAAATGAGGTTGTACTAAAAATGGGACCAACAGTTTGATTGATTTGATTGATTATCCACAAGTCAAATATACTTTTGACAAAAAAAAGAAAGAAGTTTGATGCAAATTCCCCATCAAGTACAAAAGATCTCATTCTCGGCCTCAGCAGCCTCAAAAACTTACAGAACTGTTGGATGGTCTATATTTTTGTTACATGTTGAGGAGGACTACTTAAAGAAGGATGCAATACATCTTTGTTTTTAGAAGACTTCTTCCTTCTGAAAATTCAGATACTGGACTCTACTTATGGTAACTAACAATTACAACGTACCTTCAAAAATCAGAATAAAAAATACAAACGTACTTTCAGCAATACTTGAGGGTTGGAAATTATTGCATTTCTAACGTCCTTTAGGATTTCAATGACATATTCATGTCCATCCTGGTACATTGAAAGACTCGAAATCGCCAGGTAAATTAGGTACAAACAATATTTGTCATAGCTCCACAACTGGTTAAAAACTGCCTCTTTAATGGCTGACAATGTTAAACAACCACCTGCGGAGAGAAAAAAATTTGACTTTTGAAACTGAGATTATTATAACTTCAGTAGAAAAGTGAACAGACAGAGAAAAAAGACTTTACACGATTTGATTTTTTAATTGAACTAAACAATAATCGCGTGCTATTATACTAAAAATACCTCTTCGAATCGCTAATGATGGATGGAGCAAGTTATGAAACACACGATTCATGATCACTTCATGATTTTGCTTGGTTAAATCATCTGAATCTTCCTCCGCTTTAACAAGAGTGCAAAAACAATCGCAGCACAGTTTCAAGCCTTCTTCACATTTCGACAGCACAATGAAATCCTGAATCATACAAGGGATCCTAAGTACTAGTACATTTCAGTTATGCTGGGGATAAATAGAACCAAATTTCATTCGTTTCTCGTTTAAAAACACTTCTCATCAATAGTATTGCAGAGATTCTATTGTTTGTACCAATTATCAAAAAATTCTACTGTCGGTCACCTGCGCCATGGCCAAGTTTGCTGTTGGTCTTGGCAGCAATTTACCACTCACCATTTTGATAGTATGTTATTTGACACCCCCTCTTACTGTACAAAAGTTGACCACAGAAAGACCTACTATTTCCAATTAAAAAAAAAAACTGCAGATAATGTTACCCACTTGAATTTAATTAATATTCAAAAATTAAGTTTTGATTGTTAAAAAATCAAAGTAAATTTATCGTGTGATAATTGTGAACTAAATATCTTTTCTGCAAATCTAAATTTGAAAACTTCAAGATTTTGTACAATTGAAAAAAAGTCAAATTTTTTTATTCAAGTATGAGCTGCTTGGAGTAGAAGAAGATGTTATACTTACGAACAAGCAATCAATAAAACCTTTGTTCAATTCCTTCATCATCATCTTGTGGGAGAATAAATTGGAGCACTGCACAAGCAGGGACCGGGAGATTTTTCTGATCTCTAATATCGAGTCATTTGAAAGAGCCAAACAGGTGAAAACGATTTTTTGAAAACATTCGGCCAAACAATCATTGTCAACATCCTCAAGATAAGAGCCTGAATAAACAAGAGACGAAAATGAGTGGATTATCCAAATTCACAAGCCAAAATCAAGTAAGCACAGTATTTAGATAGCATACTTTTTCCGATCACATAGATTGCAATGAAATGCAAAAGCTCCACAGAATGAAGTCTGACAGCAGGGAAAGAAGACTGATTTGCCAGAAGCACAGCTTGAGGGAGAAGGTGAACTGAAAGAGATTGATACAGAAATTATGATTGACCAGTAGTTCAAAAATACACTCAAACCTCCAAAAAACAACACAGAATCGTTTTCAACCATATTGACAAATGTGGTACAAAATTAATTACATCTTATCACACTTTATGTAAGATAAAGAGCATTTTCTCCAATTACTTAGATTCAAGTCTTGACATTACGGAGCAGTTGCATGATATTAGTAATCCAAGTAATGCGAGTAATCCGACTGCTCCAAATGATAAAAATGTTGACAATTTATCTGCTAGCAACTTTCCAATTCATTTGCTATACAGATAACTCAGGGTTCAACGCCCGAAACACCAAAATCAACATTTTTCACTAGTTAGATGTACATTTTAAAAAACGAAAATGGAAAATCTAAAAATTTTGTCAGCTGATGGTCTTAAATTGTAAGCATCAACTATTTTTTCAACTCAATCTACCCAGCCATCATCCCAATTAATTGCATACCCTCTCCTCTTCCTGGTTGTAAAGTTTAATATAGATAGATATAAATTAATAAGTTAGTTCAAGTTAGTAAGTAATTAGTAAATTGCCAAAGGATAGATTACACAGAAACGAACCCATTGGGATTTACCTATATTGATGTCAAACTGAAGATCTTGAGATGAAAGTTTCAAATTGACATTTCCCCTAAACTGGCCATCTTGTCTGAATGATGAGTAGAACAGTTTCAACGTATCTCTATCCACCTGAGCCAATAATGTATAAATTTCATGGAAAAGACTACGGTTTTCCTTGAAACGAGGTACTTTAGATTTGAAACCTGCATACAAAGAAAAAAAGAACACATTCAGATAGTCACTGAAAAGTATTCACTTGTTACTGTGGTTTTAAGTGTCTCTTGTGTGAAAATCAGTGACATTCAATTATTTTTCTAACTAATACATATATAAGAACATTTTCATAAGAGAAAAATAAGTACCAATCTGAAGTTTAGGCAGTGAGGCTAAAGATGCTATCGATTGCAATATGATTGAGGTGATCTCATCATTTCCGCCCAACCGATTCCACTGATTTAAAGCCCGAACAAAGCGGATGGCCAATTGTGAGTCGTGCAAAGCACACTGATGAGCTACCTGTAGTTATGATCAGGTTTCCAACAGATTAAAATAACTTCCTATTCTGGTGAATACACAAACATGTAAGTGTCATTGTTATTGATGTTTTTACCTTAAGAAACTCAAGAAGGTCTCTTTCAAACCGAACAACCAGTTCAGCGGGTGAATTTAAAATTACATCAATATTCGAAGTCAGAAGATCCCCACTAAAGACTTGGCAATTTTTCAAACAGACTGGAATGAATTCGAAGAGAATCGACTCGAGACTGGTTTTGGTGTTCTGAAATTGAAGAAGACTGTGAAATCAAACGCTGGCCAAAGGAAAGGTGCGCAAAGCGTGAGAAAAATTGAACTCCACCCACCAATGAATCATTAGTTCTTGATTTCATGTTCAATCCAACCACAATTAGCCTGTAGAAGGAGCTGATGAATGGGTTATCCAACGACAATTGGATTGATTCTTGTAAAATATAATCTTTCCATAACAGGGAGACGTTCAACAGCATCTTAGGAGAGAGATATTCTACAAGTGACACAAGATTTGTGAATAAGGTTATGTCCCCAGAAGATGAAGCCAAAAACCGTTTTTCCTCGAAATTCGTATTTTAATGTCATCCTGAAACAAAAAATTGAAAATGAGGCGTCTAGAAAGTCGGTGTAACACAGTCTAAGGGACGAAGTAACTACTCTGCCAAATAGTTACGCACAGTTTCTTATTACCATTCACAGAAGTAACCCCAGAAATGATCATAATGAAATCGACAGGAGACAATCCGTGGTATAACCCGCATAATTCCTGAAAATTGCATTCTTAATTAATATTAATAAAAAATAGCAAGCAAGTAACTTACTTGGGAGGAGACTTGATTCAAGAGATGAAAGTTCAAAGTTCTGCTCAGATCAAATACTGTTTCCCAAATAAAGTTCCAAATAGATGTAATTGTAGATTGCACCATATCATTCGGATGGTCAACAAGGTCTGAAATATTTTATGAAATTCAGCTGGTTAACGTTGTCATAGTTATTGTCAAATCGTAGCAACTTCAGGGGTTTTCAAAGACCTACCCTACTACAAGGGGGGACCCAAAAGTAACCTTGTAAAACGTCTACTATTCAATATTTTTACAGCAAATTTTAGTCACCACAACAAACTTGTCCAATCTTTCTTCCATTGTTGGAATCAATTTTTAAATTCACTTATCGGAATCGTGTTTAGGCCTTTCAGCGATTTTCTTTTCACCTCCTCCACAGTGGCAAAACGCTTCCCTTTCATGTCCCTTCTGAGTCTAGGGAACAAGCAGAAGTCACGGGGCAAGATCACTCTGTCGAGAGGATAGGGACCCTCTTCCAGCAGATTTTTCAATTCCAAGCAAGCCTGGAGTTGACGCTCTCTCTGCTTGTCGGTGAGCAGGCGCGGGACGAATTTGGCAGCAACCCTCCTCGTGTGCAAATCATTGCTTTAAATTCTTTGCACTGAGATTCAGGACATTCCGCTGAGTTGGCCGATCGTTTGACGACGATCATCACGGACGAGGGTGTCAATTCATGCGACATTGTCATCCTTTCTCGGCATTGAGGGCCATCCCGAACGAGGTTGGTCTTCAATCGTCATTTCTGCTTTTTTGAAATGTGTAAATCACTTGTAAACGTGCGTTTTCCACATAGCATCATCCCCATAAGCTGTAGTGAGCATTGCAAGACTTTCCGTGGCCGTTTTCCCCAACTGGAAACAAATTTCAGTGCCGCGCGTTGCACCTGGCTGTCGGCCATCATACGATTTCTCAGAAACGAAAAATGGATGTTTACGAAAATAATTCTCATGAACGAACCTTTGCACCCAGAGCAATGTCACGAAACTTTGCACACAGATGTTCCTCTTCACCCTACTCTACCGATATTCTCCCTCCTCCCCTCCACTTTCCCACACCAGCCCCATTCCGGTTACTTTTGGGTCACCCCAATATTTTTTTTTGTCATTTAAGAGGTGGAATGCAATAAATTAGAGTATGAGTAGTGAACATAACCAAATTTCACAGCAGGAGGTTGCGTGAGAAGGGCAGGCAGTATTTGATTCATCATCTAATAATGACACTTTAAATTGCTTAAGAAAACAATTATTTAACCCACACCTCAGAATATAATGTTTTACACTTGAAAGCAAGTTAAGAATTTCAGTTAAACAATGTATAGAAACGACCCAATAAAAAGATTCTGCCAACCAGCCACTAGAAGAATTTACAGCAAGGTACTTGAGTTTAACACAAAAATAATTTTCAGAACCATAATGGAATAGTTTCGTAGTACCAGAGGAATTCAGTTTCAAATGCAAAAAATGTCTAGTATCAAATTTCTAAAATTGCGCTCAACAGTGCAAAACTTCAATAAAGCATAATAATACCACCACATAAAAGCTCATGTTTGTGGTCACCAACAAATTAGGTCAAGGCAATCCTAACTAAAAGTATCCCAATGAGCAAGTAGCTTGTAGAGCACTCAGATGAGCACCTATTGCATTGTAGACTGCTACAGCAATTGCATAGTAATAAACTAGAAATAAAACCTTTTTTTTTTTTATCTCACCAGGTGTAATATTGCTGCAGTACATCTTCTCATCCAACAGACCTAGCCAGAATTTAGGATTCAAGAAACAGGCACAACGTGTGTTGGTACAACCGTGAATAAGCCATTTCTTTGAACAATGTTTCACCAAAGTCGTGTAGACTGCAGCAAGAGAATGAAAAACAAGAGCAGAACTAAATTATTCCTGCTAACTACAAAAAAGAATATTAATGCAATTAGCAACAGTTTAAAGGAACATAGCAAGATCATCAAAACAAAGCTTTCCCTAAGGAGTGCTGCAGAGATCTCATTAGGAGAGATCTCATCTATACGTCTGATGTTCTGGAAAACCTTCTGTACGTTGACTTTTTTTATGTCCAGAGGGTGTGAGGGAGAGAAAATTCAGGCGACTCATTCTCCGATTCTTTATTTTCTGGCCGAGCACTTTCACCTGTTTGGGCATCTTCAGGGCGAATTGGAACCATAGGGTCCACAGCCCCTTGGACATAAAAAAATGCGACAACAAGGAAAAGAAGTTGACTTTTTTATACTTCCTTCCCCGTGTTTTGCCATAGAATGAATGGAGATTGTCGAGAATCTTGAATTGTTTCGATTTATTATACAAATCTGGACAGGCATTTCCTTTTCTGAAATGAATTGCGCCCACACCTGTACCATTCAAATAAATAAGGGTCTGTCTAATATAACAAATATTCACTGCCTGAGTCGTAGGAAGCTCAATGACAGAAGAAAAACAAAAGTTATCGTCAAACAATCTTCTAAGAATCCTTTGAATGAGGCAGACAACTTAATAATTTTGTTGGTGGTTTTAGATACACATTGATGCTAAAGGGAATAATCGTATGTTACCTCGTCCTTCAGAGCTCTCTGGCAAACAAGCCATCCTATGACTAATTATCTCATTACTTCAATGCTTTTAAAATTCTGTTGTTAGTGAAATCTCACCAAATTCTTTCAATAATTGTTTCTCGCTAGGAGGCACGTTGAGTATGGAAACACGCATGCTGTTGATAACGTCATCTCTTTCATCACTATAACTATCGACCAAAAGGTTGAGAAAATTTAGTACGATTCTCCGGTGTTTAATGAATAGATTCGGTTTCTTTCCAAGAAGGATGCATGCACCTTGAATGCAATTAGATTGGATTGACGTCTTTACTGCACTCGACCTGGAAACAAAAACACCGCATGTTGACCAAAACACAGTGAACTCTACAGAATACTATATTCCTACCACTTATGGAGATGTAATGAACGTAAACATTAAATTATCTTCCTGTTGTGGGCTGAAAACTTGTTCATTAATTGTAGCAATGTAATCCTGTTTAGCACTACAGTGTTTTCAACGCCAACCTCTCTAATCATCCCCTTCTGTCAAAACAATGAATGGAAATAATACCAAGATCAGTATCATAATAACTCACACCAAAAATTCGGCGAAGATGTAGCGAACCAAGGCTTCCAAAAACTCTTCTAATCTGGATTCAGTGGCAAAATGAGGTAAACGCTCGCTCCACAGAATTAGAAACTCAGAATCAAACTCTTTGAGCTGATTTGAGTCAGAAGAGGACAAACAAGATATCAGATAAGCAGTGAAATCCTGAAACAAACAATAATTGAGGTGATTGAAATGACCATGTAAATTAAACCTCCTGGTCGTCAATTTCTTTTCATTGTTATCCAGTTAAGAGGGGTCATAGGTACCTTAAAGACCTATGCTACACTGAAGATGCCTATCTACATAGGTAGGCATTGAAAAAGGACTCTGAAAATGAACATGAAGGATCAACTTACCTCGTTCATACTTTGTGTATCGACAAGCTTGATTTCACTAATGTTTCGGTAGAAATCAATGATTGGTAAGGTGATTTTCTCCTTGGTAAACTTTGCAGAGCATTCATTGGAATGTTTCAAATAATGCTGATGCCAACATTTGTAATCATGGACAATCCAGTCTTTGAACATGGGCATCAGTTTTGGGAATTGAGGCAAAATTTCTGAAAAAGTCAAGCAAGGATTACACAGTAAATAGTTCTGCATAAATATCGTCCAATTGTGTACATCAGTTGTTTTATTTTTCTCTAATTTTTTTAAAATCATCTCATATAATGTAATAAGATTGTTTCATCAATATTAAACTTGAATATGGGAAATACGTTAGGTTAAGCTCTGCTTTTTTGCGACAAAATTTCTATTTCTATTCCATTTTATCAGCTTAAAAGGAAAGGATGAAGTTATTCAAGATGACAGAGGATCTATGATGTATTTAAAAAATATTATTTATAATAACCAAAAGCAACAAATTGAGAGCCTGGAAAAATAAAAGCATTTCAAACCTTGCTTGTGCATACAAGCTAGCAAGCTTGTGCTAGCTGTGTTGCTGATGAGGGGTGTATACCCCTCATCAGCAACACAGCTCCTATTTCACAATTTTTAAACGTAAAATAAACTCGACTTTACCAAATTTATAACGTGTCTTACCATGAATCAAACATGAACTATTATCCAAACGGTTCTTCATGAAAATGTATAGTTCTTGGCGCTCTTGTTTGTTAGGAGTAAAGTTGGCAATCAGCTTGATGAGTAGCGATAAGCAGATTGTTATTCCAGTGGTGTTTGCCAGCTGCCGCAGGTAGAAGAGAAAATTATAACTAAAAGTGCGAATAAGTTTGAGAAATTTGAAGACATAATTAAATTGATGACAGATAAACTACTTATGTGGCTACATTTTTTTGACTCAGTCAAGACCATTGATTTCGATTTCATCACTTGAAATACAGAAAAACCATGTACTCTCAATACTTTTTAGTACTCGCACACTCAACCCGTTTTGAAAAGAGACAAAGGTTAATCGGATGCCAAATTCACCTCTGTTCTGAATTTTTTACTTTTCTGACGATCACAATACTTCCATTTTACCATGTAAAAATGGATGTATAAAAAAATTGAACCAGTACCCTTTCTATTTGAGAAACGAGCGTTCGCCACAAATTACTGTAGTAAGCAGACATATGCATCGGGTAGTTTACCAAAAGAAGTTCCAAAACCTCGAAGAATCTAATATCTGAAACAACAGAGTGCAAGAAGATACACAAGAAGAAAATACAAGAACAAGAAGAAAGTTAACCGTTATTTTATGCGGGTAGGCTTGAATTTTCCCGATTAGCGATCTGCAGTGAATGTTATAAGCTTATTGTTAGGCAAATAATGTAACTTTCAATGAGATAATTAAAAAAAATTATTAAAATTACAATTGCTGCTGTGGAAATTCATCTTATAATTACCAATCGGTTGTTAGGTGGAAACATTCACTAACGTTTTTAGGTGAAAACGTCCACAAATGTTCCGATTAGTTGCAATGACAAATGGATGGTCATCTTAAATCATAATTGAAGCAAAGAAATAATCAAGCACTCAATCAACTAATCATCTGAAGCGTTTTTATTTGATATTCGGATTTTGCATGACCTGCATTGTTAAAAAATCAAATTTTGAGGAGGGTTAGAACAGTTTTTTTCTTTGACAATTACAATAAGTAATAATAAACCAAAAGGCTTGTAAATCATCTGCTAGTTTTAATTTTTAAATATGTAGAATGGATCAGTACTAATTGAGTAATTCCCAGTTTGCAGCAGCTTAAGACCTGTGCTGCTTTCATGGCTCTAGAAAAACAGCGATACTAGGCACTTGATTCGATTTTTACCATTCTCCTGAAGTACGCTTTTTTGCCAAAACAGATTATTTACGTTTTTAAAGCAGAATAAATTTGCAACAATTTGAGACCTACTCCATAGATCAAATCGGAACCAGTACAGCTCTTCCGAAATTGGTAATTTAAAAAAATAAAGTGAAATTCTTAGTTTTGGTTAACTTTCGACCCACATTTCAGGTAAAGTACTCATCTTATTAGAAAAGCTTACTCAGGGGATATTGTATTACATTTAATTGGCTCCAATTTGAGCAATTTATGAAGTCTATGGGCCCAATATTCTTCCCCCAATCGTTCAAAATCAGAGAAAGTGGAAAAACTGATTTTTACTACGCTTGCTGTATTTAGTTATAAACAAATATATCTTATGCTTGCTGTATTTAAGTTACTTGGTAATGTGAGGTATTTCACGTCGAGCAAACAGAGCTTCCTCACACATAGTTCAAAGAATTCATCTTGGACGACATCCTGAATGACCCAAGGAGCATTTTGCAAGATAGGCAAAATAATATCCAACGCCATTTCTTTTACTTCCTCATGCTCATGAAAAAGTTTCTGCAAATAAGCCCAAAAATAAACAGAGATCTGAGATTGGAATGTAGAAGGAATTTTATCAAGCCTGAAGCTCTCTATCTGAAAAGATGTTTAATTGGTTCTCGAGTAGTCGCATGGCTATGTTGTAACATGATCGACAGTATTATTGAGAAGGGGAGAAGCTCGATCGTAGGTTTGAAAACAAGTTTCGTATCTGTGTCACGTCTGATGGCTAACGACAGCAATTGATTTTAAGTTGAATTTATTTCTTCATTAATTCTCAGAAAAATTAATACAACTTCATACCAGAGAGGCAATCTCTACTTGCACTTTCACTCGAACTGTTGTTGAAAAAGCTATATTCAACCACTACTATTAAGTAGTTAGCTATTTAGTTTTGGTTGATTATACAAAGATTTAAAAAACAACAAATCATTCAGGTGAGTACATAACCTAACTCAATTACCATTAACTGCGAGGAAAATCCCTTAAATTTCTCTGGGAAATTTTTAGCAATGGAAGTTAAAATCGACAGAAGTGGTTTAATGTGAGATTTTTTTCTGTGTGTACTCCATCCTCTCCTGATCGACTCGACAAGGCCAAACTCCTCATGAAATATCAGGTTGAGAGCTGCATCTGAAATAAAATCAAAATTTAGGGAGGCGAGCGCCAACTACATTTAATCTTGGAGCAAGCAATACCCCACAAATAAACGGATGTTTGGAAGTATTAGATGAGTTCTGAGCTATTTTCTTTGAGTGCGATTACATGGTTGGGGGAGTAGATTTTTTTTACTCGTCTTCCAATTCAGATGAAACTCTGGATTTTATAGGAAAGTTGCATCTTACCAAGATCTATCAATGTGATTGTTTTCAATTCTCAGAAAAATCTGCAAATGGTCCAAAAAATCAATTTTTGAACTCTCGAAAATCGACCTTGAACCATGGTTTTCGTGGCCAAAATTTCTGTTATTTTTCCATTGTTTTATAACGCAGGAGTCTTCATTTGGATGCCTTACACATGCGTGTGGCAAAAATTCCGTCCCAGAAATTATTTTCCGTGTATCGAGTTTTTAACAGATCGAAATTCCGAGCTCCGCTGGCATTTTTTTATTAAACTTTTTCAAACTCTTCTTACAGGAAATTTAACGCTGAATCCGAATTTGAAGTCAAAACGACGGAAATTTGACGACAACGATAAGTTTGTCCCATTTTTAGTACTCACCATTTTTATGTGTTACAACAGTGAAAATTCGTAGCAAATACTAACAGTACTATTCAATATTATTTTATAACTAATTCTTATTGGAAATAAAGCGTAGAATTTGAGATGAAATGGATCGAATTCTTACTATTAATACATTATTTTTCAATTGTTTCGGGGTTTTCATACTCTTGACGTTTTAGCTTTGGAATTTTTTTTGCGAATTTTGAAAAATAGGTTCTGTGTAAGCCAATTGAGGAAATTTAATTTAGAATCGATTAAAAATAGAAAAAGACACGGAGTTTTTTTTGCTATCGAAATTTATTCCACTTTTTAGTAAAAAACGTGTTTTGGGTTTTTCTTAGAGCGCTAACAGCTCCGCGGTGTTCGCTTCACGCCGCTCTAGCTCCGGCTAAAATCAACCAACGAACGAATTCCTGAACTATTTCGTTTTAAGAATTTACCCATGAACAAAATGGGCACATAAAATCGTATCGTCTTGCGTGAATGTTTCGAGAAAATCGAGTAGAACTGCGTGAAAACGTGGTTTCGGAAAAGGTCGACATTTTACATAAAACCACCTCAAGAAAAATCAAAGCCAAAAATCGAAAAGAGGGCAAAAAACTGTCTCAGGATTTCAATTTAATTGAAGTATATAATATCAAATATTTTTATAGTTTCACAATTTTCTCTAGACGTTTGTGTTTTTTTGGAACGCGACTTTGGACGCCTATAGCTCCGCGGAGGTAAGAGCGAACCTTACGATCGTAATTACATAGATGTAGGAAATTTATCTAGCTACAACTATGTAATTTACTAAGTGTATGTAAAATTTAATAGTTTGACCGCTACGTCGCCCGAAAGACGAAATTCCGCGAGGCCGATTCCAAAAACACGATTTTTCGTACATTTCGAATTCGTTCTAAAAACAGGGGCCGAAATTCTAAGATTTTTTCAGACGGTGGCCTTAAATTCTAAGCGCACCCTAGTTTTTTCTACGGGAGAGGGCTGGAAATTTTGTCAATTTGATTTGATCAAGAATGTAAGCAATATTCCTTGTTTTTATAGCGCTCACTGGAAGAAAAATTGTTTATATTTAGCTATTATTAAGTACAGAATAATATGAAAACGCTGCAAGTGTTTTTTTTTTTTTTTTTCCTTAACCGGTGGTTTATTATTCTTAACCGGTGGTTTATTAATCAACCTCGGTGTGGTCTCCGCATCCAAAAATCAATACAAATTGATATCAAACACACCTCTGTTCAAAAAACATTGGAAAATACGAGTCCCCCTAAAATACCCTTAAAATAGATTGGTTTTTTGGGGGAACAATTGAAGTATGTAGGTTTCAAAGGTTCTAAAAAAAAATTGTTGACGGCGGACGGACAGAAATGTTTCATTAAATGGATTTCAAATTTTGATATTTGTATTCTACGTACCTTGAAATGTAAAAAATCAAGTTTTTGAGAGGTGTGAAGGAATTTAAATATTTTTCATGAGCGATTACAAAGGTTTATTAATAAAGCAAAAATTACAATAAAAAGACAAAGGACCATTATAATGAAAGTAACGGCCAACTATTGACAGTCTGGGCGTAGAAAGTGATCCTCGTCAACTTATGAACGCGTAAATAATAGAATATATTGTTTATGATATTATGAGTTGACAGTTGAAATTTATTTCACCAACCTAATTGCGCAGAATCCTTCGAAAGAAGTTCAATCGACAGGTTTTTAATCGTTCGTTTGCATTCATCGCTCACTGAATCGACTGAAGTCATGTCAGCGAATATAGAGCGTAAATTTTCTTCCAGTGCCATTTTCGTTTTGTTATTGTTTATTATTAGTTTCGAGCTGTTACGTCAGATCGGCTGCATTTCACTCTTCTCTGCAGTTTGTCGACGATTCGTCCTCGGATGATCGCTCATGAGAAAATAATAAGAATGAGAAAATAATTTCCTGCGACGATTCCATCACGTAAGTGCCAGAATTGCAGTCAGTCTCAGTGATACAAGATACAAGAAATAACTGAAAGGGCGGACTACTATCTGATTGGTGAATGACGTTGGGTGAAGGTTCCATTGCGGTTACTAACACGCTTTTCTCATGGAGTGCCACCAATGTGGAGAGTCTAGCTGGAGTCCTCTGGAGCGCCCCCTGTAACGCTCTCTGGTGGAAAAATCTCGGGCAAATATCAACGTGAGTTGGAATGTTGACCTCCTCAACTCATCTTGCAGTCCGGAGCCCGAACCAGGTACAGTACTGTACAGAACAGTAAGTTGTCACGCCAGTTATCTGTCTTACTATGAATTGTCCCCGATGGAAAACGGACCATTCAACATCTCGATGTACAATTAAATAGTGCTGTGGGGGCTGTGGACCCTATGGCTCCACGTCGCCCTGAGGATGCCCGAATGGGCGAAAGTGCTCGGCCAGCTAATAAAGAATTGGAGAATGAGTCGCCTGGTTTTTCTCCACCTCACAACCCCCGGAAATTAAATAGTGGCAACACTTTGCCTAGGAACTCTATCCAATGAGTCCTTACTACCTCACTGCTCTTGGTTTATTATTCAATAATAAAATAAGTAGGTACCTATTCACAAAAAAAAGAAGAAATTCTAACCATTCTCAAAAGGTTGTAGGTTTTGTGGAGTTTCAGTCGTGCTCTGCCTGGTAAATTGTTTTTATCTTCCATCGTTATTCCATCTTTCTACGTTACATAGGTTACTTTTTGGTTCATCCTTGTCTTTTTTCAGTACCAAGGTAAAATTGCCTCTGAGTGTGTATCAATTTCATAAAGAAGACCAATACGAAAATTAGCACTGAGTGATTTAATAGTTGGTAGGTACAACGCAGCAAACGCGTAGATGGTGGGCATTGAAACAAAAATAAGACGATCAAAAGAGATCTTCATATTTTTCACAAATCTCGATCAGGTTTCAATTCTCAATACTCCAAAATATAGTCAAGGAAAGTTCAACTCATCAATTCGTACATTCATTTATTTCACAGCTTCAAACTTCCATGGATGCTGGTAAGTTTTTGAACGCTTTGATAGATAAAAAAGAACAGTAATTACTAAAAGAAATTATTCGCATATTATATTCTTAATGTTAGTCATAACAGGTTTTGTAAAAATATAAAAAAAAAGGTAATAAAATCAAATCGCATAACTAAATCCAAGCCTTGAGGCTTTGCTCCGATAGTTATGTATGCAGCGTCAGCAGAAACGGCTCGTTAGGTGAGACAACAGCATATATTTCCTCTTGGAACTCTTTGTATAGATATTGAGAAGTGACCCATGCTGAACGAGCCAAGCCTGTATTTTTGTCAGTCTTGAGTAGCACTGTCCGAAATGGAATGCCTTTCATAAATCCTGAAACAAGGAGTCAAAAGTGAAAAGTATAACAGCTCAAAATATCTAAAACTAAGGTACAGTTTTTTTCCTTCGAAGAGCTGTTCTTACGGGAAATTTTTTGAGCACATTTTGATTTATTATTCAATAATGATCCATAGTAATAGCTCACGAAAGAAAATTCTAACCAACCTTAAAATTAGATGTTGTCCGTTTCAAGACATGAATTCGAAGAAAAAATGAGCAGAAAAACCGCTGCAAATTAGTGTACAGTACCAGGGTAAAATTGCCTCTGCGTGTGTATCAATTTCATAAAGAAGACAAACACGAAAATTAGAACTGGGTATTTTAATAGTTGCAAAGCAGCAAACGCGTAGTTGGCGGGCATTGAAAAAATAAGACGATCAAAAGAGATCCACATATTTATCACGTACCTCCATTGCTCCTTATTATTCCTTTGCTTCAATTAAGAACTGATTCGAACTTGACCATCCCGACTGTACGTGCTGTTGTCTCGTACCCAAATCTACACAACCTACTACCCGAATTCTCAAGCGTTTGTATATTGGTGAAATATACCCACACATAAAAGTCATTCATCAACTTAACTTTTTGTTCATCCATTCGAGGCAACGGAAACAAAGAATGTTGCATCTCTGTTATTGGAGTTATTATCATCTGTCATTATAACCAATTTGAAATAATCCAAAATTATGAACATTTTCGCTTGACCATGATTTTTCACTGGACCATCGAAACGACAATGTGTTCAGGGAAGAATCAGGGAAATCGTGTCTCTCCTAGGTATGGGTAACTTTTGTTATATTCAGAGAAAATGTCCAAATTCGGTAGTTCTTTCTTGAAATCGAAAACATTTAGCTTCAACCGAGCTTTACTTGGTCTACATTTTTGGATGTGGATGGTTTTTAGTCGATACATATTCATGAATCACTAAGTTTGTGGAAAAAAGTACAATCGCCAATAAACTACGCGGAAATGATATCTTCTTCAATTTTCCAATTGAATGTTTATGAAGAAATTGTAGTCGATTAAGAGAAGAAAATCCGGAAATTCCGAGGTTTTTTGGCGCTGAAATTTGTGAAAAAGATTGCTGTGCAATCTAAGCCTTGTTATCAGGACCCAAATGGACCAATTGAAGTAATCAATCTTTTAGCACACCTTATCCACGGATCAGCCCTCTCTGCGTACCAGACTATTAGTTCTACAAACCTTACGGTGAGATATTTCCTCACCGAGAGCACTAAATTTGTTTACAAAAGGGACACCGTGCTCCTTAAATTGTTACCTTTTTCTCTATATTTGGCTTTTATACCCATGGTGAACATTTTTATTTTCTGATATTGAATTATTTTTCCCTCACTTGAGAAATCATCACAATAATAATGTTCTCCCAATCTGCAAAACTAGAATGATTGGTTTTTTGATAACACACAGTAAGTCGAGCTATAACTACTGTTCAAATTTTGATTATTACAGGCTATAAAAGTAATTATTTTTTAGCGTTCGAGGTCTTAAAATGTTCGTTACGGCAAGCAAACATTCGGATTTTACATGCCTTGAAATGTAAGACTTCAAATTCACAGGGGATTGCGATTTTTTCTTCGTGAGACATAAAATAGTTTACCGTGAAATAATAATACCTACTACACATACGATCTACTAATGTCCGTTCGAAGGCTACAATTTTCTCTGCGTTTAACTTTAAGTAATTGTTATTATCGCCAGTAAGTATCAACCTTACCAATCATCGTAGACTTCCAATTCCACCAGCTAGATCGGCTCCAGGAGGTGCTGGCTGTCCGAATGGAGGAAGATAAGTTGGAACGATGGCTTGACATAATGGATCATTCGAACCTGGGTAGCAAGATGGCAATGGCCGTGAAGTGGTTGTTTTTGGTCTGAGGCATTGGGGGTCAGTTGAACTAGGATAGCAACTAGGAGGTGATTGAGTAGTTGGTGGTGGTCGAGGGCATCTTGAATCATTCGAGCCAGGATAGCATTTAGGGGGTGGTTGAGTGGTTGGTGGTGGTCTCGGGCATCTTGGATCATTTGAGCCAGGATAGCAACTAGGAGGTGGTTGAGTAGTTGGGGGTGGTCGAGGGCATCTTGGATCATTTGAGCCAGGATAGCAACTAGGAGGTGATTGAGTAGTTGGTGGTGGTCGAGGGCATCTTGAATCATTCGAGCCAGGATAGCATTTAGGGGGTGGTTGAGTGGTTGGTGGTGGTCTCGGGCATCTTGGATCATTTGAGCCAGGATAGCAACTGGGGGGTGGTTGAGTTGTTGGTGGTGGTCTCGGGCATCTTGGATCATTTGAGCCAGGATAGCAACTGGGGGGTGGTTGAGTTGTTGGTGGTGGTTGAGGGCATCTTGGATCATTTGAACCAGGATAGCAACTAGGAGGTGGTTGAGTAGTTGGTGGTGGTCGAGGGCATCTTGGATCATTTGAACCAGGATAGCAACTAGGAGGTGATTGAGTAGTTGGTGGTGGTCGAGGGCATCTTGAATCATTCGAGCCAGGATAGCAATTAGGGGGTGGTTGAGTGGTTGGTGGTGGTCTCGGGCATCTTGGATCATTTGAGCCAGGATAGCAACTGGGGGGTGGTTGAGTTGTTGGTGGTGGTTGAGGGCATCTTGGATCATTTGAACCAGGATAGCAACTAGGAGGTGGTTGAGTAGTTGGGGGTGGTCGAGGGCATCTTGGATCATTTGAACCAGGATAGCAACTAGGAGGTGATTGAGTAGTTGGTGGTGGTCGAGGGCATCTTGAATCATTCGAGCCAGGATAGCATTTAGGGGGTGGTTGAGTGGTTGGTGGTGGTCTCGGGCATCTTGGATCATTTGAGCCAGGATAGCAACTAGGAGGTGGTTGAGTAGTTGGGGGTGGTCGAGGGCATCTTGGATCATTTGAACCAGGATAGCAACTAGGAGGTGATTGAGTAGTTGGTGGTGGTCTCGGGCATCTTGGATCATTTGAGCCAGGATAGCAACTAGGAGGTGGTTGAGTTGTTGGTGGTGGTTGAGGGCATCTTGGATCATTTGAACCAGGATAGCAACTAGGAGGTGGTTGAGTAGTTGGGGGTGGTCGAGGGCATCTTGGATCATTCGATCCAGGATAGCAATTAGGAGGTGGTTGAGTGGTTGGTTTTGGTTTCGGGCATCTGGGATCATTCGAGCCAGGATAGCATTTAGGGGGTGGTTGAGTGGTTGGTGGTGGTCTCGGGCATCTTGGATCATTTGAGCCAGGATAGCAACTGGGGGGTGGTTGAGTTGTTGGTGGTGGTTGAGGGCATCTTGGATCATTTGAACCAGGATAGCAACTAGGAGGTGGTTGAGTAGTTGGGGGTGGTCGAGGGCATCTTGGATCATTTGAACCAGGATAGCAACTAGGAGGTGATTGAGTAGTTGGTGGTGGTCGAGGGCATCTTGAATCATTCGAGCCAGGATAGCATTTAGGGGGTGGTTGAGTGGTTGGTGGTGGTCTCGGGCATCTTGGATCATTTGAGCCAGGATAGCAACTGGGGGGTGGTTGAGTTGTTGGTGGTGGTTGAGGGCATCTTGGATCATTTGAACCAGGATAGCAACTAGGAGGTGGTTGAGTAGTTGGGGGTGGTCGAGGGCATCTTGGATCATTTGAACCAGGATAGCAACTAGGAGGTGATTGAGTAGTTGGTGGTGGTCGAGGGCATCTTGGATCATTCGATCCAGGATAGCAATTAGGAGGTGGTTGAGTGGTTGGTTTTGGTTTCGGGCATCTGGGATCATTCGAGCCAGGATAGCATTTAGGGGGTGGTTGAGTGGTTGGTGGTGGTCTCGGGCATCTTGGATCATTTGAGCCAGGATAGCAACTGGGGGGTGGTTGAGTTGTTGGTGGTGGTTGAGGGCATCTTGGATCATTTGAACCAGGATAGCAACTAGGAGGTGGTTGAGTAGTTGGGGGTGGTCGAGGGCATCTTGGATCATTTGAACCAGGATAGCAACTAGGAGGTGATTGAGTAGTTGGTGGTGTTCGAGGGCATCTTGGATCATTCGATCCAGGATAGCAATTAGGAGGTGGTTGAGTGGTTGGTTTTGGTTTCGGGCATCTGGGATCATTTGAACCAGGATAGCAACTAGGAGGTGATTGAGTAGTTGGTGGTGGTCGAGGGCATCTTGAATCATTCGAGCCAGGATAGCATTTAGGGGGTGGTTGAGTGGTTGGTGGTGGTCTCGGGCATCTTGGATCATTCGAGCCAGGATAACACTGTGGTGGTTTTGAGGTGGTTTGCGGCACCACAGGAGTTAGTTGACTTGAACATTGGGGAATACTTGACCCTGGATAACAAAAAGGTTTTGCTGGTGTTGTTCGAGGTGGATATGTAGATGGTGTAGCTGGGCATCTAGGATCATTTGAACCAGGATAGCATCTAGGAGGCGGTTGTGTTGTTGTTGGCAGTCTTGGGCATCTTGGATCATTTGAACCAGGATAGCAACTAGGAGGTGATTGAGTAGTTGGTGGTGTTCGAGGGCATCTTGGATCATTCGATCCAGGATAGCAATTAGGAGGTGGTTGAGTGGTTGGTTTTGGTTTCGGGCATCTGGGATCATTTGAACCAGGATAGCAACTAGGTGGTGATTGAGTAGTTGGTGGTGGTTGAGGGCATCTTGGATCATTCGAGCCAGGATAGCAACTGGGAGGTGATTGAGTAGTTGCTGGTGGTCGAGGGCATCTTGGATCATTCAAGCCAGGATAACATTGTGGTGGTTTTGAGGTGGTTTGCGGCACCACAGGAGTTTGTTGACTTGAACATTGGGGATTACTTGAGCCTGGATAACAAAAAGGTTTTGCTGGTGTTGTTGGAGGTGGATATGTAGATGGTGTAGCTGGGCATCTAGGATCATTTGAACCAGGATAGCATCTAGGAGGCGGTTGTGTTGTTGTTGGCAGTCTTGGGCATCTTGGATCATTTGAACCAGGATAGCAACTAGGAGGTGATTGAGTAGTTGGTGGTGTTCGAGGGCATCTTGGATCATTCGATCCAGGATAGCAATTAGGAGGTGGTTGAGTGGTTGGTTTTGGTTTCGGGCATCTGGGATCATTTGAACCAGGATAGCAACTAGGTGGTGATTGAGTAGTTGGTGGTGGTTGAGGGCATCTTGGATCATTCGAGCCAGGATAGCAACTGGGAGGTGATTGAGTAGTTGCTGGTGGTCGAGGGCATCTTGGATCATTCGAGCCAGGATAACATTGTGGTGGTTTTGAGGTGGTTTGCGGCACCACAGGAGTTTGTTGACTTGAACATTGGGGATTACTTGAGCCTGGATAACAAAAAGGTTTTGCTGGTGTTGTTGGAGGTGGATATGTAGATGGTGTAGCTGGGCATCTAGGATCATTTGAACCAGGATAGCATCTAGGAGGCGGTTGTGTTGTTGTTGGCAGTCTTGGGCATCTTGGATCATTTGAACCAGGATAGCAACTAGGAGGTGATTGAGTAGTTGGTGGTGTTCGAGGGCATCTTGGATCATTCGATCCAGGATAGCAATTAGGAGGTGGTTGAGTGGTTGGTTTTGGTTTCGGGCATCTGGGATCATTTGAACCAGGATAGCAACTAGGTGGTGATTGAGTAGTTGGTGGTGGTTGAGGGCATCTTGGATCATTCGAGCCAGGATAGCAACTGGGAGGTGATTGAGTAGTTGCTGGTGGTCGAGGGCATCTTGGATCATTCGAGCCAGGATAACATTGTGGTGGTTTTGAGGTGGTTTGCGGCACCACAGGAGTTAGTTGACTTGAACATTGGGGAATACTTGACCCTGGATAACAAAAAGGTTTTGCTGGTGTTGTTGGAGGTGGATATGTAGATGGTGTAGCTGGGCATCTAGGATCATTTGAACCAGGATAGCATCTAGGAGGCGGTTGTGTTGTTGTTGGCAGTCTTGGGCATCTTGGATCATTTGAACCAGGATAGCAACTAGGAGGTGATTGAGTAGTTGGTGGTGTTCGAGGGCATCTTGGATCATTCGATCCAGGATAGCAATTAGGAGGTGGTTGAGTGGTTGGTTTTGGTTTCGGGCATCTGGGATCATTTGAACCAGGATAGCAACTAGGTGGTGATTGAGTAGTTGGTGGTGGTTGAGGGCATCTTGGATCATTCGAGCCAGGATAGCAACTGGGAGGTGATTGAGTAGTTGCTGGTGGTCGAGGGCATCTTGGGTCATTCGAGCCAGGATAACATTGTGGTGGTTTTGAGGTGGTTTGCGGCACCACAGGAGTTTGTTGACTTGAACATTGGGGAATACTTGACCCTGGATAACAAAAAGGTTTTGCTGGTGTTGTTGGAGGTGGATATGTAGATGGTGTAGCTGGGCATCTAGGATCATTTGAACCAGGATAGCATCTAGGAGGCGGTTGTGTTGTTGTTGGCAGTCTTGGGCATCTTGGATCATTTGAACCAGGATAGCAACTAGGAGGTGATTGAGTAGTTGGTGGTGTTCGAGGGCATCTTGGATCATTCGATCCAGGATAGCAATTAGGAGGTGCTTGAGTGGTTGGTTTCGGTTTCGGGCATCTGGGATCATTTGAACCAGGATAACATTGTGGTGGTTTAGAGGTGGTTTGCGGCACCACAGGAGTTTGTTGACTTGAACATTGGGGATTACTTGAGCCTGGATAACAAAAAGGTTTTGCTGGTGTTGTTGGAGGTGGATATGTAGATGGTGTAGCTGGGCATCTAGGATCATTTGAACCAGGATAGCATCTAGGAGGCGGTTGTGTTGTTGTTGGCAGTCTTGGGCATCTTGGATCAATTGAACCAGGATAGCAACTAGGAGGTGATTGAGTAGTTGGTGGTGTTCGAGGGCATCTTGGATCATTCGATCCAGGATAGCAATTAGGAGGTGGTTGAGTGGTTGGTTTTGGTTTCGGGCATCTGGGATCATTTGAAGCAGGATAGCAACTAGGAGGTGATTGAGTAGTTGGTGGTGGTTGAGGGCATCTTGGATCATTCGATCCAGGATAGCAACTAGGAGGTGGTTGAGTGGTTGGTTTTGGTTTCGGGCATCTAGGATCATTTGAACTAGGATAGCAAGATGGTGGGGGCCGTGAACTTGTTGTTGTCAGTCTTGTGCACCTGGGGTCGTTTGAACCGGGATAACATTGTATCTCCTGTGTGATTGGAAGGGGGGTTTGGGTAAAAGTAGTGGTTGTTGATCCTGTGCATCTTGGGTCATCTGAGCCAGGATAGCATGACGTGAAACTGGTTGTCGTCCCAGGTTGGTTCGAAGCTCCACAGTCTCTTACTTCGCAGCTACCTTCACATAACTGAAAAACATATGATTCATTCTCGTGTATATTTGGCTTAGTATTGATAGTTTAATAGGAATTGTGTAGATTTTGAAAACAGTCAAAAGTTCATGTCACGCGGACAACTGAAAATGTATTCATGATGATGAGAGTTCCTATGAGGTTTTGAGATTAAAAAAGTGGAGCTCACATGTTGTCTACCTAACCGCTTTCTAACCCCGGCAGTGATGCCGTTTGCTGAGTGGTGGATGGAATGGAAAGTAAATGCTTTGGGTGGTGAGCCTGGGCTTGATGCTTGTTACATTCTCTCGTTTTAGCGCTATGCATTGATGAGCTTCTCTTCTTTGACTATAAGTTCAACAAGGGGGTGGGATGTCCAAGATTTCCTTTGAGTGCCAATCGGTTGGTTCTTCTTTTGAAGAATCCTGTATAATAGCAACTCACATTCTTATAAAATAAAAAAAATGCTCTCCTCAGAGCAAGACCATTTTTCTCCTAGACCAGTCTACTCTGTGGATATATTTATGGGCGGGGAGACGTTGTTTTGGGCTAAACGTGATTGCTCTTGGGTACTCCTCGCCGACTTCAACGATAGGGATTAAATAACCCTATGCTTCCAATGTGTTTAAAATATGTTAAAAAGTTCTTTTGCCAAACATAGTTATTGATGCCAACGATAATAATTATGTTCCCTGACGCTCTTCTCAAGTGATGTACTAAAATCACCGTATCCGGTTAAAGCTCTCAACTAGGTGAAAAATAAAGATGGCGGTTTATCTTCCGACCTACATCTCATAGCAGAAAAAAGTCAACTTAGTCAGATGATACGGCCAACCCCTGAAGATAATACGATGGTGTTACTTCTTCAAGCTGAGCATTTATGTCTCGAAGTATCTGTTGTAGGGCTGAATCGGTCAAAAAGTAGTTGTTTGAATATTTTTTTGTAGCACCAGTTCAACCATACGTCTCATTTGTCTTCTTCATGGCTCACGGTCTTAAAATTAGAGCTATGAACGGCTAGTTATTTGGGATAACTCCAGAAAAGCAATAGTTTCTGGGTTCACGAGTTCAATTCTTGGAGTATATTCGTATACTGTCTATACGAATAAAATAATGTTGGGTTCATAAGTTCATATGGTAAAATAACCTTCCACTGATAAAATTAACGCAAAATCGATAAAGATGTTGGTAATTACGTTGTTCAGCCGTCAATTTTTGTGCCGGCTACCAGCAACACACATATGCTTTGCAGGCTAGCATGTACTCGTCGTGACCGCGACTACACTTAATTACAATCCCAATCAGATAGGCATAAGTAAAATAATTCTCCCGGTGTTTGTCCGATAACAAGTTTTCGGGAGACTAATGCGAATTAGTAGAAGAATTACCACCCTCTTCCAAATCTATTACAGTGCGTTTAACACGGCCGCGCAGGAGTTTGTTCCTTCATATACAATTTTCTTCGCTTGAGGCTTTTAAAATCTTCCTATATTATTTGTGACATTATTCTGCAAACAGTGTATTTTGCTATTCAATAATTAACTTGTGAAGCTATGCTGTCAGACTTACCTCCAAGTTGCAGGTGAAAAACACCTGCTGTCGATCTGGAAATTTGAATGCTGTAATTTCTGCGTAAGAAGTTATGATAACTCCGTCTGAACCTGTTTTTGCCGACTTGGACCAGCTCGATATGAGTTTTTTCTTCCTATAACGTCAATGTACCAATGAAACAGGCAGATTACAATAATTATTAAGTAAATTGAAGATATAAGAAGGTAGAAATTGGATGTTGGTAGGTTTATTTTTGAAGGAATTATTTAAAACATTATATGTTAGCCAACACTTTATGAATGCTTCTATATCTGTTCTAGATAGACTCGAATTTTAAACTTTCGACTGTAATTAGGTACTTACTTAGGGCAACCATCGGAACGCGTAAGTTGGAGTTTTGTCACCGTTGGATCGTCGTAATTTTCGTTGTCATAAGCGTAACACTCCCTTACGGCGACATCATATTTATTGTCATGATCATGCACGTGAATGATTACTGAGAGCTTTTCCCCAATTTTGACAATTCCTTCGACTGGCGTCGTCTGTAATTTAGAAGTCGAATGCCTCTGTTTAATTTCGATGATTAGTCCTAGCTCCGTTCATACATGGTTCAAAGGCTAATAAAACCTATCTTAATGCCGGTTGCCGGAGGCTTTTCTCTCTTCAGTGTTTTTTATGAGAATATCTTGGATGTCGGTCTTATTTATTTATAATTTATCTCGCACTGGAAGTAGCATCAGATAAAAGGCTTAATCAGGAAATATTTTGTAACGGATGAGCCGCAGCCGGACTACCAAAGTGTGAGTGAAAGTGAGGATAACCCAAGTGGTCTGTTCATATCCGAGTGGTCTACCATGGGGCCGAGGATTCTAATCCTCCTGAAGACCATGGTATCATTGGGACAAATAATCCGTCGTTATCACTTCCAATTATCTTTTCCAATTTTCCAATTATTTTTCCAATTATCTTTTTCGCCACGTATCTTGACGCAAAGCTCTGGTTTGATCAACGGTTAGACAGTCCGATCTCTCGCGGGTTGTCAGAGGGTGAGACCACTCGGCTAATCATCACTCAAATACCGACCGTTTGGAAAATACATCTACATCTTTATAAAATTACAGTTAGTGTACGCTTAAAATGACTCGACTTCGAACCAAAAATTCTCGTTACATTTTAGCAGTTCGCTTAGCAATATGATTACTCACGTTTGGGTATTTGCCCCGTTGAATATCCATCCAGCAATCGATCGATCCAGCTTCTCCAGGTACAGTTACAACGTCCAACATATCAACAATAACAGGTTTGAAGAATATTGCTTTACCGCTGGATACAGCGTTCAACTCATTGTTTGCTCGACAAGCAACTTTTCGAGCGATATCCCACTCTTCCTAAATAGGACAAAGAAGAAACATGATATTGTTAGCAACATAACTCCATGCCAACAATTAAACTGTATTCTTCGTCCTTTTTAACCGGACAAACGAATTAAATACCTATGCTCTTTCTACTTATTTACATGAAATTATAAATATTTTCTCTCATTCTATGTACGTACCAACTTCGCATTCAATAATTATGACATTGAAGAAATGGTATGTGCACCTTGAAATGTTCCATAATTCATTTCCAAATTCTGTTCAAACGGTCTTCAGTTCGATAGCTCCACGCCTAGTTCCACATAGTTCCAAATGCAGTTTGTCTTCTTGTACGTTAGTCCGTGTCTTTGAAGCGGGCGTTCTTTAAAGATGGAAAACGTGAGTACGGAAGAAAGATTTGTCGATTTCCCAAGATTCGAAGGATGAGCTATTTTGGTATTATCCTTTTACTAGCTACAATGCCCATTGTAATAAATAAAACGCGCGCTAGTTCAAAACAATCTCATTGCAAAATTGCAGCTAACGGGTTTAGAAAGAAACCCTTGCCCCCGGAACGGAATTCCCGTTGATCAATCTATTTGAAGAATGGGAAATATTTTCTCGAGCTAATAAACAGTTACTATGTGTCATAATTCATGACCTCGTCCATAATTTGAAGGTGTTCAGAACTGCGAATTAATGTAAATTATTTAACGGGAATGTTTTCCCTCAAAACAATGAGATACCACGCACAATTTCAGTATCATGTTACGAGTATTGGAGAAGCCATGTTTATTTCAGCGCTCACGAACGTTTTTTGAACTAGATTCACTGTATTTTTATCTCCTTGGTTTTGGTAATATCCGCCATCTTGCGAAGAGTTGAAGTGTGTCGCTTCATGCACATAAACGCAACAACATTATAGTCAAGTCAAGTCAAGTCATTGTTCGCCATTCATTGAATACACGCAGTTTCAGTTTTCATAGTGTGCGAATCGGTTATTTACCATCCTAGCTGACCCTCCTAGCTGATTCCCATATCAAACTAAGAAAAGGGGGATTAAAGCGAGCGGCGAGTTCAATCTGAGTTTGCTGAAGTTTCAATAGAATTTTGACCACCTCGATTTTTTTGTAACACTGCTCCTATTTTGAGTGGAAAAAGTGGATTTTATTGATTTTAAATACGTTCGAGTTGATTTAATAGATGTCTATTAGCAATGTGAAGCTAACGTTTCTCCTGTTTGGCACATGTACAAGGCTGATACTTCAGAATTTAAATCAAACCTTATTACCGACTGTAACGGGGCAATTTACTGTTCTGATGGAAAATAACTTTTCAGCCAATAATTCACAAGCAATTCTGACCACCTTCAAACTAATATGTTTCATGAGGGCATGAATCATGACTCTTAGAAGCAATTGACGAGCAGATGATGAATTCGATTAAACAGTTACAATTTTGTTAAGCGATCGACCAATGGGAATTCCGTTCCAGGAACGAGGGTTTCTTTCAACACCCGTTTGTCTGCAATTTGATTCGTTACGTTGTATATATCACAACGGACATTGTAGCTAGTTCAATAATAAAACACTGTATTTTATTTAAGAACCAAATCATCAGCTGGTATGGCTATGGGGAAGTCAGCTCTTTTTGTAACGGCTTCTTAAATGTTTCCTAATTCTACAAAAAATAAGAAAGTCTGGGGAGAAAGATGACGTTATTGTAGGAATTCGGTTCAAAGTTACTGTCATGTTTTTGGATCACCGAGTCAATGAAATAAATTCCAATCAATTTGTTTCAATATTCATCTTACTGACCTTTCATCGAGACAAAAATGCAAGTTTCTCACAGAATGTTTTCAGGACTGATAAAAGTTATACACAACTAGACGTAATTAGATCGCATCATTTCATTCCAGGAAAAGTGCGCGCTATCGCTGTACCTGGATTTCAGGATCAGTTTGTATGATGAGCACATTTTCAAGAGTCGCGCCCAAACTGCAGTCGCCTCTGCTACACGCGCCATTCCTATTTCCACATCCTTCCGCTGGGATGTTGATGACGAACTGTGTGCTGCTTGAACCAGGGTTAACATACCTATTTCGTAAACAACAAAGGCCTCGCTTTAGTTCATTCAATAGAGAAGAACTTAATGTGCATAATATACCTTCACGCTCTGTGATCAAAAATGTACAATGTCTGATCTTCTCTGCGTTGTACCTATATTACGATGATTAAGTTCACATTTTATGAGTCAAAATGCACAGACGAGTTAATGAATCCTACCGGTTATGTTTTTGTATACTCACCGACATAATGGGTTATTGAAGTGACCTTTGCTGTAAATGACACCATCGAACGGCTCAGAAAAGGTGAAAGTTGCAGTAATTCCTCTCGAGTCGCACACAATTTGCCCAACTGTGAAGTCCACCTTGTGCGCATGGTGGCCGATCTCATTCGATGAAGAGGCTCGCGCTCCTCGGACGGGGCCCATTTGAACGTGATCTTGCTTTGACGAACTCCTGCGATGAAAAACGGTAATTTATTTATTCGTACTCAAATTGGTGCGAATAGATCGCACAGTTCTTCAGTTTTTCGCTCAGTAGACAGGCGATTTACTACTGTAAAATTATAACATTTATGTACATGCTGTTGAAGATTGAGTTACATTTTGGGTTTTGAATATTTTGAATGTTTTGAATGAACTACAAAATTATTATTTTAATTTCCAGGATAAAATTTTGGTGTTTCGTTACCATCCGAGCTGTGATGGTAGGTAACTTATTTTGCAAAATTAAGATTATTACAATTGTTGATTGAGAAACGATCTGTGATTTGAATATATTGCTACAAGTTGAAATAGCTCATCGAAAACTCAAACATTTTGGTCCTCATGCTACATTTCAATCTTCGAAGAGCCACTGTTATCATTCACTGCACCTGAACTATTACTTCCACAATTATCGAAAGAGAGATGATTATAGTTTTCTTAACGATCAATCTGTACAATCATCTCTTCAATCGTAATAATCTGAAACGGATTTTCGATGGTAAGTGATTAGAATTCCATTTGGTGGCTCAGGAGTGTATCATCCACTTCATCCGCTGGCTGCCACCCCACGCGCTGGCATTGATGTGCATGGTCCCTGTCTGGAACTTGGGAGTCTATGTTGTGTCGTTCATAAGCACGATGAGTAGTAGTTACCTAAATCGCTTTACTTCCGCGGGCAGGTTGTACATTTAAACCAACGAATTCAATTGTCTTGGCGAATTCGAAGACAACAGGAGAAAAATAGGACGGAGGTTGCACTTCACTCAGAACCTAGGTGGATATATTTAGTAAATCCAAATTGCACAGAACACTGATAATTATTTTGTGAGATTTTTCTATTTCTCCTGGATGCTTCGAGGTCGATAGCGATGACAGTTTTTAGTTCCTAATATTCAACTAGACATTTTAAAATAAAAAAATGGTTGACATACCGTCCACTTGGAGGTATCCGGTCGCCAAATGCTGGACTTCTTCCCCTTCTTATAACCTCTTCATATTCCACCATCGAATAGTCATCGTCATCCTTGCTACCAACAACCTGCAAAAAATGTACGGGGTAGTAAAACAACTCAAGTATTATGTATGAATATAGTATAAAAAAATAAATAAATATATATACTGCGAAGTGTGTGGCCCATGCTCTCTCGCCATCATCGACTGAAGCAACTTCTGATCTGATAATGATGGAAAATCTCGGTAATAATCCGCATCATAACAGCCGATTTCATTCAAAATCGGACAAACACCAAAAGTTACGCCGGTTTGAAGGAATTTTAGATAATTTATAATTGGAAGTTACAGAAAAATATTGATCATCCGGTTGAAAGATTTTAATTTTATAGGATTTCCCACTCGCTAATGCACGAAGCGAACCACTAAAATAAAGACGGATTCCTCCTTGGTGCAGGTAATAATAAGGCTAGAGTGTAGATATTGGGGGAAAGGGAAGAAGTGCGATTAATCTAAATTTTCGTCTCTTTTGGAATTTGAAATTACGGTTCTACATTTTAATTATCACGGATTGAAGGTACAATGTTGGATGAATTATAGATCAATAGATTTTCAGACGCCGAATCGAATTAGACCATGACAAGGTTGATTATTATAGTAGGAAGTAGTAGTTTCTATAATTTGGTATGTAGTTGGAGGGGATTGTATTGTACTTAGTATCATAAAGTATTGGGTTTTTCATTTGGAGCCAAGTTGTAGCAGAATTAGACGTTTCAACTTTTTAGTTTTCCAAGACTTGTAACTTGCACAGTTGATAACTCAAACAAAAAGTCGTCAATTCAGATGTTTGAATATACCAAAAGATAGGTAATTTAACCGTCCACATTTTCCTAATGTAATGTACCTATCCATTTTTCAACCGTTTTGGCATTATTCAACAATAATAATGGACTATTCACGAAAAAATCACATTTTTCAACTTCAACCGTTCTTTTCATCTATTTAGTGCGAAAGAAACAAAGAATGAACCATATATTATTGATATACACATCATCAACCATCATTATGCTGAATTTGAGCGAAATCTATTTCAAAAAATTTTTCGCGAAAAATCCAAGGGGTCCCCCTGCGATTTTGTTCAACCGAACAGTTAACGAATTTTTACTCCTCTCTCAATACAGATAAAAATCTGAAATTTTCAGGAAAGTTGTGTCTTACCAAGATGTATTTTTGTGATTTTTTTTATTTCTCGGAAAAATCTGCAAGTGGTCCAAAAAAATCGGTTTTTGAAAGCTTAAAAATTGGACTTTAACGGTGATTTTCGGGGTCAAAATAAATGCAAATCAATTGTTTTATTATGCAGGAGTCTTCATTTGAACGCCTTACACACGTACATAGCAAAAAATTTGGTGAAAAAAAATTAAACAGAGCCAGAGAAATTATTTTCCGTAAATCGAGTTTTTCGCCGGCCGAAATCTCGAGCTCCGCTGGAAGCGAAAATTAAATTTTCGTTTTAAAGTGATTTTGAAAGCTATTCTTATAGGAAATTTAACGCTGAATCCGAATTTGACGTCAAAACGGTGGAAATTTGAAGACAACTTTTAGTTTTTCATATTTTTAGTATTAACACTACCTGTATGTTTTTCAACTTTGAAATTCGTTGCAAATACATACAGTAGGTACTGTTCAAATTTGATTAATTGAGTTTTGTTGAAGTTTTGATTTGCACTTCGACCATTTGAACCCTATAAAAAGGAATATTAATTTTTAATGCTGAATCGAGTGAGACGTATGAAATTCGAGAAATTTGATTAACTAATGATTCATACAGGAAATTAGACGCAGAATTCGAATTTGAAGTGAAAATAATCGAATTCTAATAATATTTTTCGATTTTTTTCGAATTTCATACTTTTAAAGTTTCAACTTAGGCATTTTTTTTCGGCACGTTCGCGAAATGGGAATGATTAGGTGCTGTGGAAGCAAATGGAGTAAATTTAATGTAGAATCGATTAAAAATAAGAAAATGGCTAGTGTATATGATAGCTCTCGAGATATATTCCACTTTATGTCAAAAAACGTGTTTTGATTGCGAATAGCTCCGCGGGGACATAACGTAAAAATATAAGTAAATACACCAAATTGTAGGATTTTGATAGCTCTTTCTCGCCTCTGAGTTATACACGTATGTAAAAGTGGTCGGTTCAAAAGTTATTTGCGAAAAACATGCGAAAAAACGCGAAAAACAGGGTCATAAAATTTAAAAGTGCAATAAAATTTGAACAGAGGCCTAATAAAAAAAAGAAGATTTTTTACACGATGAGTTTGTCTCTATTTGAAGACTCTGCTATAACCAAAATTTGGCTACCTAGTCCCAGTTTCTCAATCAATTGGATACCCAAGATTTTTTGACCTTCCCTTCGGGCCACTTTAGCTCCAACTAAAATCAACCTACGAACAAATTCTTGTACTTTTTCGTTTAAAGAATTTACCCTTTAGTTAGGTACCTTCTAACATGATGCTTGGGATTATGCACTGAACGCTTAACATGATAGTTATGAGGTCTTCTTGAAAACATACTATGTAGTTTGCAAATAGCTTCTTAGAATCCTTAGAAATTTAATATTCATCCTCAAGAGCACATTAATTTGAATCTGTACTCCCTATTCTCACTAATTATTACCTTCCAGTCTACTTAGTAAAGGTGATTAGTGGTTTCATTTCTCGCCTAGAACGCGAAAAATGAAAAGACGCTTGACAAAAGGGTTGCCATTCAAGCCTAATCCATCATCATCTTGAATCAAAACGCATCACCGAAAGGAGAAACGAAGTCCGTATTTCATAAAGAGAGGAAAGGACTCCGATTATGTGAGGCTTTGCTATTCGTAAGCAGGTACCTGCTAATTATGCAGTTGGTACCTATATGGAGCGTCAAAAGTTAGACTGCCTTTAGTCCGCACCTCTCGACAGTCAACCCAGTTACGGTGACAATAGAAAATCACCGCCAAACGCCCTATCAAAGAAGGTGGAGCCGATAGTTTTAAGGCTGCTTTCTCCAGTAAAAATCTGGTATACTCCGTCTTTAAATCCTTGTGACACTTATGTCATCATAATTACGTGAATTACAATGGGTTCGGCTATTTAATCGATAATTTGAGCGATGCCGTAAAATAACTCTTGGCGTTGTTTTTACTCAATTTGAAGCAGTTCGAGTACTGTCGAACTTTGTATAACTAGAATGAGTGAGTGCTATGATAATTTGAATGTAAGTAAACGAAATAATTTTAAGGTGAATTAAGGTGGCATTTGTGAATTATTATTCGAAACTATTGGTGAGCACAGTACTTCCATGTTTGAGTCGTTTACGAGTGCAATCGATTATAAAATCAAGAAACTTATCTATTAGCCGCAACGCTAGTACACTACGACTGTTACTGAGAACTAGCCAGGAGACACAATAATAGACAAACGAGGTTAATATTGCGGAAGTGCTGTGTGTGACCAACGATACAAGCCAAGTTTTGTAGAACGGGGTCATTTTTATAGCAAGGACACCAAACAATGTATTACCAGCCCTGAAGGGGAAATCAGGCGTCGTTCACTCGTCGTTATTAAGATAAAAAAACCTCAACCATTAAAATGTATTGACGTTTGAAGCCAGTAGAACATACCCATGAAAAAAGCTTATCACAGTGTGTGGAGTTTTGTAAAATGGGTTCATTATTATAGCGAGGAAATAATAACTGAAAATGAGAAGTACGAGGAAGTGTGTGACACCAATAATAACATCAAGCGACATTCAGCTGACACGAAGGCAAATTTTAAACCCCCCAGAGTTGAAATATTACTTTAGCGGTCGGTGAAGATCAAAATATTGTCAAAATGCAATAAAAAATAAATCAGCCGGCATACAATTGCCCTCTTGGACATTTCAAGGCCTTGAACATTCGAATACATTGAGTTTGGCGGCCTGTAAAAATCGAAGAACAAAAAATACTCACTAGTGAAATATCGAAAACATCTCATAACGTAGAAGTACGGTGTGCGAGCCAATACATAAAAACACTGTAAATGATTGCACAGTGATTTATTATTCCTTCGCTTCAATAATGATTTAAGAAGATAATCCATTTGTGATGGTAATTATTCCGAACATTTGTGAACGTTCCCACCGAAAAACAGCTTGGTAGCTATAGGGAAAAACTCCGTAGCAACTATAGTAATTATAATCATTATAATTTTTCTTAATTTCCAAATTAAAATCTGATTTTTGCGCCTTACGGTATAGTTGAAGAGAGTGACTCTCTGGGGCTTCTTCAGTTCTGTAAATGTTAATATTATAGGTTGTTAATTGTCATCGTGGAGATACAAGGTTTGACAATAGATTCCAATGAACTTGAATAACTACCTCCAAACCTTGTATTTTCATGATAACAGCTACTCAAGATAGCTACCCATAGATCACCCCTCACCACGACGTGAAATAATTATTATGATAATAATAACAGGAACTAAAATATTATCGGCAGGGGAATTGTAAAATTAAAATCTTTTAACCTAATTTGAACATCACTCATTAATCCTGTAGAAGAAGCAAGAACGCAGCACTTTTTCTCGAAACATATCAGCATCATTTCGTAACTTCTCGTTATGAGCGCGCAACATAAAATTAATGCAACCTTTTCAACTCCGTGAGGACTGTACTATAAAATCTTCATGATTGAAGATGCGCGGGTGTCTGTGTGTGAGTGGGCGTGTAAAACTGAGGTTGAACACCTGCCGAGAAACCTCAACCAACACTGCACATCCTATCCCATGTTTCGCTAGCTTCTTCGATAAATGTACTACGGGTTTTGCAATCTGCCTCCAAGCGGTTCGATGTTACAAAACGGAGGGCTCATCAAATAGACCGTACGAAGATCCGTTTTGACCCTCGATTAGTCTTCACAGTATAGTATGGCATCGACTCAATACCACACCTGGGTAATAAAGTCTTGCATTGTTTTCGTATGCCGCTGAATTTATGATGATCCGGAATGCATGATTCCCCAATGTTAATTGTATCCTGATGTTACGGTCACGTACGCTTCGATAAACTTCAATTTTGATTTATTATTCAATGCGCAATGAACCATTTTAACTGCTCACAAAAAAATAAAATAAAATAAGACCACTGGTGTACATAGATCACGCAGTACTTCCATGTTTGAGTAGGTAATAGGAATAACCGATTTTAAAATCAAGAAGCTTGTACAAAGGCCGCAACGTTAGTTTTACAACAACTGCTAATGAAAAACTAGCTTGGAGAATCCAAAAATAGAAAAACGCACGAATCAGGTTGATATTGTGGAATTCAATTTGGAGTTAGCTTTTTTTTGTTTTTTAGACATTGAGCGTTTGGAAACCGTTCTTGATTATAATATCGCCGTTCCGGATTCGACTTCTAGGACGATCACAATACATCCTTTGATAGACTCGACAAATGCCAGGGTGGATTTTCAACCCGCTATTAATGAAACGAAGCGAATCAAAGCGAGCGTGCATATCTTTACATGGAGAAATATTTTTATTATCTCTCCGTGCGTAAAAGGGTCGAGGGTATTTTGATAAAGAATTGGCGGTCATAGCGTGAAGAGGAGTCTCGCGAGGTCGACGAGGGGTCGTTTGTAGGTTGTCATAAATGTACAAGCCCATACCCGTAACACCTCTTGAACCCACCCTGCCATTCAGACTTGTTACGCAACACTTTCTTATTAGAACACCCGCTTTCTACGACAGCTGTGGTGATATAGGATTTACGGGGGTGTTCAGATGACTAAAAAAATTATTCATCTGTCCGCAGGATAGTGAGACGTCATATTAACTTAATCGAGTACCAATGTAATGATAATCCTAAGACGTCCACCATAATGCATGCAAATCTTCATTGTTAACATACGCATAAAATCACAAGTAATTGTGCTATTTGAGTTATAGTATAATAAATTTTAATAACAGTGACAGAAATAATAATAGTAATACTGTGATGGTTATTTAAAATTTAGGAACGATAATAGGATAATAGGAATTATTTAAAATTTAGGAACGATAGGAAGTTGAACGAGGCTAATAAGCTACAATGCGAAATCTCGAGATTGAAGAACTTGTGGTATCGTATTTTATTTTTATTTTCCTTCTCGTCATATTTCTTGATGTCCGGGGGTTGTGAGGTGGAGAAAACCCAGGCGACTCATTCTCCGATTTTTTATTACCTGGCCGAGCACTTTCGCCCATTTGGGCATCCTCAGGGTGACGTGGAGCCATAGGCCCGAACGGGCGAAAGTGCTCGGCCAGCTAACAAAAAATTGGAGAACGAGTCGCCTGGTTTTTTTCCACCTCACAACCCCTGGTAATTTATTTTGCTCAGCGTTAAAGCTTAGGTAAAGTTTATCTGCTACGTTAAAGGTTTCATTTCACAGCACCTCATCTCGCGAGCGCAGTGGGCAATTCAGCTGTTGTAAGGCGGTAACGCTGGGTTGAAGTTTGAGCAGTTAATTTGGCGTGTGATTGAGTATCTCTACAAGTGAAAATGACAAGTGACTCCTGTTTTTCACTGAAAGATGCCAAAAAACGTCAAAAGGGGTTTCTACAGCCTCCCAATGACATCACATTAATAACGGGGTTCACGTAATGCACATCTTGCTCGATTGGCTCCTTCGGTTCCGACTGCAATTATCCATGAAGTTATTTTCTTAGGCTCATCCATCCTTGCGTATTGTTCTTCAGAGATTCCAACAAAAAGAAAGTTTTTAGTCTTGATTGAAATAAGATTATTTATTATAGTTTGTTCATCTGAGGCCTTTCGATCAATTGCGTGTTTCTTCAACTACGTGCAATGGCGTAACAATACGCTGACTATTTTATGTCTGATCGCATCTTTTCTTTTCCCAACAGAGTGTTAGTTTATAGATCTAAGACAATAATTTATGAAATATTTTTCCCCTGAATATTTCAATGGATAAACTGATGTAGAAAACTTATCAGCTCTTGAGAAATATGAACCAGCTGTTGACTGGTGGAAATTAACCAATTTTTACCTGAGTAAAGGAGGTTGTTTCGACGCATCGATGAGTTGTCCAATCTACACGGCAAAAAATAATCAGTTTTTGCTTTCATTTTTACGTAGGTAGTTGTTTTTTTTTCCGGAAGAGGTGAGATCTTGGGATGTTCCTAGACTGGAGGCGGGCCCCCCAGCTCCCCGGGCTCCCATTGGCCTCACCAGGCATTGGCATCACACGTCGCCAGGCGGTTACACGCAGAAACGCGTAGCTTCTGTCGCGCGTGCATCTAATAAACGCCGCTGTTTTTCAATTCACACATCAGCGTAACAGAAAAAAAACCCCAGGGACGCCTTACCACTACTTGTTTCTACTATTTCTTCGTACTGTTTTCAGGCAAAAATTTATCATATACCTATATTTTTAAAATGTAATCTGAATACATTCTAAAGTTTTCCCTTCTTCAGTTCAATTTTGACATCGCGCTTCGGATAGTAATTTTATTTAAACATTCACTATCTATTTTACCTTTACATTAATAACAAAACTTATTGTTGAGCGCAAACAACCATAATATAGCAGTTACAGTAGTATAATCACCACCAACCAAATTACCACAAATTCAACAATGAAACGAAATCAAACCGACTTAAGAAAAAAACTCGAATATTTATAGGCTTACAAAGTAATTTCAAATAGATACCGAAACTTAAAAGATGCATAGTAGATAACCATGACAAATAAATAGGTATTCATAATTTTAAATTGTAAATTAATAAAAAGTAAAAGATAGTTACCTAAATGATTTATAAAATTTACGAAATAATAAGATATGATTTATAAAATAAGAAAAATAAGATATGATTTATAAAATAAATGGTAAATTAATAAAAAGTAAAAGATAGTTACCTAAATGATTTATAAAATTTACGAAAAAATAAGATATGATTTATAAAATAAGAAAAATAAGATATGATTTATAAAATTTACGAAAAATAAGATATGATTTATAAAATTTACGAAAAAATAAGATTTATAAAAGTAGTAACTACGTGCAACCAATTATGTATTTTGTGGCCGCGGATTCTGCACATTTAAGTTTTTGAGGATTTTTTTCAGTTGGAAAATTTTATTTGTCGCTTCTACCTAATGACACTAAAACGGCTAAACTTCTAGCTCCCCAGCTACACTAGTGGGCTATAATTCCAAATTAGTTTCTGAACGTATTCTATAAATATTATCTAACTTGTTATTCAGAAAAGTCTTCCAATGATCAACAGTCCTCTGATGATCATATTTCCGTTTTGCTGCTTAAAATATTTTCTTTGAAAAACCGTTCACGAACTTATTCGATTGTTTCGAAATAGTTCGTCGTGTTCTTGACACCGCAAATGTTACTCGAGTTTCAAGTCCAAGGCCAACCTGAAGACACCTTCCTCTCGTTTATCACTTTCTTGAATCGTCGGTTTTGGTGATGTTTCGAAATCTACCAGTTCTTATCCTCCACCGATATGGAAATTGGTTGTGTCAAAACGGAGATTAAGTTCGAGCCGAGGGTTCACAACACTAACGAACCATCAGTCTCCATCTAGGAAATTCTTGTAATATCATTCCTTCAAGGTTTTACTCTCTCGGCTTCTACCGCTGCATCGACTTGACACTCAATGCATTAGAGAAATCTACGAATACTAAGAAGAATCGACAACCGTCATAACTATGAATGTCTCGGGAAAATATCAAAATCCAACCATCCATAAATGTATATTTCTAGCGATAAAAAAACCTATAGATTATACAATTACCTTCACAGAATAAATTACCACCACCCCTCCCGAGTTCATTTCTTAGCTGTAAAGAAATCCACCCATTAGCAATAATCGACCACAGTCGTAACTAAGAACGCCTGGGGGAAAATATCAAAACCCAACCACCCATAAATGTATATTTCTAGCAATAAAAAGCCAATAGATCATACAATTACCTTCACAGAATAAATTACTACCGCCCCTCCCGAGTTCATTTATTAGCTGTAAAGAAATCTACCCATCAGCAATAACCTCTTTGCTAGGTTCTCGATTCTGATATTAATACATTAGTTTGATTGTCCGGTAAAATATTATTTTAACCATTTTATAACAATGAAACGTCACTTTCATATGTGATTACCTAGTTAGATGGAATTCTAAGTTACAGCATATGAATCTCGCTAGCCATAAAATACTACACTGTTGTTTTGTTACGCTCCTCATTGTTTCGAAACGTTATGAATGTCAGAACTACGGTAGGTCGGTTTTATCTATTTTTTGAGGCCTGGGAAAATCGAAATAGAAAGTACTCACCAGAGAAATAGCGGAAACAGTTCATAAAGTGAAAGTAAGATGAGAGAATTGAAAATAATTGATAAAAATCGAATGTTATAAGCTTGCCAATACAAATATGGAGAACAATTATGTCTCGGAAGTACTGTGTGTTATCCGAAATCCAATAATGAATGATTTTGCGCGTTCACAGTGAGAAATATTTCTCAAAATTTCGACGAACTTCATCGATTTTTCACGGAGAATTTGACGACTTTTGCAATTTTTTGGCCAAAGACACTTGTTCGGAAAGTGTTTCCGAGTAGAATACCACAAATCTTTTTTCCGAATTCGACTTTTCAGACAATTTCAATACTTCTACTTACTACGTAAACATGAAAGTGAGAAGGTCAATTTATGTGAGAAGAGAGCTACTTAGCCGTTCTAGCCAGGGGAAAGCCAGTCTTCTTTGCATTTATAGCAAAGTTTTGTAAATAATACTAGAAAATTTCCGACCGGAGAAGATACCTAAATTACTTTTCTATTACGTCAGTTCTGAATACGGCTATCGGTTGGAGTAAAATGTAAATTTGATAAATAATTGCCCATGCCTGACATAACCATTTTCGTTTGGACGTTTAGATTTTGATAATAGGAGGGATAAAGTAATGGCCCGCTTTTACCAGTCGATACTATGTTATGGCGCGATAACGAAAAATTTGGCTGCCCTAGGTCTAAATATTCGACGTTTACTCTATCGGAATGGCTCAATCCGTGCCAGAAATGCGCTCAGGACACTCTGTCTTCCTTGGACGCATTGTGTTCGTTGCATAAGACGACGGAAAAAGAAGAAAGCCTGTTTGGGACGGGCCGTCATTAAAATGTTATTTTCTTCTTTTTAGTGCTGAAGGTGCAATAGGTCATGCGATGAATCGCCGAGGCGGCCCAGAGCTTACAGAATTCTACTCACAACTATCATCTAATGGAACGGAAGAAGTGCGGTTGATGGTGTGTAGGGCTGTCAATGAAAATGCGGCTGTCTTCAATTGCGTCAGTAGTGATAACTTATTTAAACATTTCCAGCAGCCGCGTGCGCAAAGCGCCCCTACCTTACATTATAGCTTACCTTCAAACGAAGAATCCGTAATTTTCTGCGTCTGGTGAATTTATTGTCAATAACAAACTCGTCTACTCGCTAAAGAAACCAGCGGTGTTCATAGATCATAGATTATTTCCATGTTTCAGTCGGTAACAGTTATAACCAATTCTAAAATCAAGAAACTCGTACGAAGGCAGCAACGTAAGTTTACATAAACTGTTATTGATAAAAAAATAAGCTCATAACATGAAACTACATAGTGTGCGAGCCGAAGATAAAAATCAAAACATCTGACAATCTGCTAACCACGAAGAACACTTTGAACTATCGAAAATTTGACCTTTATGGCTGGTAAAAATCACATTTAACAACTTTGAATAATTTTTTTATTTCTTATACCTCTGAAGTAGTGTGTGTTAGGTATAGGAATGTCGATCTTGTCGTTTTATTTGCATTGGGAGAACAACTTCTGCAAATATTCCATCAAATTTCGAGAACTTTTCCGAGAGATAATGCAATATTTTGTCACTGTGACACTATAGACAGATGGAAGCAAGAAAAGATGGACACTGACAGAAGCATTCTAGATGCAAACAATATTTCAACTACGTGGAAGTACGGTATGTGACATTAACAATAAAAATATATCGTCATTAACCCGCTAAAGAAAAAATGTCATGATCTCTTAAACGTTCAAATATATTGACCTTTGGGGAATGTGAAGTTTTCTGATACAAAAAATGACTGGGTAGCACGGATGTACGGTGTGTGACACTGGCGATGAAAATCAGGCGTCATTCACTCGCTATTACAAACATTAAGCATCTCTAGCGTCAAATATTTTGGTTATCGGGAGAATGTCAACGGAAATCAACACCTGTAATGTTCCATGTTAAAGTAATTAATTCCATGACACATTTTTAACAACTAAAATGGATTGTTTAATTCGAATAGGTAAAGTTCTCTTTGGCAAAAAACTATTTCTTAACGTAATTCAGGTACTCAATGGTAATTATTCTGTAAAATGTGTTCAACCGGATCCTGAGGCTAAAAACACGTTTGCCGTTACGGTCGACCTTCGTTTTATAGCGAGATGCTCATAACTGATTTACAAAGACTGAAAAGCGTGGATTCTTCTCTTTGCCTTATTCAATATTAAAGGCTCGTGAGTTGTTTAGGCCTTGTTCGATCCAATCTGTTCAGGTAGCCCATCCCACTTAACACGATCATTGATTTCAGTGGAACTTCGCTCTCTTAATTAAAAGTCACTTTGCTAGATATCTTCACAGGAGATCCACAGTCTTGAGAAACTGCCTAACCCTCTGGAGACCTTTTCACCTTGCGTTGCATAATATTCTTCCGATTTTTTCCGTTTAAGCTTTACTGGAAATATCAAAGGTGAGCTTTGGCGATCTTCGGAGAATTCGGGCCTTCACTTGTAGTCATTAGTGAATGGATCTGTGACTGATGATGGACCTTATCGCGTTGGCAAATATTCGACTATAAGACATCTTTCTCGAAAAAAAAAAAAAATAAATAAATAAAACGCTGCGAATGATTGTACAGTGGTTTATTATTCCTTCGCTTCAATATTAATTTAGGAAGACTATCCATTTGTGATAGTAATTAATTCTAACATTTCTGAACAATCCCACCGAAAAACAGATGGTAACTATAGGGGAAAACTCCGTAGCAACTATTGTAATTTTAATCAATTTTATTTTTCTTAATTTCCGAATTAAAAGCTAAATTGTTTGCCTTACCCTACAGCTGGAGAGAGTGTTTGACGATCATTCCAATGAGTATAGAACGATTTTTATAGCTCACAAAACTCTCGAGTTATACCCTCATGTCAAATTTCTGAAAATCTCCCAAATTCAACACAAAAGCTGCGATAACTCGAGAACCAATAGAGCTATCGACCCCGCGATGGTCTCATTCGATTCAGCGTCTAAAAATCTATATAATTTGATACCAAATACACATTTTTATGAAAACCCCTGGAAAATATGAATTTTCTCCCCCTCAAAACCCCCCAAAAATACCCTTAAAATTAAGCTAGCAAGTTGGTTCGAGAATTGGGCCGTCGTAGGACCGAGATTGATTTTTGGTGAAAATTTCAAGAATTTAGCTACTATAGTTTGGCCGGAAAACTGCTAACGACGAATTCAGCAGAATTTTTTTTATTGGATATTCGGATTCTACGTGAAACGTAAAACATCAAGTTTTGAGGGGGTTATAAAACTTTTTTTCTTGGGCGATTACAATGGTTTATTATGAATAATAAACCAAAATTTATGAATCGAGCACCGGTAGCCAAAGTAACGACGATGTGTTTTAACTAATTAAATTGTATACATTTTGTTACCATGAGAACGTAGGAGAAGTAGAAAGAAAGGTGGTTACATGGGAATTACGAATACTTTACTATAAATTAGCATATTTATTTTGGCGACAACACTTAGCACCATAGCAAAAGACGAGTCTTTCGTTCCGAGCCTTGGCCTTTTTAACGGTGGAGCGCTAGGTACCTCTTTGCAATCATCGAGCGGAGTAATATGCTCAGACTCTAGGTTATTGTATATGATCGGCATTGAAGATCTTATCTTCTGTTCCTGAACCGATCGCTTCGTACAGATTTTTTTATTCTTTTCACAACTGAAGAGAACTTGATGGCAAATACATTCATTCAAAACCAGACGGCGTATATGATACAGTAGATGGGACGCACAATCTTCACGATAATTTATTTGGATGTTAGACAACCTTCGCATTTACGCTAACGCCAACTTAGTCCTAATATACGTTGTTTATGGTACCGTATACTCTTATGGAAGGAAGGCGAAGGTGACTCATGTTGGGGCAAGGTCAAAAGTTGAAGTGCCAAGAGACGATGTTGTAATCGAAATTACAACGTATTCTGTCGCAGAAAATATTTTTTGGCCTTTAAGACTCCGAACATTTCTGGCCAAGTTTTAATGAATAACTATTAACGTTAGGTATTGCATGTCACATCAATCATTGCTGTCAACGGGAAATTCTTTTCTATGGAATGAGGATTTTTATGTTCTCTGCGCATCTGTTTCTGGTAACTACCTAACAATTTATATCTTTCCGAGCCCGTAGTGAAAAGCATCTCAGCAAACCATTTATGTTCGATCGGGTGAATTTAGATAGTTTATTTGTTCTATCCGGGGGTTTCAACAGTGAAGTTCAGGGTAGTAGTTCAGGGTAGTTTAGAGCAGTAACTGCCCTAACCAGCCAAATTTTTCAACAAAAAAGAAAAGAAAATCATTTTGACTTCAGCTTTTGATTTCTATTATCTTCGCTATTCATAATTTATTTGCAGAGTTTATTTGGACTGATCCCAATCATTTCTTCATTTGAGTTTTTATTTAAAATGGATAAGTAATTAATCTCGCTAATAATTTTTTTTTAATTTTAATAACAATAATAATAATAATTTTAAATTTTTTTAACTAATTTACTCACTTACTAACTTACTAACTAATTTACTACTAACTTTTTTACTACTAACTAACTAATTTTTACTACTAACTAATTTACTAACTAATTTACTTACTAACTAATTTAACTAGTTTACTCAGGGGAAAGACACATATTGACAAATTTCTATTGGTATAAACGTAAAATTATCACATTTAGGTACTAAACAGAACATTGCTTCTTTTACTCAATAGATTCACGTTACTTGGTGATCCCAATCAGACGCCAGATAAAGTTCAATAACGTTCATTTTATTCATTTCTTCAAAATTATACCTAATTTTATGACAAAATTAATTTTTCATCGTAATGGTATACAATAGGGTTTGACGAGCAACGATTTTATTGAATTTTCGAGTAGTACTATCATGTTTTATAGCAACAGTTTGTCAACCGCGAAAGCTTTCTTCTTCATCACAGCCTCATTCAATTCCGCGATCAAAAAACCTGATGAAACGCCAGTGATCAGAGATACGGGATAGGACGCTTGAGAATCTTCAGGATTTACATCGTGCAGGCTTTTACTTATTGGGGACCCACTGACTGGATCGAGTCGGTATCATTCCGTACCTCAACAGGGGAGTACACTCCTCTAAAGGTTAGTAAAACCGTGAAATACCTGGTGCGAGAACATCGCGGCAGTCGCTCGTTGCAGTTCTGTTCCAAAGCTGATGAAATGACGTGAAATAAAGTTGAATTGAAACGCGGGAGAACATAGCCAACGTGTTGCTTAGAAATCTGGCGTCTGGGTGCTGCTAGCGGTCAAAGGTTAAGTCTTCAAAGTTGAAATAACCGTTTAAAGTCGCCGGTAGGTCGCTGTCGGCTAGCGTGAATAATAACGTATCCACAGCTTGATGAAGTCAGTGGATTCAAACTATCAACAAAACCGAATTCACAGATTCGACGAGCATTTCTCAAGAGCTGGGGTTACTATAATTTTCTGTCCAGATTCGAACCACTATTATTACAGCAAAACGATTTAGCTATCACACAATACGGAATAAAATACCAAACGCTCGAAATATATGTTCAGATGTTGGTATAAAAATACTAGTACCAACTCGAGGTCACGATCACCAAATTCATTTTTTCTGAATCATTTTTTGAAAACTGCTCTGACCAATCCGTCACCAGTGGTTGCTAGCGCCTTCGTGGAAATCCCCACAACCGGATCGAAAAATCACCTGTTCTAAAGAAACTATCTCCAAACCCTTCAATGCCACACAAAATATCTGGCAACCCGTAAATTTGATTCCATGTTGGGCTTCTTAAGAAATGAGAATTGTCTCTTGACAAAGAAGCAGCCTGGGATGTGGTTAATGGGCAGGCCATGTTGAATGTCGAAATTGAGAACTTGTGGTTTATCCATATGAGTTAAAGTCACTCCTCTCAATTGGTCCTGCTGGATATCTTCAATAGCGGCTATAGTAGTGCTTTTTTTTACAGTGGACCAGTTGATTTCTAACAAAATACAAATGAAATCCCTACAAAAAAGGGACTTCTTCAAAAACCATCTAAGAAACATTTTTGTGAAAATAAATCCCCCACACAATCTCCTAGTTATTTCTTCCCCCTAAACTTGCTCCAAACAGGAAAATCCCCTAGATCTTGGGGGAAATAACTTGGCAACACTGTCCATAACCTTTATCACAGCTAACTAATAGATTTGGTAAAAGAATTCTACACTTAAAAGATTTCTATTCGGAGATGAAGAAAACACTCGAAGCCAAATTTCAGCTGGTACTTATCATTGAGGTAAGTAAATAAAAGGACAGGTTGGGCAACAATATCGGTCGTGATGTCACCGGTCTACACCCTCCTTCTGCCGCTTATGAGCTTGGCTATTGAACAGTTTCAACTAAAAATTTGCTAATTCGACCTTGTAAGCCATTGAAGAAAGATTATTCTAATCAATTATTCAGATATATTATTTTTAAACTAACTTTCTAATGCCTGTATTTTTTTTTTTTGGATTTGATTTTTATGTTATCATTTATACGTAGTAATGTAGATAGATTTATTTCATGATGATATGGATCCATGCTTAAATTATTGTTTCTTATGTACTTGACATTCATTAACCGACTTCATTGTTTTAATAAAAACATAAGTGTAAGTGTGTCACATACACACATTTCATTCACTTGTTCTCACATCCATAACGGTAACAAAAATACACGTTATTAAACCTATAATTTATAAGAGGGGTAGCATACTCATACACACTCTATTCAGATAAATTTTAATGTGAGATTATATTAACGCAACCAACCAAAACCCCCTTTTTGGTTCATAATTTAATAATGTATACCATTTTAATCGCCGGAGAAAAGTTTTTGTTACCATTTCTATATGAACACATAATGTATAATATTTCTTAAAACCACCATTCAAATCATGGATTATCTTTACATCCCTTGTATTATTGTAGTATTTAGTTTATGTAGGTTTTATGCCCCTCATAGCATAATAATAATTTGATCAAGATAGCGTCTATCGGGCCACCCTGCGCGGCGGTTATTCTCGCTCTCATTGTTTTTCCCGGGCTGTTGTCGTTGCTCTCTCGTTTGTCTTCTCTCGTGTCGCGCTTGTACTTTTGTGTATGCCTTTTCATTAAAGTGCTATTAATTGTTGTTTAAAGCCTTGGTGTCGTTCCCGGACCTCTTTTCCAACATTGGTTATGGGCCCAGAAAAAGTCGCGAAATTATCAAAATAAGTTTCGAAATCGACTGTTTCACGGTTTGTTTTGTTTGTGAACGCGAGTTCTTTGTTTGATTCACGATGGCCGAACATTCGAGTAGCCTTCCTCCTTTCGAAAAATTGAAAGGAAGATCCAACTACGTCGATTGGTGTTTTCAAATGAAAAATTATTTACGTCACGAAAATTTGTGGGTCTGCATTCAAGGCTATGAAAGCGGCGACAAGGTAGACGATAGCGTTCGGAAACGTCGGGACGAAAAAGCGCTTTGTAAAATCAACTTGATGATCGACAAATGCTGTTTTCCGTATGTCATGAAAAGCACAACGGCAAAAGAAGCCTGGGACGCGCTCGCGACTGCATTCGAGGATCGAGGTCTGAAACGTAGATGTGGTTTACTTCGTCAGCTTTTCTCTGTAAAATTGGAGAAATTTTCTACAATGGAAGATTACATCAACAACGTCCAGGACCTAGCTAGTCAACTCGGAAACATGGATAAACCTCTCGAAGATGAGTTCATCGGTGTAATACTTTTACAAGGATTACCGTCGTCTTATGATCCGATGGTGATGGCCTTGGAAAGTAGCAGTGCAGTGATTTCGAGCGATTTCGTCGCTAATAAACTCCTTCAAGATTGCCATTATGAAAAAGCGAAATTTCATGAGAGACAGGATTCAGCTCTTTTGACCAAAAGGAAAAGTGTACGGTCCAAACCAAAATGTTGGTCTTGTTCAAAAATCGGCCACCTTTCTGTCGACTGTCCCTTGCGAAATAACGATAGAGGTAACAAAGATACCGTAGGTCAAAAGTTTAACAGGCCGAAATCCGATCGCCGCGCTCTAATAGCAGCGCTCACTGCTTCCAACGTATCTTCAAAATGGTATGTCGATAGTGGGGCAAGTACTCATATGACCGGTTGTAAAGAGTGGTTACAAAATTACTCATCTTTATCGTCAAAACAACAAATCTCGTTAGCAAACAACGAAAAATTGTTTGGCGAGGGCATCGGAAGCGTTATTGTTGTTTTGCCGGACAGCACGGAACAAATGATCTCGGAAGTTCTGTACGTTCCTGGTCTTGAGACAAACCTATTGTCAGTAAGTGCGATGACAAAGAAAGGATTCAGTGTAACCTTTGACGACAAAAAGTGTTCGATCCACGAAGGTAATAAAGATTTTGCCATCACGGCGTCAGTCGACAATGGTATGTACCAGTTGAATGTTTTGCACACCAAAGTTTATGCAGCTCGTCAAAATGAATCTCAAACGCTCTGGCATCGAAGAATGGCTCATCTCAATCATCATTCGCTTGAACTCCTTAGAAATGGTCTCGCGATGGGAGTCAACTACGACAAAGATTCAGAAATAAAATTCTGTGAAAGCTGTGTAAAAGCAAAACAAGTCAGAAAATCGTTTCCTAAAAATAAATCAAAACTGGCAAAGGCAAAGCTGGACCTCTTACATACGGACTTGTGTGGGCCAATGGAGGTGGACTCCTTTAGTGGCGCTCGTTATATGCTGACGGTCATTGATGATCATTCAAGGAAAATCTTTCCGTTCTTCCTGTCATCTAAGGATGAGACCTCAAGTATTCTGAAGAACTTCATCAACATGGTTGAAAGACAGACCGAAAGGAAAGTGAAAATGATCAGAAGCGACAACGGGGGTGAGTTTGTGAATTCTCAGCTAGCCGATTATTTCAGAGAAAGAGGTATTGTTCATCAGCTTACCTGCTCTTATACTCCTCAACAAAATGGAGTCGCTGAGAGGTATAACCGGACAATATTGGAGAGAGTTCGCGCAATGATCGAGGATGCGAATTGCAGCAAAAGGATGTGGGCAGAAGCGGCGAATACAGCAGCCTATTTGCTGAATCGGTCGCCAACGAAAAAACTTAAGGAGTCGACGCCAGAAGAAACATGGTCTGGAAAACGTGTTCACTTGGATCACATAAGAGTATTTGGTTGCCCAGCTTTTGTACGTGTGCCTGAACAAAAACGTCGAAAATTGGACCCTAAAAGTGTAAAAATGACTTTTGTGGGTTACTCAGAGACGACGAAAGGATATCGTCTTCTAGATTTCAAGAACCGGTTGAAAGTCGCAAGAGATGTGATTTTTGTAGAAGAAAACTTTGATTCACTCGGCGACATATCCACCCACCCTCAAATCCTGTCGTCTCATTTTCCTCTGCTCAATGGCAATGTTGAGGACATCGTTGAGGCACAAACTGAAGAAGAAAAATCAGCATCGTCGCCTGAAGAAACCGTATCGCCGCCTGAGACCCTCGAACCAAACTACATCATCGGCACGGAAAATAGACGGAACAGTTCGTGTGACACTTCTAGCGACGCGTCGATTGTCTCCAATAATCTTGTATCTGACGATGATACGGAGGTTCAAGAGTCTTGCAAAAACTTGGAGGCACCAGAAGAAATTTCTTCAAGGAGGTATCCTGCGAGGAGTCGTAAGCTACCAAATTTTGATGATTATTTCTTGTATCAAGCCGTTATTGAAAATTCTTGTGTTGCATCTGTTAGCCAAGCATTAGGTTCTGACGAAAAGATTCAATGGGAAAAAGCCATGAAAAAAGAATTTCTATCTTTGATGGATAATCATACATGGGATTTGGTTGATAGGCCTCCAGGCAAAAATATCATAAAATCTATGTGGGTTTTTAAGAAACATAATGAAAAATCGGCTAAAGATATTCACTATAAAGCAAGATTAGTAGCAAAAGGTTGCAACCAGAAAAAAGGATCGGATTTTCACAGAACATACTCACCTGTCGTTCGTTTCAGCTCAGTTAGAACGTTGCTGGCTCTAGCTGCCATGTATGATTGGGAAATAAATCACCTAGACGTTGAGACGGCTTTCCTAAATGGTGAGTTATCTGACGAGATTTACATGGAGCAACCTCCTGGTTTTGTTTCCAAAGGTAACGAGGATAAAGTTTGTCATCTAAGAAAATCTATTTACGGATTGAAACAATCTAGTAGAATCTGGTTTGAAATGGCAAGCAAGGTTTTAAAGTCCATTGGGTTTACACCATGTAAAAACGAACCTTGTGTTTTCAAAAGATGGGATAAAAACTCCATGATTATTATTGCACTTTTTGTTGATGATTTTTTATTGTTCTACGAAAAATCGTACAGCCCTATTGAAATAAAACGTAAACTCGCTCAGGCTTTCAAAATAAAAGATTTAGGGCCAGTAAAAGAGTTCCTAGGGATTGAAATAGAGCGGGATAGGGAAAGAAAAAGCTTAAAGATTCACCAGGAAAAATACATTAATCAAATTTTGGAACGTTTTTCCATGCAAGAGGCTAAAACGGTCGGTACACCTCTTGAGAACTCAAAAATTCTTTTTGCTGACGACCAAAAAATTGATGCTCCGTACCAAGAGCTTATAGGGTCATTGATGTTCCTGTGTGTAAGTACTAGGCCAGATTTGACTTTTGCCTGCACATTTCTGAGTCAGTTTAATACCAGTTTTAATCGAAATCACTGGATGGCCGCAAAGCGCCTTCTACGTTATTTGAAGGGTTCAAAAAGTCTCGGTATTCGTTATGCACCAACAGCTGGAAATCAAATTGTTGGATATAGTGATGCTGACTGGGCAAATGATGAGGATAGAAAATCATACAGCGGTTACACCTTCATATTGGGTGGAGGGGCGATTTCGTGGGCTTCCAGAAAACAGGAATGTGTTACTCTCTCAAGTACTGAAGCTGAGTACGTTGCGCTTAGCGAAGCCTCAAAAGAAGCTTCTTTCTTGGGAAATTTTCTGAGCGAATTATTGTTGGGATCTGTGTACGAAAACCGACCTGTTATTTCTCTTTATGCTGACAATCAAAGCGCCATGCGCATTGCGGAGGGGGAGAACCTTCATAAACGCACGAAACATATTTCTGTAAGGTATCATTATATTCGTGAAAAATTGAAAGATGGCACCTTAACTCTCAGCTTTGTTCCGACTGGAGAAATGTGGTCAGATATGCTCACAAAAGCATTGGGAAAATCCAAATTAGAGATCTGTAAGACTGGGGTAGGAATGGGTTGATATTGAATTTTGTATCTTGTACAATGTTTGTATCTTGTACGATGTTTGTATCTTGTACAATGTTTGTATCTTGTACGATGTTTGTATCTTGTACAATGTTTGTATCTATTATCAATATCTTGATCTATCCATTCATGTTCATTGTTTAAATTTTGTATTGGTCATACCTAGTTCTATCTTTATTGTTTATGATATGTGGTTCAAGAGGGGGTTTGTAGGTTTTATGCCCCTCATAGCATAATAATAATTTGATCAAGATAGCGTCTATCGGGCCACCCTGCGCGGCGGTTATTCTCGCTCTCATTGTTTTTCCCGGGCTGTTGTCGTTGCTCTCTCGTTTGTCTTCTCTCGTGTCGCGCTTGTACTTTTGTGTATGCCTTTTCATTAAAGTGCTATTAATTGTTGTTTAAAGCCTTGGTGTCGTTCCCGGACCTCTTTTCCAACAGTTTAGTGGTTCCCCGAAAGAGAGAGGAAAAAAAAAAAAAACAGGGAGTGTACACTTCCCCAGGGTCCTAGGTTGTTTTTGTCCAACCTTGTCAGTAAGAACTTCAATAATAGTCACCCTTGTCATAAATTGTCTTAATATTTATCTAATATTATTTTAACAGTCACAAGACTCAACACTCACTTTTGAAAAGTGTTATGAATTCATAAAGTAATGAAATAAATTGCATTTGTAAATTTATAACCTAGGATAGGAGAGCTAAGATTAAGGTAGAAGTCGGCACGGTTTCATACCTGTGATGTAACGCTCGGAGGTTGCCTTATTGCCCCAACTGTCTTTTCCTCATCTTAATCTCTGACTACCAACCAACATGATAAGGTGCAAAAGGCCAGGAGTTCTCCTAGCAATTGCATTTACTTAATATTCAAAACATCTTTGACCTTAGTTATTACTTAGCTCTATAGAGAAGACCTTCAAGAGTTAGAACAGAACTTAGTACAACTGTAAAGATAACCAACTTGTAACCTATGATAAAACTGCTTGAAAAACCGTGTTGGTGTAATGATTTGTTTTTACTTTCATGTTTACGTAGTAAATGGAAGTATTGTGATCGTCTGTAAAGTCGGAGATGAATTTGAGAAAAAAAAATTCACAGTACTATACTCAGAAACACTCTCTGAACAAGTTTATGTGGTCAAAAAATGATATTAATCGTCATGTCTCCGTGAAAAATGAATGAAACTCAATGACATTTTCAGAGAATTTTTTCCTAGTAAATGTGCAAAATTAGCCTTTTCCGGATATTGGATAACACACAGTACTTCCGAGGCATAACCGTACAAGGTTTTTTCTGTTTTTACAGGCTATAAGAGTTAATATTTTCAAACGTTTGCGGTCTTAGAATGTTCATTATGGTAAGCAGATTATGCTGGTTTTGTTTTTTTTATATTTGATCACATACCTAACCACTGCTTTTTTCACGATTTCACTCGTGCATATTTTGTATAATGATTTTTACTGGCCAAAAAACTCAATGAATTTGAATGCTTAAGGTCTCAAAATGTTTGGGACGGCGATTGAATGAAGTCTGATTTTCATCACGTAGGTCACATACAGTACTTCCTTGTTATACGCATATTTACTATATACCTACTGATTTTTTCAGACGGCAAAAATGATAACATTTGATTTCTGGGGGCTTGAAATGTTTCTTTATGTCAGCTGAATGTCGTTTGATTTTTACTATTGGTGTCACACACCATACTTCTTCGTAATTCGCATTGTCAGTTTTTTGTTTGTGCACTTTTGCATGGGTCTCCTTGCTGAAAAATGACTCCATCTCACAAAACTTGTTTTGTACCTATTGGACCACACACCGTACTCCCGCCTTGCGCGGTTTATTGACTGTTTCGATATTTACAGACCGCGAAAAAATCAATATCTTTGACGCTGGAGGTTCATAAAAATTATCCCATTTTTCAAAACTTGGCTTTAGACCCACATACTGGACTTCCGCATTATTAACCGAATTCGTGCGTTTGTTTTTTTTTTTTCATTTTTGCGTTCTCCTAGCTAGTTTTTCAATGACAGGTGTACAGTAATAACGTTGCGCCCTTTGTACGAGTTTCTTGATTTTACAATTGGCCATTCCTGTTATCGACACAAACATGGAAGTACTGTGTGATCTATGCACACCACTGGTTTTTCTAACTGGGCTCCGAAATCGTGAAAGTAACATCTTTGAGAAAAGAATGATAAAATTGTGAAACGTTGCAAATTTTAGCAAACGAGTCTTATATTCTATGCCCAATGGTCTATGCCTCTATTAGGTACTATTCGGAGATTTTGACGCCCCATTTGGTTTATTACGGGTAACGCATGAAGCTTGAATAATGATCGGATTATTAGAACCAGATAAAAATATACTTGGAGTCATTTGGCTATATAGTCTCCACTATATTATAGCTTGGCTTGGGTCTACCTGTATCTCCCGAAGAATTTCTATCAGCATGCCTTACATGTAACATAGTGATATTAATTATTCAATCAGTTCGATAGTGTCGAGTTCAAGAGACCGGTAGGAAGCTGAAATAACACGCCGGCGCATCTCGTTCAACTTGCCCTTGACCGTCCTAGCTCGATGACCGAAAACCACCTGTACTTCCTATTACTTCCCCCGCTTGTCGCCGCTGGTCACCGCTCACCAGTGTCCAATCTAAACTAGCTCTCTAGATTGAATGTTCATTCAGACAGTCTGCGTTGGTGCCGTGTTCTAGTGAAAACACTCTTCATTTGTTTATTAACGGGCAAGCCCAATTACATTTCTATGGAAGTTATCCATAACATGAAGGTAAAAACAATGCAAAAGAAAAAGAAAGAAAAAAAAGAGTACACATTTATCAATCAAAAATGAATGGGGAGTTGTTCACTGTCTTTTTGATGCTAGTTAGGGTGGAATGGAAAAAAATCAAAGTCTGGATAAGTAGTCAGAAATAAATTCATACTTGGTCTTGGCATCTGAACCTGCAACGACGAAATTGAGATTCAACTAATCTAGTGCTTCTGATTCTTTTATTGACCAATGAAGACCTGCGTTATGTTAGACACCGTTGAATTACCTCCGACCGAAATAGCGGACCTAGCTTTGATAATGATGAAGATGCGATAATTTTGAAAAGAACGTAAATAACCGCCTCTTTATTATTGTTTCAAATGAACATGTTTTATATTTTATTTTCTCGAACCATCAAGAACTACAGCTAAGGTAGATGAAAAAAACCCCCCAAAAAAAAAAACAACAAATCCGATGCTCTTCGTTTGCATAACAGGGAATACATTATTTTCAGCTACCTTGAGGTTTTATTAACGAAAAAAGCGAACTTTCAGCCTTTGCCGAGAAATGAGAGCAATTTATATATATGTTGCGCCCATTTCTCGCAATCATGTGCAATGATTAAAAACTAGAAAGATGAATTCAGTAAATCTTTCAACTTGGTTGAATAATCGGGTAATCATAACTCCGATAGAATGAAGTATTCGCATTAACTTTTTATTCCAAATGTGATCATCTATAATTATTTTACACCCCTACAAACACTGTTTCCAAAGGAAATCGAAATCCTCAAAGAAACGTTGAGGAGGGACTCGTTGAGATAAGAGAAGTGCGATAAAAAAGTAGGATCGAGGAAATTTGCTGACGTAGACAACAATTCGGTTCGAGTATTTTTTCAAACTCGAAAACGTCACAAGGAACCCTGATTTTACAGAAACGATTTCGAGCCTTTGAGCCATCTATTGGTTATTAGAGTGCCATGTACTTATAAAAAAAAATCTATGCAACTTTCCACTTTATCTTGCTATCGCAGCGACTCAAATAATTGAAAACAGTGTTAATTAAGATAGTGAGAGTTGAATCAAATTCGAGGAGCCAACCCCAAAAATCGTTTTCATCAAAGAGTAACTTCTGAAAATTTTTCAACCCGCTTTGTAACCAGGTTTTAAGATTCTGGTGTCTTCGAACTGAATTACGATTACCGATGTACAATAAAATTTGATTACACATTTCGAAAGAGCGTTAAAATTTCTATCCCACTGATGTCGAATCTTCATTTTTTCAAAACTCGTGATTGGTGAAAATAATAGTTGAAGTAGAAAATTTGGAGTTCTCCGAACTGCGCCCAGTGGAATTAAGATTGTGATTTTTTCGTTAAAAATCAACGTTTTCTCGCCGACGACTGCTTCTACGTTAACGAATGGGTCTCACGCGTATGTTTTCCAAAGATGGTCGAGGTTTTTCAGAGATCTGCTTTCTCTCTAGCTGTTCTGTCTCAAACAGTCCAGCTTCTAAAATAATAAGTTTTGCATTAAGGGGTAACTTGGGGGGAAGGGGGGTTGGGTTCTATAACGCTATTTTTGTCGTAGAACGGACATGTGTGAACGGCGTCCTATCGCTCTCGCACTATCATACTTTCTTTTAAGCTTTATCGGTTCCGCGACCTTGTCTCACAACCGGTGTATAAACTTGACCGCCTACTGTGGTCTCATCACGGAAGGGCGAAGAACAAGTCGAGGAGTTCAGTTTCTACTTCAACTAGACGGCTATGTAAGTGGCCGATCGACTAGGTCACGTGATCGCTCTTCTATTTGTGTATTCATTATATATTTACATGCATCTTTATACCTGAGCTGTAATTATCATATCGGCAAAATAACTAAAATTAATGAATGAGAAAAATGAACGCTTGGTCGCCTACGCTAGAGAACTGATTAGGTACTCATACCAATAATATACCTTATTGCAGTTCAGTTACGCTTAATCAGGGTTTTGCACGAATTCAACATTATTAACCGATTTCAAAAGGATGATGATACTATGGTTGACTTGCGGTTTTTTCGGTATGTTTTTATTCATTTCAATTTTGGTCGGAAGGTTCAGGTTTTGATTGAATAGATGACGATTCAGGGACCGTTCTAACCACTGCAATGTTCCCACATTGTTCATCCCCTACAACTTCCTGTAGGTTGAGGGGGAGAAAAACGAGGCGACCTCTTCTCCATTTTTTATTATTCAGCCGAGTACTTTCGCCCGTTCGGGCCTCTTCAGGGCATTATAGGACCAAGGGTACCTATGGCCCCATAGGCCATAGGCCAAGGGTACCTATTATGGCCTACCCTTGGTCCTATAATGCCCTGAAGAGGCCCGAACGGGCGAAAGTACTCGGCGTAATAAAAAGAAAAAAAAATGGAGAAGAGGTCGCCTCGTTTTTCTCCCCCTCAACCTACAGGAAGAAGTAATGCGACCACCTGGAGAAGAAAAATCCCCTACAATGTTCATCATGACTGGACCAGTCGCACTTTTGGCTCGTGCGCCTAGAATGAAGAAGCATTTTGTTCCATGCCCATGACAGAATATTTTTCAATACGTTTTATCTGCTGGGATTCAGCCCCGTTGGTGAATGAAGATTGATTGTTGGTTTATTATTCAATAAACTATGTTACCGCTCACGAAAAAATTCTACCTCCCCTCAAAATTTGATGTTTTACGGTTTTTTCCATCGGCCCTCGCCGTCCGCCGTCAACACTTTTCTGACGATTTTTAGCGGAGCTACAGTAATTTGAATTGAGTACCTAAAATGCGTGGTATCCGATTGATTGTGAAAATGGAAGAATTTAAATAATTTGTCGACCCATGTTCCTTAAATAGAAACAAATTAATTGACTGGAAAATCCCGATTTTCGGGTCTTTGAATTTGATTTAATGCGAGTTTTAAAATTGTGTGTCTCAATTTATTGGAGATCTAGATATCCCACGGTACAATGCCTAGTGATCGATAGCATGATAAATTTGCTTATGACTTTCTCGACATTTTTTGTTTCTAATAAGCAAAATATGATTGACAGATTTTGAGGTGCTCACCAAATGAGGTAGAAGAGCGATGACAAGGACGAGGAGCCGAGGGTTGGCGATCATTTTGACGCTCTGCGGCACCACTGGCTCAAGAAGCCGCCGGAAACGCAAGGACGTGATGTGCGGTCTCAGGTGCGAAATATGTCTTGGACAAGAAGTCGGAAACCGTCACCGGGAGTCGATGAGCCCGGTCAACGATGATATGAACAACCGCGACTGAGAGTGAAAGTATTTATAGGAGATCCCACCTCGACCTGACTCCATAAGCTGTAGTTACAGGGGATTCTCAACGCGAGTTGTGCCTCTCGGCGGCAAATCTTTGATTTCAAGTCCTCCTCCACTGAGGTTCATAACTTTGGTTCATGCCTTTGCCGAGGCCTTCGAAACCAGCTGAAATTTGGAAATAGCGATTTGAAGAAGGGGGTATACCTTGTTCTTCTTCAAGTTCGATGGAACAACGGCTAAAGATGAGTCGCATCCGTTTTGACGCGATTTAGGACCAAATAACTGCGATTTGGGAGAAAAGCCAAAGCCGTATTCGGTCGATTTTTACTAACGAAGCCTTAAAGTACAACACCGTTTCGATGGTTTGGTGAAAGATGTGAAGTTCGTCAGAAGATTTAGTTCCGTTTGTTGATGATTTACGAAACGGTGTCTAATAAAATGTCATCGATGATTTTGAAGTGTTTTTTTTTTGTCTTCAATATTTTCTATTTTATATAACCTTCGCCTCAATTACAGTTTGTAAATATGATTATTTTCCATTTTCACTTAGTTGTTAGATACCTCAAGCGGTAAAACTTTGAAGCATCTGTATCACGCATTTGCTCTCGCTCTGAGCAACTCGGGAGTCGTACGACCGTCGAAACGTTGAAAGCGACTCTGGCTTGATCAAAATTAAGAATCGTAAAAATATGAAAATTATATCGTACTGTTTTCGTTAATTACATTCAAATTCCGAGAGCCAGATTTTTTTTTTTTTTTAAATCTTAAGAATGGATGTCACTCAGCTTTTTCGAACAGATATATAAAATAGTTTATTAATATTACATGTGATTGTTGAGGCGATTTATGCTGAGAACCGCTATGCGAGAAAACTGTTCCGATTCCGTAAATTGATCGATGAAGGAACGAATCTATATCACGAATGAGAGTTCATGTTACAAAAGTTACACTGAAATTAAAAGATGTGCTAAAAGATAGAGTCGAATTTCAATAGTGTTCATCACAATGGGCATTTAAGCTAGATGAGTAATAAAATAAAATCGGTTAGACAAAACAGTTAGGCGTCATCCTTGGTTATTCAATTCATTTTTCGAGTTCATAAACAAACAATATAGGTCGAGCAGAACGGGTTAAGCTGTAAACTTCAGTTCGGATGATCGATAAGATTCCGTGCTTTAATTATTCTTGGAAGGAGCAGTTCGATGAATCGGATTGCACCATGAGGATTAATTATTTCAATAAATAAGCGAGTACTGAGGAGAATACATGCTGTGGACCGTGGTATTTTTCGACGAGCTTCTAGTTAATTTTCCTTTCAAAGAGTTGACCAGAAAAGCGCCGACGATCCGAATTGGCCGATGGTCAAAAATACTGACGTCGATGGAGGTGATGATTTTGGACCACGGCAACAAATTTCTTCCAGAACGCTGAGATGATTTTATCAGTTTCCGTGAGTTACTGCTAATACGTATTGTCAAGCTGTATTGCTGGAATGCGGTTGAGCTCTGCGCCGCTATTCAGAGTTGTTTTAGCGCTAGATAAGGGTGTTATACACAAAACAGTTACGCCTAACTCGAGGAATTGATTCTAGAACTAATGTCTGATCAATGTTGTCATTTAAAATTGTTTTTAGTCCTTCCTGACTTTTTTCTGCTCAAGAATTTATTCGAGGGTTCGACCTATTACTTTGAAACAGCTCACTCTCTTATCTATTCTCCCATACTATTCCCGAAATACATATATGTAATTAGATCTACCTTATTTCTTCCCAGAGGAGCGGGGTAAATCGAATAAAATTGGAATGCACAAAACTTCGTGTTATCAAAAATCCAACGCAATTTGCAAATGTCCTGAACAATTATTTTCCAAAAATCGGGTTACGGGAGCCGCTTGAGATTTTCACTCCTCGCTCTCGTAAATAAATGTTTTTAGAATTGCTCCTCATTTCAAATTGATCGTAGATTTCTGGAATCTCTTGAAATTTTGAAAGCCCCTGGATCATCTCTTTTTTTCCAAAAACTTTTCGACCCAGGCGTCGAAAAACGTGTTTTCACATTTTTTGGCCCACTAATAATTCGTTAACGAAACTACATTATTGTACTTTCGATTCAACTGCAGATAGGTTTTCAATAGCTCGATATTTTTCTGGGATACGAACATACGGGATTCCCTACCGCTCAACAATTATTCATTAAAAAAAAAAAAAAAAAAAAAAAAAAATAGCAGAATTGAGACTAGAAATAACTTCAAAACCGACCTATTCTAAATTAATATAGATTCTTTCGAAATTGTTTCTTTCAAATCAACTTGGGAATGTGCTCAAAAAATTATTATAGGTTTCTTTCAAGGAGTTTATTGGTAAATACACCCATACATTAGGTTTTATTTAGAAAGAATCAAATAGAAGGAGTTCATACCCAGTTAAATTGAACCAGGATCAAAATTCGTCAAATATTCGTTTGAATTTAACTATAATTTATCTTATTTTAGAATGCTTGTTGGTAGAAAGGGAAATAATTTATTTTACAGTATATTCCGCTTACTATCCTATCATTGGTTTATAATTTAAACTAAATCTTATCTATTCTATCAAAGTGAACGTAACAAAATTACTGGTTGTGTTCGCATCAATATTGCGTTCATAACAACAGACTATCAAAGGGTAATGAAATATTCGTTGTCTTTTTTTCGGGCCGCTTGATATTCTTCTGTCAACGTACAAAACCTTTCCAAGTCTGGAAAGCTGGCTTCTGAACCGTCATTAGTGTAATCTTGACGTCTGCAATACAAATCAACGTAGATGTTGGTAATTTTGGTACTTCCCTCATTAGCAAATCGTTCAGTGTCCATTTTTCAAATTTCAATTAAACCTAGATTTTTCGTTTTTACCATCACCTCTCTAATTTATTATTATTTTTTTTAAATCTTATACGAATATAATTTGGAAACCCGTTTGCACTGGCCTGTATGACGTCATTTATGGTGAAAACGTGGACGTCAGTCAAAGATCCGTGGACAGCGTTAAGTAGAATGGTTCTAGCTTAAAACGTCTTGTATATTTATCCAGTTTCGTGAAATAATTGCATATTTTAATTAAACTCAAGGTTTATGGTGGAATTCGATACCTGCGGTTGATTGGTGAATCAACGCCAATCAAGAATATCATATGAAGGTGACATAATTGAGTTACCTATACTGAAGAAATTATTTGATCATATTAGACGATTATAAATTGTATTAAACTAATCCACTGCAGCTCTAGATCCACTGAAAGCTTTCAGAGCAAGGTAACATGACTATTCGATCATTTTATTCAATTTTTCCATGTAGGTTTTAGCGAGAGCGAAATGAGAACGAGAGAATATTTAATTCAAATACCATTTAACGGGTGTACATTTACGGTAATACATTTACTATTGATTTAAATGTAAAAAATTTAAATTATCTATTAAATCATGTAAGGTACCTAATAAATTTGAATGCCATTCGAAAGGCTCAGTTTTACTACCTTTCAAGCGGTGTTCAAATTTATTACCTTAAATTATCTATTAAATAAATTAAGGTAATGAATTTGAATACCAATTGAAAGGAAAAGTAGTAAAACATCTTGAACTTTATACAATCTAAGTATCGCAAACCATTGTTAACGCCGAAGCGTTTCTCTGGCGAACATACCACACGGATAAACTAATGATGGCTCAAAGGTCTGAAATTGCGTCCGTAAAACTAAGTAGGTAGTTTCCTAGCCCTGGAGATACTACTTAGTTCATCGATGCAGTTTGGTAGGTGTAGATGGGATGGAAGTTAGTGTGGTGAAACTCGCCTCGTGACGTTTTCCTCTGTTTCGCGTTACTTTTCGAAGGCGTTTTTCATCTCTCGACAATTCCTCCTTCATCAGTCTCTTTAGGATTTAGATTTCTCCAAGAATTAGTGTCTTTAAAGATGTATAACAATTATTGATTATTACTTCCGGTATAAAAAATTTATGCAAATTCCTGTGTCGCTAAAGTTGGACATAGAACGTTTTACGATGTTACCCCTAACTTGAGAAATGGACATAGGACAAATAATTAAATTTTGTATTTTCCGTGGCATAACGTTCCAGGTTGGCGTAAATCGCATCGTCACATTTATCTCGTTAAAAATTGGCTCTCATAAATACTAAATTCATGATAATTATATTTTTGCTGATTAAAATTCTAATGGCTTCTCTAAGGCATTATAAAAGAGGCACCTACTCCTAAAAGTGTCCATTCTGGAGGCGAAAAGGAAAGTCGTTCAATAATTTGGGAAATGAGCAATAAGTATTTTATATGTTAGTATGGGAGGTGGTCCAATCAATCGAGAAGAGGTCAAGTCAACACGAGTAGTAAATTAGTCCTTAAAATGTTGGTGATTGAGTTGCACTGAAGTTTTTTTTTTTTTTTTTTTTTTTTTTTTTTTTTTTTTAATTAGAGTTGAATAAGTTTATATCGTCCCATTACATACCCAGTAATATCCATGATAAGAAGGCCTAGCTGATGAGGCATCTGGAAGCGCTTTTGAGGGACAATATTCAATTGATCTGTTGTTGATTTCATAGTTAGGAATCTGAAAGCACAAACATAAGAGAGCAGTTATTTCCTTCCCAAGGTACACTGGGAGGAAAATCAAAGAACGAACCACGGTAAGCATTGCCATTGAAAAATGTTTGCCACGGTTTATTATTCGTAAATAAGCCAATTTAATCAGCCAAAAATTTATTTTCCTAACCCCCTCAAAATTCAATTTTTCAAGTTTCCAACCGAGTAACATCCGAATTGCGAGTGAAAAAAATCTGTCCGGTCCCCATTGCGCTTCTCTGAAGAAATTATCAGAGCTTACGTGTATGAAATGTCCATCCAAAATACTTTTCGAACTAACAACGGCTCGATTTATTTTTAACCGGATTGCTGCAGCTACTTTTATTCGTCCAGTTAGTTTCCGTTTTTAATTACATCAGGTATTCCTAAATGGTTATTACCTGACAACTTGCACTCGCCGGTAGTTGAATATAAGTTCAGGGTGGTTGTGAATGTATGAAATAACGGATAGGTACATATCATCGTCTTCAATATCCAATATCCTGTTGTCCTTGTGATACCAGGCAACTGCCTCTTCCGTTTCGACTAAAACTATTTTAACGTCAGGTATTGCGAGAACGTTGTGCCTCCACATTGCTGGATTTTCCGACACATGCTCAATTTCTTTTTGTTCCAAGGGATCCCATACCTGAAAAATAACGAAATGCGTAGTGGTTGCCTAGATTATATATTCAGCTATCAATACCTTTCATAACGGAAAAAAAATATATGAAATTTAATTAAACTATTTCCATTTACTACGTAATAATGAAAGTGAATAATTAAATTAAAAAAAAAACGCTGCAAATGATTATATTATTTATTATTATTTTATCATTTAGTGGTTTATTATTCCTTTGCTTCAATTGTGAATCAAGGAAACCATGGATACATTGTATTTATAATCACCTTTTTCACGTATTGGCGGAGGAGTTTCCGAAATACTTTCATCGTGCTCATGAATAATTTGTCTTGTTTTGGATAAACGAGCAAGATTTCTATTTCAGACGGGTCAAGTTCGCGGAACGACGTCAGATGCGTTTGGTCCTCACTTTTTCTCACCGTCTTCTTCGGTAAAAAATCCCTTTGCTGACCTTGGTGAGGAGAAGAATTTATATCCCATTAATTTCATTCAAACTCAGCAATGCCTTCACAAGAGTTTGACTAGCGAGGTCGTTTCAACAAATTAACATTTTGAAACGCAACAACTAGCAATTTTGTTAACTTCTGGCAATTTTTTCAGAATTCGATTAGGTTTTATTGTTGAAGAAGGATTAGGTTTTACTATTGTAGAATGAAAACAGATGAAATCCATCTAACCTTTCTTGAATCGGTAATGAATCATCAGCGTTAACGCGACGATCAACAAAGCGACTGCACACATTAAGTAGAAAAATTTGGTGATGTAATACCGATTAGGTGTGTGCGGTATCCACTGTACTGAAAAGAAATGTCATCGACCACAGAATGAGCAAACAAATTTGACACAAGTATAGTTGGTTAACTTTATATATATTGTCATTATAAAGCAGAAAGTAGAAATATAAAAAATACGGTAATTGGTAGACTCCTACGTCACGAAGATAAGGTATTATGCATAGTCCCTGAATAATGATCCATGGTAGATAGATATAGATGATGACTGGTTAGTTACCATTATCACTTGTATCTTTGTCATAATTATTTTTATAATGGTATTATTGAATCTGATATTAATTTTTCAAAACAATTCGAAATATATCGAAAAACGTTGTTTTGGTCGAAATTTTCGATCGTGGATTTTTTCTATCGGGCGCTCTAGCGGTTTAACTATCGCGTTTCGTATCTACCAAACGCATTACAAAGTTGTAGCCGGGCGAATTCCGAACGTTTTCGGGTGGATCGGTCTCGCTCTCGCGAAGCTACGGCGATCCCAAAGTCGAAAGCTGCGAGATAGATTTTTATTGGGTTTTTTCAATCAACCCGATATTTGTTTTTGTGTCCCTCTAATAGAATAGGATTCCTTCTCGAAAGGAGTACATTATGTAATAGTTCCATATCCTTCTTTGTTAACTATATATTCACATTCGGAAATATATGCCAGTACACTAGAGTGAGTAATCCAAAGTACCCTTCGAACGTATTCACAAATGCTTACTAGTATTATAATTACAAACATCATCATTTTTGAGACTAGAAATCCGCACGAAATTACACATGATTCGTTCTTCAATAAACATATTCCAAATCTAAAGTAGCCTATAAATTGTTAGATTTTATAGTTTGAACCTTGTAATCTGTACCCATTTTTTTCAAACCAGGTGCCATAAAGCTTAAAGCCATATAGGTTAAAATTATTGATTGGTTGTTGCCGCTGATACATAATTGTGAGGTTGAGGTGGAGACAAAATAGGTGGATACAAAAATCTTGTCTAGTCAAAAAATACCCTCATTGTTGTAGCTCTTAGTAATTTATTAGTCTCCTTGTTTCTAGTCACTTGCATCTTCTAGTCTTCGTTTATAATTATAATTTCAAGCTTTAAAATTAGATTAGGTATGCAGCTGTGATAAACTCCTCATCTCAAGTGAGAATCTTTGTTTGCACTATTGTTCCTCTCTTCACCTTTACAATGATTTTAGTATTTATGTTTTTAACTTATATCCGACTCTTTTATCAGGACGAACCCTCCTCACGGGCGACCCCTTTTTAAAAAGACTTGACATACTAATTTTTAAGGTAACTAGTAACTGTGATAATGGACAAGTATGCAACCCTTGGATTTTTAATTTGTATCTCACATTTTTGTGCCTGTTTTCCTGAATGGTGACTTCCTAACGTGCTATTTTTAAATATGGATGCTTACCCCTACACATATACATTCCAGATGTTTCCTGAAGAGGCCCGTGAGGGCGAAAGCGCTCGAAACAATATAGATGATAAGGAGAAATGGTCGCGTATTTTGTCTCCACCTCAACCTCACAAAATTATTGATGGTATGTTGGCAATTAAATGCATCTGTTTTCACTTACGGTGTTGGATTATTGCAGATCCGGTAAATATACTGCAACAATCGCTTCCATTGTTTCTGAAGACAATCTGAAAATGCAACGTCCATACATAAAACCGCCAAAACGATAACTTTTTTTTAGACAATCGAAGCTTTCTGTGTAAACATTACTGCTTTCTGAGCTGTACCCTTGCGCAATAGTTTGCTGGAACCAAGTTCGAAATCCGTAATGGGACCGAGGGCTGGAAAAAATAAAAGAAATCACAGCATAGTTTTTAACCGAAAAATCTGATGAAGCAATTTGCGATTTCACAATAAAACAGACGAAGAATACCGGAAAGACTATAATATTGCCAATCGGTATTTCAAATATAATTTTCGAATAAAATATCCTCCTCAGAAAATCTCCACTATGCAAACTTGCTAAATACTTATTTTCAAAAGTGGATGCCACTATTTCGAATAAGATTGTTCTCTTTTGAAAATAAGTATTTAGCAAGTTTGCATAGTGGAGATTTTCTGAGGAGGATATTTTATTCGAAAATAATCGTCAAAAATATCGCTTTCGCGTTCTTCGTTTTCCACAGTACATCGACGAAGTAACAATTTCTGCCTCTATCCTCAGTAATAGACTCCAGCATTTCTTAACCGTTTTGGAGTTACAGACGATTTTGTTCATGTTCACGTAAAAGTTACTCAATCAATTCAACAATATTTTCCACCCAATAATGTCAATAGAACATTTTTGCTCGATAATGTCAATAGAACGGGTATTAAGACTATCAACGATCAAGTTATAAACTAGATAAAAACGAATCATTTTTTGACAGTGATCGTGATCAGATCTTAATTAGAAGACTCGAGGTTGTCTCTATGCTTCAGCCGAGGAGACGAGTGGAAAGTTGAAAATTTCTGTCTTGTTTAATATACCATATCAAGCAGTATCTATCCGAATAATTGAAAAAATCGATGTGGCTCGAAAAAAATGGTTTTGTATAACACCAACAGTTAGATCAATACGGATTTGTGAACGTCCAGTTAAATTTTTTTTCAACAGAAGTCTATCTCGACTACCATAAAGCAAATCTCAAACTTGAAGAGAGCGAAGAACCGATTTAGTAAATCATTCTTATAGGAACATAGAGTGTATTTTTTTTTTTTTTTCAGAGTGTATTCATCAGTTGATGGTTTTTCAACCGATTTCTGTCGTTAATGGCGTTGATAGTTCGATTCCTCATTTCCTACGTAGTTTCAATTAGATGCTCACATCATTCCATTGCATGGTAGTTATATTTGGCGAGCATGACGGTCGAAGTTCGTCACAGCTGGAATTGCAAGATCGACCGACGACTTCAACCGTGAGCGCCTCTTTCCAGTCGCCCGCTAAAAAGACTTCAATGGAGTTCCTAGAAGAATGAAGGAATTAATGTTTTTATTCAGACATCTGAATGACGATGGGGAATCAGCGAACGATTCAAGTGAGGCGTAAAAATGCACTAGCTAAAACGAGATTCGAAATTTCAATGTTGAATTGACATCTGTTGTTTAACGAGAACAAAAATATCTTAAATGCATTATAAATAGACGAGACACGAATATGTGATAAAAATCAGTGCTGTATAGGCTGTGGAGAGAGGTGAGATAATGGAGCTTAATTGAGTAGCAGCATCGAACGGTGAGTATGGAATATATTTCTATACTCACTAGCATCGAGTTCGTTGAGGATCCTTTTAGAATTCGGTTTATCAAACTGAGAACTCTATGGCAACCAGACCCGCGATTTTGATGACAGCGATTTACCATTCGCGATAGTGATCTTGAGTGTAAATTACGGTTTTTACTTTCACTGGAAGTTCAAATCGATCTCTCAACTCATACTCGAGAGCTTGCGGGCTTGAGATCGACTTTAGTATCAAAAGAACTATTATTAAATATGTATTTCCACAAACAAGTTGGGCGTTTCCATTTAGCAGTCTTATTGACGCGATCATACAACTCGACACGAACCACAAATACTCTTTAGGCAAAGCGTTCGGCCAGCTGAAACCAGTTTTAGTAAAAATTGTTTTTCCAGCCCCTCTCACCTCAACTTGGCCATAAATTTGCGTTAAAGAATCATTATTATTTTAATATTATTCCGCGTTCATTCGAAAAATTATTAAAAATCTATGATATGAACCATTCAGTAACTCAGTAACGAATCCAGTAATATTCCCATGTAGCCACCCAACATCGCTAGCAAGAAAATTTTGAATAAATGTTTTCTCCGGGTTCACCTTTATTCAGAATTCAAGTTTCAAGACGATACGAGTACTTTCGAAGTCATCTGTGCGGCTATAATTGATTTCACTCACCGAATCGTTTTTGTGATAAGCGAACTCCTCATCAACAGGTTACATTGATGCAATTGATGTTGGTCAGAACATGGATCTGTCATAAATAATTGGAAAACAGTATTGAAACAGAATAATTGATTCACGCAAGAGAAAGGAAGAACTCTTAGTTGATAAACTCTGTTGTTAGTTACTGCTATCGTGAATTGTAATATTGCGAGCACATATCATGTATACGTAGAACACAGCGTACACAGCATCTTTTACAGCGTACTTGGCTTTTTGCAGTGTGCGCCTGACATAGAGAAGTTAGTTAAGTTACTCGTAATCCGCTGGTGTGGGTACCGATAAGTGAAATCCAATATGAATCCGAGAATGGAGTAAGTATCGTAAAAAAAGTAAATTTTCGTCACTTTAGGAAAAGATAACTTCCATATTTTTTTTTCAAACTTAAAAAAAAGCATTATCTGCTCGCAATAATGAACATTTCAAGATCACGTCTAAAAATAAAGGTTTAAAAATATTGACTCTTATAGCCAGTAAAAATCAAAACAGAAAAAATATTTTAACGGTTATATCTCGGACTTACTAAGTGTTTATTAATGTCTACTTTTACACGTATACTAGGGAAATATTCTCTGAAAATTTCATTAAGTTTCATTCATTTTTCACGGAGATAAGACGGCTTGTTATTTTTTGACCACAAGCACACGGACAGACGGACACACAGACACTTGTTCAGAAAGAGTTTCTGAATATGGTACAGTGAAAATTTCTTCCAAGTTCATCTCTGTTCCGAATTCGACTTTTGAGAGGATCACAATAATTGCATTTACTACGTAAACATGGATGTAAAAATTTGAAATTGAGAAATTCATACCTATATTCTAGCCGCCATGGAAGAGAGACATTGTAACGTACCATTCGCTATGTATGAAGCCGTGTTTGTTGGCATCCAGGAGACACCGACTTCGTCAGCGCGAAACGGAAGGAATTCAACAGATACCCTGAATTGGCTAGTTGGAATGCGCCGAAGGTCAATAGCTATGCGATCAATTTTCGCTGGGCCCCGTCCGTGAACGAGCAAAACCCCTGTTGAAATAGAATACGGTCATAATTCGCGGTTTAAAGAACAAATGTACCATTCCAAAACGTACCAGATTTGAGCTCTCTCTGATAAGAGCCACTGCATTTTTTTTTTTTTTTTGCGATGGGTGGTTTTAATTACTTTGTTGAATCATATGTCTTTGGTGACTAAAACTCATGCCCATGAAAATCGGTATCGTCGGCAGACACACCATTTGATAAATTAACCAAAACCAACCATCTCCGTGGTGAACACCATAGTAGGCAGAAACTCGCTAATAAACAAAAACACGTCGAATCACCACGATTGTTTTCCAAACGATTATTGAACCGGCTTCATGTGTTTCATAATGTTCTTAATACCGAAAATAGGTATTAAGAACATAAGGCATCAGGTTTGGACACGACAATCAATTAATCTCACCTATCTGCCGAGCAGGAATGTCAACCGAGATGTTGGTGTACCGTGTATAACCGTTCCACCTGTCCTCTGAGCTGGAGAATTTCAACATTTGTTGACCTGAAACTATATTGAGCCTTTAATTTTAGTCCGATTCTAAAAAAGTATTGGCCTTCGGTAAATCACAACGATCACATTGTTGTATAACTAATAAAACATGCCTACCTACCTTCAATATTTGGAGACGGAAGGATTGCGCAGGTTTCAGCACTGCCCTGATGATGTTCAAGTGATTCCCAAAACAAAATCATTCGATTGGTGCGTATTGATTAAATTAAATTACATTTTTTTAATGGCATTTTTAGAACGATTTTTATATAACGGATGTAGTATACAGGCTTATAATGGGGTTCCAAAAAATCAAGGTTGGACTTAGAATTAAGATTATTATCTACTCACTACCACTCTGCATGAAACGTCGGGCAATGTGCGTCCACCTCCAGCTGCATTCATTATCGTGATCGTTAGAACAACCGGGATTGTTACAAATTTGCTCATCGTGAGTTCAGTCGGAATACAGTTGAAGATATTCTGAAAATTGGATTCAAAAACGGTTCACCTGAATCTAGTCCCCATATTCATTGTTTTAATTTATTAGACTCTAGGTTCAAAAAGCGAACGTGTTTTAGAAATTGCCTATTCATTACAATCCCAGCGTTGTGGAGCTACTTGCAGGACCTATTTTGAAAAAAAAAAAAATATGAAGAAGGATTTTCCTGAAGAGGCCTTGAATGGCGAAAGCGCTCGAACCATAGAAGTTCAAAATGAGATAATCACAACGATACATCATTGACATGCAGACTAACAATGATGTGTTTAGCCTCATAAATCAGGGCAGCCCTCTTCCTCCAATCCATTTCCTACATAATCTGTTCATTCAAAGAACCTCGCGCGATAATCGTTCACAGACGCCTATTCATTGGGAATTCAAAAACAATCGCCAGAAGCACATGACACTTCGAGGGTGAGCTTCCGTCAGTATACCCCGGTCCTATTGATCACAATAGCCCTCTTCCTTTGCGCCTAACTTGGACGATCGAAAATGCGGACGTAGCGAAAACAAGCAAAATCTTCAGGATAGAAGACAAAGAGATTGTCACGAATTCCACTGATTTTAATAAATGAGTTATATTGATATATCATCAGCTACGGCATCATCAGTAACAATCTTACAACGCGACAATCGTTACAATCTATATAACAAAATAACTCTATTAGAATCAGTGGAATTCGTGACAACCTCTTGGTCTTCTAATTAGTGAAATGAGAATTCACAATCTCGGCGAGTGATTAGTAAAAAAAAGAAGCAAAATCTTTATCCTGATCCACAGCACAGAATCGACCTGAGCGCCACCATTTATTTATTGATATAAAGTCGATGTTACGTTTTTATTTTAATAAATTTAATTCAAATCCGTTCGGTATAATACAAAACGCTGCAAATGATTGTACAGTGGTTTATTATTATATAGCTTCAATATTGATTTAAGAAACTATCCATTTGTCATTTTAAATATTCCAAACATTTGTGAACATTCCCACCGAAAAACAGATGGTAACTATACGGGAAAACTCCGTAGCAACTATTGTAATTTTAATCATTTTTATTTTTATTAATTTCCTAATTGAAAGCTAAACTTATTGTCTAACGATACAGCTGGAGAGAGTGTTTGACGACCATTCCAATGAGTATAGAACGATTTTTATAGCTCACAAAACTCTCGAGTTATACTCTCATGTCAAATGTCTAAAAATCTCCCAAATTCGGCACAAAAGCTGCGATAACTCGAGAACCAATAAAGCTATCGACCCGGCGATGGTCTCATTCGATTCAGCGTCCAAAAATCTATATAGTTTGATACCACGTACACATTTTTCTGAAAAACCTTGGAAAATATGAATTTTCTCCCTCTCAAAACCCCCCAAAAATACCCTTAAAATTGAGCTAGCAAGTTGGTTCAAGAATTGGGCCGTCGTAGGACCGAGATTGATTTTTGGTGACAATTTCAAGTTTTTAGCTCTTACAGTTTGGCCGGAAAACTGCTAACGGCGTACGGCGGACGGACAGAATTTTTTTTATTGGATATTCGGATTCCACACGCCTTGAAACGTAAAACATCAAATTTTGAGGGGGGTTAGCAAATTTTTTTTTCTTGGGCGATTACAATGGTTTATTATTGATAATAAACCAAAACACAACGGTTATAAAACTAATTAGGCATATTATAAGTATTTGTACTTAACTGTATTCGTACTTATACTATAAGTATAATAGTATAAGTACGAATGTAATTGATACATTCGAATTTATTGCTACGTGTAAATCCTACCTTTCCATGAAATAACTCAAGTCTTGCATCCCATTACAATATTAAGACTGAGCCCGGGAGGCCAGCACGTCTAACGAAAAATTCCAATGAAACGCCCCCTCCACGTTGTAAACCGAAGGCACTGATTACCTCACGCTGGCTATAATAGGAAACATCAACAATTGCATTCTGTTTGAGTGTATCAGTGTGGACGGAGGCCGTATTTGGTTGTAAGCTAACACGAAGAGGGCGAGGCAAACTACCGGCTATAGTATTTGAATTAGGCATCCGGCTTCGTCGTTCCAATCGTCCATACGTACATTCTACTTTTCATGCACAATCCATAATCGTAGTATAGGATTGATTGTGTTTAATATGAATGAGAAAGGTATCGGGGAGTTCTCTCTCTGGATGAACCAATTCGAGACGCGATTTGAGTATTCGCTTGGGAAAAAAATCGGGAGTTTCACACACATATTTAATTGAATTAAGATGAATATTTTGAAAGTTATGATAATTTCCAGCTAGACGACTCCAAAAACGCTGCAAATGATTGTACAGTGGTTTATTATTCCTTCGCTTCAATATTGATTTAGAAAGACTATCCATTTGTGATAGTAATTATTTCGAACATTTCGGAACAATCCCACCGAGAAACAGATTGTAACTATAGGGGAAAACTCCGTAGCAACTATTGTAATTCTATTCAATTTTATTTTTCTTAATTTCCTAATTAAAAACTAAATTTTTTGCCTAACGGTACAGCTGGAGAGAGTGTTTGACGACCATTCCAATGAGTATAGAACGATTTTTATAGCTCCAAGAACTCTCGAGTTATACCCTCATGTCAAATTTCTGAAAATCTCCCAAATTCGGCACAAAAGCTGCGATAACTCGAGAACCAATAAAGCTACCGATCCTGCGATGGTCTCATTCGATTCAGCGTCCAAAAATCTATAGAATTTGATACCACGTACACGTTTTTCTGAAAAACCTTGGAAAATATGAATTTTCTCCCCCTCAAAACCCCCCAAAAACACCCTTAAAATTGAGGTAGCAAGTTGGTTCGAAAATTGGGCCGTCGTAGGACCGAGATTGATTTTTGGTGAAAATTTCAAGAATTTAGCTATTATGGTTTGGCCGGAAGAGTGTTGACGGCGTACGGCGTACGGCGTACGGCGGACAGACAGAATTTTTTTATTGGATATTCGGATTCTACATGCCTTGAAACGTAAAACATCAAATTTTGAGGGGGGTTATACAATTTTTTTTCTTGGGCGATTACAATGGTTTATTATTGAATAATAAACCAAAAATTAGGTTCAGTTAGGATTACGCCTGTATGCTAAAAAATGTCGTACAGTGCTTTTTATACAATTTGCAGAGTTCTCCTAACTAGCAAGTGAGTCTACTGGAGGAATGGTTGAGATTATATCTATTATAATATTTAAAAACTTCAAGCTATTAAAAACGTACCTATTATTCCTCCGGAATAATAACGCTCATAGGAACCAACCGCTGCGCCGGCAATAAGCGAACTATCTGGATAAACAATAATGTTGCAGAATACAGATGAAAAACTGCAGTTGAAGTTGCGGAGCTGTCATTTGCAGTAGATACCGATAGTCCAACAAATCAATTGCTTCAACGATTATTTTGAGGCCTGCGTTAGGTTTACCTTTCCGTTGGAGCAAATACCTTCATTGATAAGATTTCCCTCACTCCACTTATTCGTACTTCTATCTTACTTCTCTTATCGCTTCAACCTCATGCTCGTTTCCAAGATCCGTCGAGTCACTCAGAAGTGGGTGCGCTTTTTGAGAGACGCCGTATTAGCTTGGGTTATATAGGTGCCTTCAATAGTTGAGCATAATATGATTGAGAAGCTACCTTGGGTGCTAGAAATGTATTTACGCCCTAGGCCAGAGTTCTACATTACGCCCCCTCCCAGCAGACGTTCGGAGGGGTATATAATATAGTATAGGTATAGGTAGGTAGTAGTAGTTAATTATTTGTGTATGGAGAGTGGGAATCTATAGGTATTTTTATAGTAGGTAGTACTTAGTAGTAGTTGCTATAATTTGGTATGTAGTTGGTGGTGTTTGAATGTACTTTGTCTCATGAAGTATTGGGTCTTTCAACTGGAGCAAAGTTGTAGCAGAATTAGATGTAACAACTTCAAGTTTTCCAAGATTTGTAACTTGCACAGCGGATAACTCAAACAGGAAGTCGTCAATTCAGATGTTAGAATATACCAAAAGATAGGTAATTTAACTGTCCACATTTTCCCAATGTAATGTACCTATCCATTTTTCAACTGTTTTTGCGTAATTCTACAACATTGGTGGACCATACGCGAAAACATCACATTTTTCAACTTTAAACGTTCTTTTCATCTATTTAGTGCGAAAGAAACAAAGAATGAACCATATATTATTGATATACACATCATCAACCATCATTATGCTGAATTTGAGCGAAATCTGTTTCAAAAAGTTTTTCGCGAAAAATCCAAGGGGTCCCCCTGCGATTTTTTTCAACCGAACAGTTAACGAATTTTTACTCGTCTTTCAATACAGATAAAAATCTGAAATTTTTAGGAAAGTTGTGTCTTACCAAGATGTATTTTTGTGATTTTTTTTATTTCTCGGAAAAATCTGCAAGTGGTCCAAAAAAATCGGTTTTTAAAAGCTCAAAAATTGGACTTTAACGGTGATTTTCGGGGTTAAAATGTATGTAAATCAATTGTTTTATTATGCAGGAGTCTTCATTTGAACGCCTTACATACGTACATAGCAAAAAATTTGGTGAAAAAAATTTAAACAGAGCCAGAGAAATTATATTCCGTAAATCGAGTTTTTCGCCGGCCGAAATTCCGAGCTCCGGTATAGTGAAAAATTAAATTTTCGTTTCAGAGCGATTTTGAAAGCTATTCTTATAGGAAATTTAACGCTGAATCCGAATACGACGTCAAAACGGCGGAAATTTCACGACAACTATCACTTTTTTCAGTTTAATACTACGCCACTCCTACGTTTTTCAACTTTGAAATTCCGTTGCAAATACTTACAGTACTGTTAAAATTTGATTAATTAATTATTCCTACAGGAAATTATACGTAGAATTCGAATTTAAAGTGAAAATAATCGAATTCGAACGATTGATAATATTTTTTTATTTTTTTACGATTTTCATACTTTTGAAGTTTCAACTTTGGGATTTTTTTTCGTCACGTTCCCGAAATGGGAGCGATTAGGTGCTGTGGGAGAAATAGTAGGAAATTTAACGTAGAATGGATTAAAAATAAGAAAATGGCTAGCGTATTTGATAGCTCTCGAGATATATTCCACTTTATGTCAAAAAACGTGTTTGGACTTTTGGACATAACATAAAAATATAATTAAATACACCAAATTGTGGGATTTTGATAGCTCTTTCTCACCTCTGAGTAATAATTTTATAAATTATAATAAAATATTATAAAAAAAAACAATGAGTTGTTAAAAATAACTGACCATTGCTGGGATCGAACCAGCAACTTTTGCACTACAGTCGAAGACGATTAGCAATTAACAAAATGACCGAATGCCTAGAGGACATACTAGGCAGTTATCGCCCCTTGCGATGAGAAGATAATGTCTTTTCTCGTTATAACTTGCTCCAAGATCGTCCGCCATGTGTTTTTGTCATTTATTTGTTGAGGGGAATTATATTCTGTTATTGTTTTTTCGTATTATTGCAATAGTATTTTCCGAAGTATTATACATTAATTGGTGTACATAATATGGTACCTATATTATTTATGAAAAAATAAATAAATCATTACCTACCTAACTTAATTTTTCAGATGGGTTATTTAGAATTTAGAGAATTGCAACATTTAATCATTTGAAATTAAAAAATTAAATAATAAGCAGTTTTAAATTTAGACACTAAAATTTTGATGCATAAATAGTTAGGAACATCAAGATTAGTTTGAATACAATTGAAAAATATTTTTTTTAATCATTTCAAAATAAAAATAAATATAATTTTTAGGTGCGTGTCGATACGAATATTGTTTTAAATTACAAACTGGAATAGGTTAATATGAGTAGATTTTAAATGATGTACGTTTCCTAAGTTGCGGTCCACTTGCCATATTGGCAGTGTTGCCAACTGCCTTCCTAAAAATCCCCTGAATTAAAGCAATTCCCCAAAAATGTCCATAAACCCTGAAAGGCTTGAAAAAATATCTGGCAACAAGTAAACTTTATCAAATCTGGTGCTTCATAATTAATATAAATTGGCTTTGGACCAAAAGAAGAAGAAAAACAGCCTGGGATGTAGTTAATGTGGGGGGATGTTGAAAATTGAAATTAAGAACTGAGTAGGTTCAATCAACAACTCTACTTTGAGGTTTATTCAATTTGGTTGAAGTCGCTCCCTTGTTAATTTGTCCTGTTTATCTTTTTCAAACAAAATGGAACTGAAATACCCACAATAACGGAAAAATTTCTCCAATAAAACTTTAATCCCCTAGAAAATCCCCTTGATATTTTCCCCAATCGGGAAAAACTCCCTAAATCTAGGGAAATCTCCTGACTTGGCTACACCTGGCCGCTTCTTTATATCAACAGTCCATCTGAGCATCTGAGGGACATTTTTTGTCAGATAATTTATTGGCTATTGGCTGATGTGTCTGACAAGCTGTTTACTCTCTAGTCACTCACTGGTCTAGGTTGATTTATCCAAGGGGTTACCTCGTAGTTGTTCCAGACTGCGCTCTATGTGACCGCTCAAGGTCACATGACGCATCTGTCCCAGAATTGTTTGTGTGCGCCGGAGCCGGACAGCCGGAGTAGGCTTTGGTTTTCTACCGTTAATGGTTTACTGCCGTTGGCCGGACTGTCAGATATTCTACTATCTTGAACACTGCATTGTCATTGAGAGGATTAGTTATTTTTTCCATTTCAGTTTGACAAGTTCGAGTGATCATCTAATGTAAGTAACTTTTTGTGTCGATATATAACATTTTGACGATTAAGTTGTCTATTTAGCGATGCATCGGTCATTGTTGACAGTAATTCTACCCTCCGCGATCGGAATAGTTTTATATTATTTATTTCTCTGTCGTTCTCCTGATGAACAGCCTTCCATTTTATCGGTAAGTTGCCTCTCATCGGATGTATTTATTCTTATTGGGCAATTGAACCGAGTGCCGGCTCGTGTATTAATTTTTTTTTTCTAATTCTTCCGAAACCCTAATTTTTTTGTTTTATATTTTTGCCAAATCTATTCGGTGCAAGTTTTTTTTTACCTTGATATTTCTTCTGTTGAAATAAGTGCAAAATGCATTGGTGAAGATATCTCAGGAATATTTTAAATATTAGCAAAAGCCTCGTTTTTAATTTCTGGGAAGCATCCAAATAACAACAGCGTATTACTCACAGTTGTGAACGTTTAACAACTGGATACGGCTAAGAAAGTGAAAATATTACGCAACGTTTCGCAAATTTTACGGGAGGGGCGAAAACTGCTTGAGAGGTGGAATATAAATATATTATGTATTACGCAACATTTTGCAAATTTGACAGGGAAAGTGGAAACAGTTGGGCCACGATTTTATTTTTATTCTTCTATCTGCGGTGCCCATTGTTAAGAATTGGTACAACGGGCGGTAGAACCAAATCCAAACGTACCCTTATTATTCCAGTTTAGTAATTCAAGTTCTACCTCCCACCTTTACGACGAGCACGAGAAATTCCCGGTGATCGATCCGTTCACGAAATCAATACAGTTCTCTCGAATAGCCTTTCCATCGAAAGTTGTTACACCAAGTCTGAAGGCGTTCAAAACAGACTTAGAATATTTTTATTTTTTATTTATTTTATATATTTTTTTTTTTACTCGTCCTTTTCTTGAAAAGTGATATTTCATTCGAAAGTACCTACGGTTTGTCAATATCAGACTACGAAAGAAATTATTTTCATGAAAATTTCGACTATTCTCGGAAAACTCGCGTTTCTCGGCATCGATTTAATCCTCTTTATTAAAAATATTTTTTTACTTGTCTGTTGGAGAAATTATCTCGTTATTGCAATTTCTCCTTCTATTGTAAGCGCATAAGTTGTTTCAGAATTTAATTAAAATCGATTAAAAAAGATTTTCCCCTGTTTTCGAATTTATTTCTCAGCCAAATACGAACGACAGTTTCTCTATTGCGTATACACACACGCTCGTACACTACCTACTAACTCTGTGGCAACTCATCATTTCTGTACTTATGATTAAACTTTTCAAAATTTATTCAAGATTTTAATTTGGAAATTAAGAAAAATAAAAATGATTACAATCGTAATAGTTGTAAACGAAGTTTTCTATTCTTCGGTTAATATCCAGGATCTCCATTTTTCTTTGATGATGTTGGGAACATAGATCCACACTTCTTACTTCAATCGTTATATTTCTCTTCTGAACGTTTCGCCGACAGCTAAGGTGGCCTCTTCAGCTTCAAAAACAATACACACTATCAATTAACCAACACTCCCAATCCAACTTTCCCCATCCTATCTTCTTATACAAAAAATATGCGTCATTTAAATTTTAATTTTTCTACGTTTTTTCCTTACCTTATCTCCGTCAATCCATCATCTAGCCCATCCTCACCTCATCCATCTCCACCTCCTCCAACCCGTCATCATCATTCCAATCCGTGAAGTCCTCATCTACAAAATTTCTTTATAGTTCAAGAGTATCCAAAAAAAAATATAATTATCAGAATTTAAAATAATTTATGTCAAAAAAATTTTTAAAAAAATATAATATCATTTGATTAGTCAACATTAAAACATTATTTGTCATGTAGTCAAAATTTAAAAAACATATATATGAGAATTCTTTTAAAATCATTATTATCACAGTATTATCCAAATTAAAACTTATTATTGCACTTACCCAATTCCACAAAACATAAAATATTTTCCACCCAGTGGGTTTTCAAGAATTGGGTGGAAAATATTTTATGTTTTGTGGAATTGGGTAAGTGCAATAATAAGTTTTAATTTGGATAATACTGTGATAATAATGATTTTAAAAGAATTCTCATATATATGTTTTTTAAATTTTGACTACATGACAAATAATGTTTTAATGTTGACTAATCAAATGATATTATATTTTTTTTAAAATTTTTTTGACATAAATTATTTTAAATTCTGATAATTATATTTTTTTTGGATACTCTTGAACTATAAAGAAATTTTGTAGATGAGGACTTCACGGATTGGAATGATGATGACGGGTTGGAGGAGGTGGAGATGGATGAGGTGAGGATGGGCTAGATGATGGATTGACGGAGATAAGGTAAGGAAAAAACGTAGAAAAATTAAAATTTAAATGACGCATATTTTTTGTATAAGAAGATAGGATGGGGAAAGTTGGATTGGGAGTGTTGGTTAATTGATAGTGTGTATTGTTTTTGAAGCTGAAGAGGCCACCTTAGCTGTCGGCGAAACGTTCAGAAGAGAAATATAACGATTGAAGTAAGAAGTGTGGATCTATGTTCCCAACATCATCAAAGAAGTTTTCTATAGTTACCAATCTGTTTTTTTCGGTGGGAACGTTCACAAATGTTTGGAATAATTGCTATCGCAAATGGATAGTCTTCTTAAATCATTATTGAAGCTAAGGAATAATAAACCACTGTACAATAATTTTTCGCCCAACGGTACAGCTGAAGAGAGTGTTTGACGAGTATAGAAAGATTTTTATAGCTTCAAGAACTGTTGAGATGCCAAATTTCGGAAAACCTAAAAAATTCGACCATAAAGTTACGAAACTTGAGAGCCATTAAAGCTATCGACCCGGCGATGGTCTTATTCGATTCAGCGTCTAAAAATCTATAAAAATTTTTGGATAAAAATCGATACCAAACACACCTTTGTCCGGAAAAAAATGCGAAAATACGAATTTCCTCTCCCGCAAAACCCCCTAAAAATGCTCTTAAAGTTGAGCTAGCAATGTGGTTCAAGAATTGGGCCGTTGTGAGACCGAGATTGATTTTTGGTGAAAACTTCACGAATGTAGCTATTATAGTTTGGTCAAAAACGTGTGGACGGCGAACAGCATTTTTATTATATTATTACTTTTTTTAAATTGGATATTTGGATTCTACATGCCTTCAAACGTAAAACATCAAATTTTGAAGGGTTAGAAAAATTGTTTCTAGGGCGATTACAATAGTTTATTATTGAATCATAAACCATGGTAATTGCCCTAGAAAAAAAATCCTGCTAACACGAAAAATTGATTTTAATCGAACGAACTAAAATTATTGCTTAGTGGTCATGACTGCGAGCGACCCATCGCTTGTTCATAGCTTTAATAATTCTCTATTTTTCTCTAAATGATGACTAAATTCAATGTAAGTTGATACCCGCATAAGTTATGGAAAAATGCCAGTTTATAAATCTATCAGAATGGTCGTTCGAATCCTCCGTTGTCAATGGAATATAAATTTGACTCAGTATTTGGAGAAAAAATAGTGTATTTGTAAATCAATGGTACCTACTGCTTGTTCGTCAATATCCCACGAGGAATTGGCTAACCGTGCTCTGTACGTTTGGTGGAAACGTCTATACAACTTCTCTTTCTTGACGTCGCATTTTTCGATGTCCGTGGATTGTGGAAGGAGAGAAACCGATTGTTTATTTTCTGGCCTTGTTTATTTTTTGTGGCTCCACGTCGCCCTGATGATGCCCGAGTGGGCGAAAGTACTCGGCCAGAAAATAAACTATCGGAGAATGTGTCGCCTCGTTTCTCTCCCCCTCACAATCCACGGACGTCTATATAACTGTTCAGCGTGGTCAAGTAGGAGTGAAATTGACCCTTCTCCTTGGTAATTGAAGGCAAAGGCGATTGAGTATAAATGAATGCGCATTTATGATGTACAGTATGGAAAAGACCCAATTTGAGTTAATACTTTTACAAGACATACGACAAGATGTTTATTTCGTAGTCCCTATTTGTAGGTTTTTGGTTAAAAAAAAAAAGGACGATTAATCAATGTCCCCTTCAATTTTTTTATAATTCAGTTGGTAACCACCGATGGATGTATTTCGTTTTAGGGTTGCTTTACGGTTAGTGGTTGGGCGGCTATTGGTTGCCGGAGCATGCAGTGGCATTGCTACTCGATCATTCGCGGTTGCTGCTAAAACCAAGGTTTAAATAGTTCTCGTGTATCAATGCTTGCATACTAATGTAGTGTTGAAGAGCTTTTGTTTTTACGGTAACTAACTTTGCTTTACATTGCATGAAAATCGAGTTTAGCCTCGCATTAGGGCACGTTTATCAACTTTATGTATTATTCCGTGATAATCTAGTTGATCTAGGCTTTATCTAGGATCAATAAACGTGCCCTCAATCATTCGTCCATGTAGTGGCGCCTCAGATTCAAAATAAGTTGCGTGACAGTACGTAAATTGAAAATCCTTTTCCGCCTATACTTACTAGACGAGTTTCAATGAATTTTTGATTAAATTGTCACACGTATGTGTGTTTTTGGAGGGTACGCTAACACATTTCTATTGCTAACGGCGTCTAAGTGCTTTCCATATTTTTTATTTTATTTATTTATTATTTTTTTCATGCTGGTTCTCACTCAACACTTATAATCTCCTCGAATGGCTTGGGAAACAACTTTAAATACCATGAGATGAGAATGTGGCATGTTCTTACCAAATATTCCTAGTTTCCCATTTTTGAGGACCAATTATTTTCTGTTGATAGATCCTACTCTGATGTACATGTATTGAGACTTGAATTTTTTTGAAGAGCTTATGATTTTCCGATTAGCTCCTTCGTTGGAGCAATTCATCTGTTTCAAAAATGCACGTTATCCTGGTTGTTGAGGTGAATAAGGAACTGCCTTTCTATTCTAATTTATAAATAATGTTTGACGAATTAAATAATATCCTCCAAGTGTTTAGCTCTTCATCATCTACAAAGGGAACCACAATATTGATCACTAATGAATTTATTCATTATTGAACATAATTCGCATTTGTTGTGAAAATTTCATTAAAATGGAGCGAGTGACACTGGTTACTTGAAATGATACTGCTAGACACAAAACCAAGGTGATGGCTAATATGATTTCCGAAAGCAACCTTTAAGAAGCACAGCATGCCAAGGGAGTTGGGTAACTCGTTTTACTGTCTTTGAGAAAAGCACTCGCCTTCAACGAGGAACTCTCATAGAACTAGGAATTTCTCGTAGATTCTTTTTTAGAATACTGATAATGTAGCTGTGTAGCTAATGTACTATTGTGCTGAAGAAATCAATTTTTTTTTTTGTTCTAGGGGCATTTAGCCTTGTGATTAGGATGGAACAAAGAAATTCCTCGTTTGTTGACAAAGTTAATAGCATTTTATAACGAATAATAGTAACAAACTGAAACCAACTCACATAAAGGATACACTTTTTTCTGGAATTAATTCTTCATCTTCTTCCTAGACATTAAGTGTCGAAGCTCTGGGTATTCATAGCTTGTCTGTTAACATTGGTATCACGAGGGTTTTTGTCGAGAAACCGAACCCATTGCTCATTTGAAAAAATCCGACTCCCATGGAAATTGAAGCACACTTTTTTTTCATCAGAATTCAGGATTTATGCCCTTGAGTTCCTAAATGTTGGTACACAGCAATTTACAGTACCTACTCCAGTTAAAATTGTATGATCCTTTGTGGCCGGACGAGTTCTTTATTTGTTCTGAAACGTATCATGGTTTCTTAGTGTCCTTGAGGCTCAAGTAACACATTATGATGATACATTCAACTTGAACTCTTTGTTTCAGGAAATGGCAGAAAAAAATGCCAAAAGTGTCTACGAATTCACTGTGAAAAACGCCAGTGGGGAAGATGTCTCTCTGGAAATATACAGGTAATGGAATGGATGCCAATTAGATCTTCATAAATGGACATGTTTGTTCAATGTTATATGCATCTAAATTTTCTTACATAAATACTCACTTCTTCCAAAGATAAATGCTGAAAGAAAAACATAGTTCCATCCAATCAAAATCTCATCAACTCATCTAAGTTCTAAATGAAGCGGTACCTTGAAATCAATCATATGACGTTGTGTACCTTTACAATATTTGCAGTTATTATGTTTATATTGGGGTTTTGGGGGAGAGAAAAACAAAACAGGTGACACATTCTACAAGCTATGACCGAAATAGTACTTTCGCCCGTTCGGGCATCCTCATGTCTTGTCTCTTCCCCAACTTTCCGTAATAAATCATGTTGCAGTATGTTCAAGAAGAATAAAAGGAGCATTTAGCGAGTGAATGAGCCGTCATTCTTTCGTCGGTTAAAACCTCCAACTATCATAAGACCTAATACAAGATGGATGCTTAATATGCTATCATCTTTGAGCTAGGAAAACATTAATTACTGGTCCAACTTTAACTGTCAACCATAATTCGGCTTAGTAACGTGCTTGTATCCAAAATTAAAAAAATTTCCTTAACACTGTATCAATTGAAAGAAAGCAATTTTAAGTCAGACCGGCGAACAGTATGGTGAGTGTGACAGCCTGTTCACCCCTGCTGAATGCGTCTAGAATTAGGAGAGAAGTTTTTTCAACGGTTCTGTTGAATGTTTTTTGAGGTGCTTAGTCCGAATTGAAGTTTACCCCACTTCAAAGTCGGACTCAGCACCCCTGGAAACATGAAGAAGTGATGAAAAAAAATTTTTTAGTTACCGGCTGAAAATGTCGGATGGTGCTACGCAAATGAGAAATAAATCATCCTTATTCCTGGCTGTTTTCCTCTCTGATAATTAATTTGCTCCCATATATTTTTTTAATTCAATGTGGATTGTTGCACTTCCAGAGGAAATGTTCTGTTGATCGTGAATATTGCAAGTTTGTGTGGCTTAACAGCTGCCAATTATAAAGAACTGGTGGAACTTGATGAAAAGTATCGCGAAGCAGGACTGAGGATCCTTGCGTTTCCCTGCAACCAATTTGGCAAACAGGTGGGTTCTATGCTTAATCTATTTGAACAAAAATGGCGACGTTGCCGTATTTTCCAAGATGCCATTGCGCTTTGGGTGCATGTGTGTGAGTAGAGTCCCAGCCCAACATTTCCAATGCATAAACTGAAAAATGATTTTCTCATTAATCAATAGTCATAAACTGTTTTATTGGAGCAATTAATCATTATCCTCAATTATTAATTCGTTCCTTTCTAATCCATTCCACTGTTGTATTCCACTTCTCAAATTTTCAGGAACCTGGAAACAATGAAGAAATTGTGTGCTTTGCAAAGAAAAACAACGCCAACTTTGATATCTTTGATAAGATTGACGTCAACGGAGCAAATGCTCACCCTCTGTACAATTACCTGAAAAATGCTCAGTCTGGTTGGTTTGGAAAGTAAGTGGTTACTATTCTTTGCGCTGGTTAAACATGTGTCCTAATTTTCGGCTACACACTGAGAGAAGACAGTTGTAGTTCTTGCGAGGCATTTTATACACTGGTTTTTGACCTGCTGTGCAATATTTGTTTCAGAGCTATTAATACCCATACACTTTACTCAAGTACTTAACTCAATGCTCAATTTTGTTCAAAACCTGAACCTCTCAATAGCTATGAGATCAAATCATTTTTGCTTACTTTATGCTGCTTGAGAATTCATAAGATGTATTTCTCAATTCCAGTGGGATCAAATGGAACTTCACCAAGTTTTTGGTTAACAAGCAGGGTGTACCTGTGGAAAGACATGCCCCAACGACCAATCCAAGTGTAAGTGTATGGAATTGTATATCAAATCTTTTTTTATCTCAATCCGCTTGATAATCCCTAGGTTGAGAGATTTCTATTTTCATCAATCCTGTGATCATATCACATTAGCACTTCTTTGTGGCCAATGTACTACATCATAGACCATTCATGCTTCTGATTGGTTAGGAAGATTTTGGTCATCAGTGTTGCTTTTTCTTCCTTGTCGGGCTCCAGTTTTTTCTTTCTTAAGGCAATTTTTTAGAGACCATTCTTGATTAGTTCATTTAGAGTTAGCCTTTGTGTATCATCCATTCTTACTTTACTGTTTTTATCAGTTTTAGCATGTATTTACTCTTCAGAACTTGATCGTTTAGGAAATTTCTTACTCTAATCATCCCTTTTTTTCTTTCCTTTCGCCTCTTTAGTGAGTCACCATTATTATTAGTTACTTTATAATCCTTTTACTTTCACAACTTATTTCTTATTCTGTTTCAGAAATTGATCCCATCAATTGAAAAGTACTTGGCTGAGTAAATGGTTTACAGGATGATGCAGATTGTTTTTCTGAAACGCCACAAGCTGAATTTACTCTCTAATTAGTCATGTTCCTCAAGAGCTTTTGGCCTTTAAGTGTTGGTCTGTTCTTTTGCATTAATTGTATCGTTTCTCACTCTTTTATATTGAGCGAATTCATGCACAATAGAGGAACTGTTGACATGGTGACCACTCAATTTTTAATGTCACACATGTTCAGGCAAGCACAAAGCAACGTTGGATTTATGTGAATGTTTCTTATTCTGTATTGAAAAACCTGTAGTTGGTTGACGCCAAAGAAAAACTATGTTTAACCCACAAGAACAAAAACCAATTAAAGTATTTTTCATTTAATAGTATGTATTTTATTTCACAAAGGCCCTTTCTAAGAAAACAGTTCATTTGTATTTGGATGGAACAAGTAACATGGAAACTGGTTTGTTGAGGTATAAACCAGGGTCCACAGGCCTATGTCAATGTCAAGATGGCGTATCTCTAATGATGTTTTAGAGAAGCCAATAAAATCTGAATTAACGAGAACACAAGAATATAATTATCATGAGAAGCGTGGTATTTGAACAGAGCTAGCCAGCATTTCAGAGGGCCAATTTTTGATGAGATAAATTTGAAATTCTAAACTATTATGATTACCGAACTACTTCCAATGTTATTTGAGAAGTGAGGTTGAACGTCTGGAGTAATCCATCCACTGATTTGTGACCCTTGGTACAACGACCCAAAAGTAACTGTAATGTCCTTGTAAAACGTTTATTACTCAATATTTTTACACCAAAATTTGGTCACCTTCAAAGAAATTATCATTAACCACCACGAATTTGTCAAATCTTTTTTTCCATTGCTGGAAACAATTAATTGATAAATTTACTTATCGGAATCGCATTTAGCCCTTCCCGCAATTTTCTTTTCACCACACTTCCGTTTCATGTCCCTTTTGAATCTGGGAACAAAAAAGTCATAGGGGGCCAGATGACGGTGAGTAGGGGGAATGAACAACCGGGATCATGCCGGAGAGTGCGGTATCACTAAATTTCAGTGCCGTGCAAGGCTCCCAGCTGTCGGCCATCACACGTTTTCACAGTAACGGATAAAGGAGGATTACGAAAAGAACCTCCAACCATAGCAAATAAACTTCGCACACTGACTCGTCACTTCGTCAGATATTGCCCTTCGAAACAATTTTTTTAGAAATACGGCCTAAAAGTATCTAGTTTTAGTCCAATCAATACCAAACGTTGTTCGTGCAAATTAGATTCAAATTTGAACAGTCTAAGTTCACAAACAATGAAAAAGCGGTTTTTATTAAGAAGTTATGGGGTCTCAAACAAAGGTCTAGGCTGTAGACCCTATGGCTCCACGTCGCCCTGAGGATGCCCGAATGGGTGAAAGTGCTCGGCCAGCTAATAAAGAATTGAAGAATGAGTCGCCTGGTTTTTCACCATATGATTGTTCATCTACGAAATATTTTTAAAAAATGTCTATTCAACTGGCACTCTTCGCTTTGCAACGGTTGCTCGGGAAAAAGAAAATCCGAGAACAGATTTTTGCGATGGTGCTGGTTACGACCAGCATAGCTGGAATGATGTTTTTATTCTGAATTTAATGAATCCCAAACGATTTTCGTGCTTATTGGCAAAATTAATGATCAGGGCATGAAAATCTGGAACAACAGTATATTCTGTTTTGTTTGTCAGCAATGTGAGGCCCTCCTGTTCGGCACAAATACTAGGCTGATATTGAGGAATCATTGTCGAACCGTGAATCCACTCTAATAGGGCCAATTGGTTGAGGAGAACTACTTTTCAGCAAATAAAATACATTTCTACGGTTCAAGCTTTATTTTATGAGGCCATGCATCATGATATATACAAACGGTTGATGTATTCGAGACAACAGTAAAGAGATTGACCAATGACGATGAATTTTTGATGATTTTCATAAACCACTAGTTCTGTCACACGTTCGGGAGCGTCACGCTTTCGGTGATCCCGCCAATAGGAAAGAAGAATGGGAGAACCTTTGTGATGAAGTTCATAATAATTGATAAATATCGACAAAGTACTTCGGAAATAGTGTTTCCATCGCTCCTATCGGTGTCCTCAAATTTCCAATCCAAATCACCGCGCGCGTTGTTTATTTTTCCGTTTTATTTTCCCAGTCCCCAATCCTGAGAGCGGACTTCTGTGTTAGCACATCCGGTCGTGTTGTAGTGGCTACAAACGAGTAGCAGTCGATCAATTCCGAAACAGAACTAAGCAATAGGAAGTGGTAAATAACGTTACCCTGGAGAATTTCCGATGTTCGCCCCGCAGAGATTCGCTCCAACTCCTCTCCTCTCTCACTTTAACCGTTTTTTAATTTAATCTTTCCCTAATCTGAAATTCATGTACTCGGTTTATGATGAAGAAGTACCTACCCCTTTATGACACCCTCGAGACCGATACGAGGTAAAAAATTTCTTCCACGCTTTGCTCCTGCTAATTCTGTTATATTCCAAGCAATCTCGAGCCTTCCTTCAACACTTCTGTTCATGAAACATCATCTTTTCTCATGTTGAGCTCTATCAGTGCCCTATATTCGTCAGTTTATCAAAGATGGAAGCCCTTTTTCCGTTGGCCATGCTCCCATAAAATTTACCATGCAATTAGTTCCAAGCGGAGTGATAAATTTCATTAACACAATAGTGCTCATCAGATAACGAGAATTCTTCATAGGAGCAACTTTTTATGATATGACACACACTGGTTCTCCAACTTCTGATGGAAAAATAAAAGTTTTGTACTCCACGTGGTCGTAAAAGTTTTTATCAATGACTTGTTGGATGATTGAATTGATAAAAACCAGCAGAATTTTGTTTCCATGCGTTCTTAGGAGCATGATTGATTGTTTGATTTATTTGGTTTAATTTTTAAATTGAGGTTTACGGTAAACGTAAACTAGGTACACAGAATAATATTATTTATTCTATGTTTTCGAAAAGTTGGCTCAGCTTTACCAGCTTTGTATAATTTTGGGTCATTATTCAATTAATAAACCAATGTAATCGCCCAAGAAAATAAATTCTCACCTCCTCAAAATTTGATTTTTTACGTTTCAAGGCATTTAGAATCCGAATATCTAATAAAAAAAAAAAAAATCTGTCCTTCCACCGTCAACACTTTTCTGACGAAACTATAGAAGCCAATTTTTTGAAATTGTCACCAAAAATCAATCTTGGTCTGACAATGGCTCGATTCTTTAACCACTAATCGCTACCTCACTTTTAATAGTATTTTTCGGGGGTTGTGAGGGTGAGAAAATTCATATTATCCAATCCTTTTCAGGCAAAGGGGTATTTAGTATGCATTTCAACAGATTTTTTTCGGACGCTGAATCGAATAACACCATCGCAGGGTCAACAGTCTTATTGGTTCTCAAGTTATCGCGGCTGTCGTGTACAATTTTCAAGATTTTCAGAAATTCGGCATGGGGTATAACTCGAGAGTTTTTGGAGCTATAAAAATCGTTCTATACTCGTTGTAATGGTCGTCAAACACTCTCTTCAGCTGTACCGTTAGGCGAATACAAAAATTGAAAACTAAAAAAAATAAAATTGATTGCAATTACAATAGCTGCTACCAAGTTTTCCCTTAGCGGTAAACGTAAAGTTTTCGGTGTATTTAATGTTGGAATTGAATAATAGAGGGAAGATTTCCGATAAACCTTGGCGGTGTATCAAAAACCTCAAGTACAGAACTGCGCACAACTACCCGAAAAACCCGAGACAAATCTCTGTAAAAGTGCAAATAAAAGTATGTACGATAAAGTCAGGCATCATCTGCAAACTACAGTTACACAATGGCAATTTATTATGACATGGAATTGTCAAATAATATTTACGCTCGCGGACTGTGGGAAATATAATAAAAAGAACACATATAAATCTCGTTTGTAGTGTGTGAAGATCCAATAACGTTCGATTTCGCAAACCAAATAATTCGGTTTTGTGAAAATAACCTGCAATTAAGAATGCTAAGGCGAGGTTGACATATATGTGAGATTATTTACTCGAATGTATACACACATTTTCAGAGCACACTCAGACAGGACTCACAATGCTTAAAAAAAATTCTGAGCAGGGGAATATATTATTTTATTTCCATTTATTACGTAATAATGGAAGCGACTAGCGCTAGAAGAACTCCTGCGCGTAGAATGTGTTCGGGTGGTAATGGAGAAAATAATCGTGAAGAGGAGTGACCAATGCACCAAGTCACCGATATCGTCAGGATGAGTGTAATCTCAAGCGATATTGGCCTGCAAGACAAGCATCGGCGTCCGTCGTGTGAGGTGGTAATTGAATCAAGAGGACCCAACTGCTTCTAGTGGCTTCCGATCTCACGTACGCGCTGCCCGTGATGCCCCTAAATGTGTTGTTTTCTGTATGAAATCCAAGGGGCGAGTGGGCACTAAATCTTCATTTGCTTTGAGTGACCCTCCGTGTGAATCACTTTTGGTCTAGTCATGCCTTCTCGAGGGTCAAGACACGTTTCTTTTTTTGTTCATTTCCCATTGCAGTTTTGTCATACCGTGTCCAAGGTTGAGAAATCGAATTCCACTCGAAACGCAACTCGAATTTTCAAACTCGACAAAGGAAAACCGACTTTGTGATCCTTTTTGACTGGTAATTATATCTGTTTTTCCTCAATCTTAGATTTTCCTCCATTTTTACCAACACAAGGTCACAATTCTCCACCAAACACACTACACACAATTCGCACACTCACAATTCTTCAATTGTGGTTCATATTTGATCCTTGAATTGATCAATTCTTCAAGCAGTTTGTTTCTAAGCGTGTTCCTCTTTGTTTCCGTAACATTGTCGTGTTCTCTATCAGTATTCATACATCTTTGAACATAGTTTTGGGAAAACCATGACTATCTTAGTAGCATTGTTTATTTACAGCTTTTTCTAGAATTATTTGAATTTTCGTTTCGTGGACATGGTATACATATACATTGAATGCAGTGATGATTAACTAAGACGGTCATATGCAGGCGTAAATACCGTTCCTTCTTATTGGTATATATGTTACGCTGAAACTCTCGTACAGCAACAGTGGAAAACCTTTTTTTTTTTAAATAGGGCGTGAAAAAATGGTAAATTTCCGTTTTCCATCATTTCCTGTTTTATGCGCCGAGCCATGTCTACATTAAATTTCATTCATTTTCTACCACAGCACCTAATCGTTCCCATTTCGGGAACGTGACGAAAAAAATCCCAAATTGAAACTTCAAAAGTATGAAAATCGTAAAAAAATTAAAAAATATTATTAATCGTTCGAATTCGATTATTTTCACTTTAAATTCGAATTCTACGTCTAATTTCCCGTAAGAATCATTAATTAATCAAATTTTAACAGTACTGTAAGTATTTGCAACGGATTTTCAAAGTTGAAAAACGTAGGAGTGGCCTAGTATTAAACTGGAAAAACTGATAGTTGTCGTGAAATTTCCGCCGTTTTGACGTCATATTCGGATTCAGCGTTCAATTTCCTATAAGAATAGCTTTCAAAATCGCTCAAAAACGAAATATAATTTTTCGGCGAAAAACTCGATTTACGGAAAATAATTTCTCTGGCTCTGTTTAAATTTTTTTCACCAAATTTTTTGCTATGTACGTGTGTAAGGTGTTCAAATGAAGACTCCTGCATAATAAAACAATTGATTTACAGACATTTTAACCCCGAAAATCACCGTTAAAGTCCAATTTTTGAGCTTTCTGAAACTGATTTTTTTGGACCACTTGCAGATTTTTCCGAGAAATAAAAAAAATCACAAAAATACATCTTGGTAAGACACAACTTTCCTGAAAATTTCAGATTTTTATCAGTATTGAGAGACGAGTAAAAATTCGTTAACTGTTCGGTTGAAAAAAATCGCAGGGGTACCCTTGGATTTTTTGCGAAAATTTTTTGAAATGGATTTTGCTCAAATTCAGCATAATGATAGTTGATGATGTGTATATCAATAATATATGGTTCATTCTTTGTTTCTTTCGCACTAAATAGATGAAAAGAACGTTTAAAGTTGAAAAATGTCATGTTTTCGCGTATGCTCTACCAATATTGTTGAATAACACAAAAACGGTTGAAAAATGGATAGGTACATTACATTAGGAAAATGTGGGCAATTAAATTACCTATCTTTTGGTATATTCAAACATCTGAATTGACGACTTTTTGTTTGAGTTATCCACTGTGCAAGTTACAAATCTTGGAAAACTTACAGTTGTTATGTCTAATTTTTCTCCTACTTTGCTCCAGTTGAAAAACACAATACTTTATGAAACTAAGTACGATACAATCCCCACCAACTACATACCAAATTATAGCAACTACTACTCCCTACTATAAAACCTACCATAGATTCCCACTCTCCATACACAAATAATCAACTACTAAACCCATACCTATGCCTATACTATGTACGATTTATATACAATATAATTATAGTAGTGAAATAGGACAACCCCACAAAATAATATGTAAGGCCCGAGAGGAGTCTTAATTTAAATGCAAGGTTGGAGGGCATAAAACTCTGGTTTCAAGAGAGTGTTATCGAGTACACAACGGAGGACTATACACGACAGAATTGCGAACACGTGGCGAAAAACTCTTCCTTCATTTTAGCGAATTTAAATTTCGTTCGACGTACGGCACTTTTATTTAAGAAATAACCTGGATTTTGAACTGCTCACAATATTCAAATGAGCCTGTCTTCATTTAAATGCGCTATGCTTTTACCTTGTAGCAGTGATTCAGTGACAAATGGCACGAAAGTAATGCAATAAATAGGGTTTAACGTGTAGGCTCAAGGGAATCCGAAAGGGAGAGTCATGCATACTCGCTGGCGAGACATGTAAATTAGGGCGCAACGAAGAGAGAAGCTGTTGGTGGGATTCTAGAACTCGCTGATTGGGAAGTGGGTGCGTCAACTAGAAAGGAAGTGATGTGGTATAGTACTGTCGTGACCTAGCCCGATGGGAAAGGGAGTATTAACACTCATTGACAACCTAACTAACAGTCGGTAAATATGACGTCATTCTTTCACCCTTGCATAGGGTGAGTAGAGTAGTTGGGTAGTTTGGTGCGACAAACACGAGAGCAACACAGCCACTGCAAACGGTCAGGTCAATCAAAGCTCCCCCTCTCCATTTTCCTTCCTATCTCCCGACCAGCACTCGCCCAGAAATGTTTCTGTGCGAACGCATACCCAGAAACCAGCGTAGTTTAACAGTTGAAACACAGCTACTGGCTCCGACTGACAGGCATTGACGTGTCTTCGGGATTAGCTCATTAC